>JARHVA010000785.1:3945000-4205000 GCA_037957365.1 Torreya grandis
AGACCTTTCTATGGAATTAGACACAAGTATAAGGTTGTAGACCCATAATTGAAATAGGTCAACACCAACCCACAAGAGATGAAGGTCAGTGGAAACCCACAAGGAAAGAAAGGAATGAAGTACATGTTGTATTAGTTTTTTTGATGCACACAAGGATTAAGTTGAATGGATAGAGGTATATGTATATCCACTAGAGTAAGGAAGAGAATGAAGAGGAGGAAAAGGAAGAGAAGAGGTATCAGGATGGAAGATAACTCATGACCTAAGGGTCCAAAATAAGAAGCATAAAGAAATCATACTTAGATGATACAACTGAAAGGTAAAATTATGTATTTGATTTTCATCCTAAAGGGTGGTTCTACCAATCAATACTACTTATAAGTAGGGGCTTACATTTTAGTTACCTAGGGAGTTTGATGTAGGAACATCTTAGGAAAATACACAATCTTTCATCACCCAAAAACATAGTTATTTGACCACTAAATAACAACCAAATTTTTACGTTCGAGGTCATGTAGTGAAATTTTTTTAAGGACTTATATATAGGTAAAATTTAACTTGTGTGGAGGTTGGATGGTTGATCTACAAGGAAAGATGGAGAATAAATTGGCATTATTGTTGGATCAAAAAGGGAAGGTATGTGTGCATCAATGGAGAACATAACTAGAGATAATTGTATAGAATTAGTTACACAATTTTTGTGGCCAAAATGACCCCCTTTTATAAAAAAAATGGGACCCATAAAAAAATATTAACTTAGAAGTTTTTGAAGCTCAAATCTTCTTTCACTTGGTCTCAAGCCTTATAAGACCTTGAACCTTAATTTTTCCATGATCAACTGAGTATTTTGAAAATTTTGTAACAATTGAATGTCTATTATAAAGATCCATAATGTCACTTTTGTATCCAATAGTTTATCCAATCTATGTTTCTCCATGAACATTTTAAGATACTTAGAATATTTTGTGCTAATTGTGTTATTTTACAAAGTTAAACTTATAAAAGTTTTCCTATGATGGCATCACCCCAGAGTCCTGCTTAGTATTTTATGGAGATTTTTTGGTATATTGGTAAGCTTTAATTTACTTTTTTAGCCATTTTATGACTTAGTTTATTTTCCTAAATCTTTCATAATCCTAATAAATAGAGTCTTCCACATGGAACCTATTAGACTTGTTAGTCTCCTAGAGGTATCAAAATAGTCAGAACCATAAGAAAGACCAATAAATGATAGGCTGACACATGGAACCTATTAGACTTGATAGTATACTAGAGTTAACACATATTTAGATTCCTAATAGAGCCTAACAAATGAAAAGTTACCACATGGAACCTACCAAACTTGTTAGTCTCTTAAAGGTGTCAGAGTAGTCAAAGCCATAAAAGATCCTAACAAATGAGACTTTTCCACATATAACCTATCAAAATTGTTTTTGATAAAGTAAGGTGGTAGACCAGGGGTCAAACCCTTATAGAGCAGAGAAAACAAGAAGGTAATCAAATAAAAAATCCTTCTAAAAAAAGATGGCATGATCAGAGTACGAACAGCCATAACAAACTAAAAATAAGAAATAGAAAGATGAGAGTCACAAAGATCTCTCCTTACATATTCATTGATTTGAGAAGGTAATTTAGTTTCTCAGTATTCTCTAAATTGATAGTAGGTGCAGTATTACCCAATTCCTTCAGCATAGACATGTTTAGGAGAATTGAATTTTGGAGCCCAGTGGTGAATTTTTGCTCCAACTTTTGAATGCATTCCTTTAGGGTAGAAATTTTATCTTTCAAACCCATCTCATTCTCAATTTCCTTTTCAGATTCCTCCACATACATTTTTCCCTCTTTGTCAGCATTTTTTGCAATGTCAGCACCATCCTCCGTAGTAGCCTCAAAATCCCTTATCTCCTACTTACCTTCAGTATCCTTAGAGATTTCCTAAAATTCTAATTCCTTGGAATCTTCCTCTTAGGTGGCTTCCTCAGAGGTGATCTCCGAATAGTCAATAAGCTTATCCTTAGGAATAGGTTTATAAGCAATATGCCCTAACCATTGAACTCTAGATGAGAAGCCCTACTAACCTTAGTAGACATATAAGATTTACCGCCTTGACCCCCAGTGGTCCTACCAAGATTTTTATGGGTCCCCACAATGATCCCCCCAATATTCTCTTCCCTAGCATAAAACTTCCTCTTCTTACCCTTCATGCTCATAAATGAGCCAGGGGTGTCAATGGGGGTCTCCTCTAGAGTAGAGAAGGAGACTTCTTTAGTTTTGGTAGAAATAGGGGAAAGACAGGGCTCATCGACATCATCACCATCCAAAGGATTATAAGAAATATCTCTGCTATCAATTCTGATAGTCTTGGATGGCTCAAGGGCATGGTGGAAATTATACAAATAGAAAATGAGGCCCTGATGGAGGGGGATAGGATTCATATCAAGTTTTTTTGCCATTTTTGCTCTCACCCTAAGGACAAAATGTTCTAGGGAGGAAAGTAGATAAAAGGGAAAATTGATAAGAGCATTACACCTAAAGTGATTTAAAAGGGGAAGATGGTAATTATAGAACCTGGTAAATCATCCTTCGAGCATGAAATACTTCATGAGGATGAAGCACACTCTATCCCATGGCTTGGGTAATTTTACATGCTTGAATCCTCCTTGATAAGGAAGAATTTCTTCACCTTCTCCCAAGAATAGTTTATGGCTTGAGAGGTCCATGATTTTTGTTTTCTTTTACAGCATTTCCCCTGTGTGGACATGCATGTAGCCATAGCTATCACCTTTTCATAAATCTCAAAGCTGATTCTTCCAACTATGACTCGCCTATTTAACCACGACCTCATGAATTGCTCAAACAGATTTTCATCAAACCTATCAAACTTGTTATTATCCTAGAGTCATTACAGTATTCAAATCCATGGAGATCCTAATTAATGAGAGGCAACCATATTGAGCCTATTATACTTGTCAATCACTTGGAGGCATCAATGTAGTTAGATCTAAGGAGATCCTAATGAATGAGAGGTTTCCACATGAAACCTATCATACTTGTTAATCTATTAGAGGCATCAAATTTTCCATATCCTTAGGGGAGACCAATGAATGAGAGGTTGCCACATAGAAACTATTACACTTGTCAGTCTCTTAGAGGCATCAGAGTAGTCAGAGCCCTATGATAGTTCAATGAATCATAGTCTACCATGTGTTACTTATGTAACAAAATGATATAAAGGTAATAAATCACATTTATTAATCCGTAAAGGTGCCATTATAGTTAGGGTAAAAAACCAATCATAAAGTGCCACATGTCACTTCTATATGTGGAATATAAAAATAGTTTGTTATAACTTTTGAGAGGTAAATAAAGGTATAATATGAGCTAGAAGCTAATAGTGGACTATCATGTGTTCTTGATAGGTACAAGTCAATAACTTTAGTACATTAAAAGTTAAGATAATGGCACCCTAGTTACACCTAGTTAGCATAGATTGTAGAAAAAGTACCCAACTATCCTAGTGCATGTTGACTAGATGGAGGATAGTTAAGGTGCCATAATGACTAAAGTAAGCATGTACCTACCACATTATTGTATTAATTAATTTTGTTAACTAGGATCTAATTCAAAAAATTACAAGTGTCCCCTCACCATCACTAAATATAAACTAGGAGCATGTTTTAAAAATTATCTGAGTTAATTCTAGATTAGGAAATGACTGAGTGAAATATGCCACCAACTCAAATTTTAGATTGTTTAATTTGAGCCTCAAAAATCCATTAATATAAGAGATATTTATGGATCCCTATAATTATTCAAAATTATTTGATTTACTGTTACCACTCCCAAATCCCAATAATCCTTCCCTTTGACCCCTTATCAAGATTTTAGTACTTCACTCCGGCTCATAATTCTATACTAAGCATATCCATACTTTCATCCATAGCTACATCATATTTCAACAACATACCCAATCCTAAGTACATAGATGCCACCTTATAATCAGACCTAACCCATTTTAAGCATTTCAAAAATTTGTTCAAGGTAATTGAATGTGTAGAAAAATCCACCTTAGATGATAATGAGATGAAATCAAGTTCCTTGACAATCTAGATCAGGAGTTCAAATTAGTAGATTACATGTTGGAAGTTAAGGAGGCACATCCTAAGTGTTTATGAAGTGGCCACCTCCAAACTCCTCTTGATTGTCTCTTATTGGGCCCTAGGAATTTTGTTTTACTTATTTTGGGATTGGGAAATTTATTGGTATAATTTTGTTACAACCATTTCAGGACATGATGGCCTAGAGTGGGAATTCATGATACTAGGATATTACTATCATTTCTATTCTATATATACTTCTATGTAATATTTTGAGAGGGTAGACTCTATTATAAACAAATGCTATCAAATTAACACAATTATTTTTATGTTTAAATGTGTCTAGTTTCACGAAGTCTTCCATATTATTTTTGTTTTAAATGGATTAATAATAATGTAAAATAATAGTTATTCATAAATTTATATAGGTCTTATGCAATAATTAAGATGATATTTAGCTATTTTAGTTGAGTTATAAAATTTTATTCACTTTGTTTAAAATATATTAAGATATATTTATGATTAACTATAAGCATGTTCATAGTCATTCATAAAAAGCATCATTAAATTAAGCATCAACACTTTCTCCTTAGACTCTTTACTTATGTGACTATAGCCAAATACATCATGAAACTTATCATATAGTGGTACAACTGTAACTAATCACATTCTTGGTCCTTGAAGTAGTGGTGTTCCATTTATCTAGAGAGTTTCTATTTTCTAAATTACCCTCTCTCCCTTTTTATGTTTTTTGTTGTTAGGTAATCTTTATCCATATTTTAAAAAAATTAAAGAGGTTAAATAAGTAGTGCTAGGAATATCAATCTATTGAAATCATTTTAACTATAATTTTACAAGTTTTATGCTGGTGAGAAAATTGATATTGAGCCTCTAGTGGTAGTGTTATGTTTCTTAGAGATATATTACAATAAGGTTATTTAATGTATCCCAATACCTATAATTCATGCCCTATATTATCTCAGCATCAATCCTAAATTGAGAGGATACAAGTCCTTTATTATCACTTAAGTCTCTTTTGGACACCTAGTCTCATAGGTGCATCCCAAGATCAAATTTTGGTAGAAAAAATCGATGGGGCTAAAAGTAAGGCACCCATTCTCACTTATTGACAAGATTAAATACACTAACTAACCTAGATCCTATTGTGTAGATTGTTAAATCTAAAACTAGTCTTAGGAGTTTAATAATATCTACCTTAAAAATCCATAGGTGGATTAGAACTACTAGAGGGAGACTAATACCTTCAATTACACCTACTAACTCATTCACTCAATTTTCCCCAAACATTCCCTACTAATGGTATCTCCTATGTAATGATTAATTGGTTTTACCATGGACATTCCTAGAGTTATCCATGACCTACCCAAGAACCTAGAAAGATACCTTCCAAGATTTACACTAGGTGTGAGGTGTATCATTGAAGAGCATGTGGCCTCATATAAAACTACTTTCATGATTCTAAATGTAGAACATGAAGATATATACTTCATGATTTTACAATTCACTTTGATGGATGGATAATATTATTGATTCATGAATTTTCTTGAAAGTTTCATTATGAGCTAGAACCAATTCAACACTATGTTCCTCACCCAGTTTGGGCATGTCATTGACCCAAATGTGGTGTACCAATAGTTCATTACATTAAGAGAGAACTAAATAAGTCCATAAGTAATTTTAATTATTATTTTAAAAATATGTATAGTTGGATCACTATGTTGTATAGACCATATGCCCAATTAGCCTTCAAAATGTACAAAAATGCACTAGACCCTTAGATTGTTATGTTCTTCTGTAAAGACCTTTAGTGGTAGACTTGACCTTAGCTTATGGTGAGGGAATCAAAGTATCTAAGTATCTAAACCCTAAAGTATTTTATCACTATACATAATTTATTTTATCACCATCCATCCTAAATGTGTTTCCAAACTTGCTTGCTTTGAATCCCTTCTTTTCCACTAGCCAAAACATACCCATGCCATAGCTTATGCCATTGAAAACCAACTTCCTTTGATACATGGTACTTCTAACCAACACTTGGGATTTCTTATCTTAGTTAATAATGAATTAATGACTCAAGTTTAAAATTAATCACTAGTACCCTCCATGAAATTTTTTATAGTATGCCCCAAAAATCCACCAATGCTAAGTTAGAAATTATATAGCACAAGGTTAAAAATCTCAATAATGACCTCTCTAACAAAAAAATAGATCACTTTCCTAATAACATTATAGACATAAACATCTAGGATTTGACCTTTCTAGATTCATTTCATGTGTAAAAAATAACCCAACATGAGATAGTCCTAAACCACCCCAATAATGCTAATCAAGTTGATGCTCTATGATCCTCAAGGTTCCTAAAAACTAATATGGTATTAGAGACCTTATATTTACATATAAAATAGTATATTTATCAATAATAGGACACCATTGAGGTGCATGATTTCCAATAGTTATAATAGAACAACTATGTTGTTAAGAATTGTTGACAATTTTGCCACCATTGGTCAAAGTTGTTTATGTGTAGGTTTTCAAGAAGACTCCATTCATGAAGTGAATATTAATTTTTTTATTAAAAAAAATAATAAAAAATTAAATATGATAAAACCATTCCTAATAATAACTCAAAATTCCAATTTTTGGCAGAGGTTTATTTTATTCCTCTAACTAGCCTCTATTTGTAAGCTATTGAAGGCAGTTTTCAAATGCTCGATATATTAAGGTGAATAATATTTGGTTAAAATGGTATTAGGGGGATTATTTTATATTAAATTAATATTATATTAATTTTTTTCAATTTACATTACCTTAAATTTATGAATAATTGTTAAGTCAAATAGGTGCTCTAAAACCCTTCTTAAACCCCAATGGCTCAGTTTTAAGAGATATAATTGCATTTTTGAATTAATTTTTAAAAAATAATTTTTTTTTAGATATTATGTGGAATAAATTACCTTTATACATATTCATAAATCCAAAATTTGAGGAAAAAAATAATAAAATTAAAGGTACATGTATCAGGCTTTTAAACAAGCAAGAGAGATAGTTAGAAAAGGCAATTTTTACAAGGTTTAAGAGATTGATTGAGAACATAAAATGATTTTAATTATGAGAGTTTTTATTAAATTTTATAATTAAAAAAAAATTAGTTATTTATCCTTCACAAAAATTAATAAAATGTCAAAACTTAGACCTATAGGTTTTTAGAAATGAAACTGTGCAAGTTAGTCAACGCCAAAAAGAGCATGTTTTGAGTTTTATTGAATTAAATATCATGAAAATTGCCATGGAAGTGTTTTTTATGAAATTTAAGGTTTAAAATTGGTTTTATGTCCTTAATATACCTTATTATAGATAAATTTTCAAAATATAGGTTGTCCCCTTTAGGATCCATTTATAAAAGGTCAAGTCAACAATAAGAGTCTTCAGTTAGCCCTAAAAAAGTGGAGTTCAAAACCTAAAAAAGTGGAGAAGTTGAGTTTAAGTATTGGTTAATATTTTAGGCACTAATTTCATGAAATATACCCCTTATGAGGTCAACATTTAGTGTATCTCTGACTATGCCCCACTTTGGGATAAATTTAGAAAGTCAAGATGCATGCAAGTTGCAAGTCAAGATAAGTGAAGTCAAACTCCAAGTTACAAGTAAAGAAGCTCAAGTCAAACTCCAAGATAAAAATAAAGGTAAATTAAAAATTCAATATGTATTAAATATAAAAATTATTTGATTTAATATCAAAATGATTTCAATATAAGTTACAAGTTCATGAGGAGTTAACTAAATATATATTCAAGACTAAAGACTTTCAAAGCATGCAAGTGACCTTTAACTTTTAAACAATTAAAATAAGATTATCTCCCTAATTTCCATCACATATTATAAGTTAAATAATTTTTAGACTCTTAAAATTCTATGTTGAAATTTAGGAAGTGTGTTTTAAAGTTTAAAGTTTCATTTCAAGGTTGAGTTGGTAGTGGAGTTGAAGCAGGAGTGAACAAGGACTAATAAGGTCTCATCTAGAGATTCTTGTCTTCTCTCTATCTTATTTATTTATATATGTACATTAATTTTTTGAATTATTATAAGGATATTATTATTTTATCCTACTAAAACTTTTGCAAAAAATTTACTACCTCACCTTTGAAGTAATAAAGAACTGATTTTTCCTCTATTTTCAAGATTTCATGAAGTGTGTGCTTAATATTTATTGATGTAACTTAGTGAATGATTATTTTTACTATGTTTATGTCTAAAAATTTCAAATTTATATAGAAAATAATAAATCTTTTAAGTCATATAAAGTGTCTTAGTCTAATTTCTACCTAATCTAGAAGTCAATTCAACCATTGTTCATTCCTTCTAAGATAGTGTGAATGTCTGTCAAGACCTGTGTATGAAATAATAATGCAAGTGTCATTATATAAATACAAATCTAATGTGTGATGGTTATTTTTCTTCCAAAGTGTGTCAAATATATACATAATTTAACTTAACATTTGTGCATCACCCTAATTTATAGTTTTCATTTCCATTTGTAGCTTTAACATTTCTCCTTTTACCCTTTTTCTAGTCAAGAAATAATTGAATTAGAGAGTTAAGAGATAATTAGGTGAGTTTACCAAAGGTAACTAGACCTTCATTTGGATATTCTCTCCATTATAAGGTCCCACACCTTGGAGAGTATCCATTATATCAACATGATTGAGAATAGACACACATTCTTATAAGGGTATACTTTTGAGTGATAACAGGAATAAAATGCAACAATAACCTATTACAACATCCAATCCTCATAAAAATGGTGTGACCCCTTCTGATACACAAGGTCAAAATCATAATTTACCTCCAATTACTAATATTATTTATCCACTTGAAGAAACCCATCCTACCACTAACAAGATTGGGTATACCATAGTAGAGGAAATGAATGAGATCAAGGCAAATATCACTTTACATGATCTTGAATACATCATTGAATAAAGAGATGTCCTCCTAAATTCCATTACAAACAAATTATCCTAGCCCATGCCTAAACCTGCTCACACCAATGTGTTGATACATAAGAATAATTCTGAGGTTCCACCTTTCCTCCTTATTATCATATTGTTTAGGATGAAATTTCATAATTTTCTTGTAAAATCAAGAGCCTAGGAAAATGTCATGCCTACTAGAATATGTTGGAAACTAGGGTTATCACCTATTAAGTTAGAAAATATAGTGGTTTATTTGGACACATATGAATTCAAAGTGGTAGGTGAGATCTTAAATGTGCAACTAGAATTTGACCCCAGGATCCAATAATCCATTGACATCTAAGTCTTGGATATCCCATAAGACTATGGGATGTTACTCAGTAGATATTGGTCCAAGGCCTTAAATGAGTACATGGATACAAAATTCACTAATATGTGGTTAATTTAGAAAGGCATGTCCAATAAAATATGTCTATATAAAGAACCTAAAATGAAATACATGATCACAGAATATAATGTAGTCAATGAAAGGGTAAACCTATTATCTTTTGACATATGCATTTATACTTTGTCTAAAAGCTATGATGAAAACAAAGTTGACATAAGACCCTAAATTTTTAATTCTATGGTTCTTATACTTGTTGGGTCCCATTACAATCAAGCTTCTATGGTAGGAATTTTCCTAATTAACCCACAAGGGAAATGACACTTAGCTACTTATAGACTATAGTTCCATTATACCAATAATATTTTAGAATATAAAGCCTTCATATTAGGACTATTGTTTATGTTGAAACATAGGGTCATAGAACTAAAATCATTTGTGTATTATTAACTAATAGTGAAATAAGTTAGGATCAAATTCCAATGTAATTTGTCCTATTTGAGTAAGTATAAACATAGGGCATGAGATCTAATATAAATGTTCAATGCTTTCAATAACATCCCAATTCTTAGAGAAGAAAACTAGGTGTTTAATTAATTGCTAATATCTATTGTAAATGTAGAACCCCTAGATGACACAAGATTACAAAGTTGTTTAGTAGAGCTTATCCTATGTCTTTTAGTCCCTGAAAATGTGAATAAATTATAGTTCTTTGAGGATGACCACCATATTTTAGAGTTCCTTAATAACTCATCTGTATTTGAGATCCAAGTTATAGCTGAAGAAGAAAGAGATGACCTCAAAAATGAAGGTTGTAACTTATATGGCATTATGAACATAAAACAAAACTATGTTACAAAGGGAATGATCTAAATTGAGAGGATATTCAATCTTGATAGGTCTATGCAACCACTTAAGAAACCAATATATATGGACCCTAAGATAACACCATTAATCTAGGATCACTAAACTAGTTCTAGGATGTTAATATTATCCTATATTATACTCCTACCAAAATTAAACAACTAAAAATTTTGTTTTTAAAATAAAAGGATGATTATTTCCTAGGCCTATGGTAACCTCAAAGTCTTCGATACAAGCATAATAACCTATACTATTCCACTTAAGTTAAAATAAAAAATTTATGATAGAGGTAAAGGCATATAAACCCAATCCTTGAATTATTCATACATAAGGAGGTTAACAATCTCATCTCAGCTAGGATTGTCTTAGTAGTCCATCACTTCACCTGGGTAGCTTACCTAGTGCTAGTTCATAGAAATAATAGATAAATTTGACTCTATATTGATTTTTAAAACTTGAACTAAGATTTTAATAAAGATAACCACCCTTTTCCATCCTTTTATGAGGTAATTTATATGGTGAGTGGATCTCAAATGATGTCCTTCTTGGATGAATTCTCAAGATACAATCAAGTTTTGATTATCCTCAAAGACCCAACCAAGACCAGTTTTACAACTAACTGGGGTACCTTTGCTTGAAAATGAATGCCATTTGATGTCATCAATGTAATATCCACCTTTAAAATGGCCATGGAATTTGATTTTAAATGTCTAATTGATGAATTCATAACTATTTGTATGGATGACTTAACCATTTTTCCAAAATGTACATTTGACCATGTTCACCATCTCCACAAGGTGTTTAAAAGGTGCAGGATGTATGATATTTCTCTCAACCAAAATAAGAGTGTATTTAGTGCAATGGATGGTAATATAATTGGTCATGCCATCGCCAAGTAAGTTATTTCTATTGACCTTGATCATTTGAGTGTGATTTATATAATACCTTTACCTAATATTAAAAACTAGCTTAAGTCATTCTTTGGAAAGATTAACTTTGTACACAAATTCATAGCTAGTTTTGTTGAGATTGTTAAACCTTTTAATGCAATGCTAGAATAGGAATAAAAGGTGAAATGTAATCCTATAGCTAATATATTATTTTAATAAATCAAGGATAGCATCATTTAAACATCAATCTTAATCATTCCAGACTATGTGAAGGATTTATACCTTTACTTTTTTTATTTAGAGCACACCATAGTTATGATGCTCACCCATAATCAAGATGAAGATGAGAATCTTATAGACTTCATGACCAAAAACTTGAATCATGTATAACTATATTATTCTACCTTAGAAAAACATGCATATGCCCTAGTCAAATATATGAGTAAGTTTAACCACTACATTCTCAAAAAAATAAGGTACGTGCCATTGTCCTAGACCTAGTTATAAAACTCATATGGGATTAAATGAGTTAGGAGAATGAAAATATTTATAAATGGCCAAAATTCAAGAGTATGACCTTAAAATAAAACCTATTAATCTAGTTAGAGGCTAGGATCTTACCCATATAATCACTAAAATTTATCCACTGGTGTAATTGGACCAATAAAACATGGTCCATCAAGACTAGTATGATACAATTTATGTGAATCCTCCTCTAGGAATAAAATAAAAGCATAAAAATTCCCTTAAATTCAATGGATCCCACTACATTCTAAAGAAAGGAGTGCCTTACTAAAATAATTATAAATGCTATCTATCTTATATGTCTATCAAAATTATAAGTTAAATAGGTCATGACCAACTTCCATGAAAATTTAGGTAGTGGCCACCCTTCAAAGACTACAAATTCTCATAAAATTTTATAAGTCAGAATCCTATTGACCCACTATCTTCTAATATGCCCATGCTCATGTACACACATGTCATAAGTTCTAAACCTTCACCAAGAATGAATTTCACATGATAATGCCCCTCCATCCTATGATATAAAATCATCCTTTTTCTTAATGGGGACTCAAATTCATTGGAGTCCTCAACCCAAGTTCATCAATAATCCACAAATTCATACTTACAACCAATGATTATTTCACAAGGTGGATGTAAGTAGTGACTATATACACATAGTATTTTCAAGCTTTTATCAATTATTAACACTTTGAATCTTGCAAGAAACCATCAAGTCTCAATCTCTTTGAGTATATGCCTTAATGGGTGCACTGGGAAAGGGGTGGGAAGACCATTACTAATTCATAAGATTTTTTTTTTCCTTTTTACACTTACCATCTACACACTTGTCTCCTAAAACTATGTACCCTAAGCTTATTCTTCTCTATTGTACCCATTCTAAACATTTGTCATATCATTATCCTCCTTCTTGCCTTGAACCTCTTTCACCAGTTCACTATAATAGGTCAATTAGGTCAAATCTATATAGTTTTTAGCCTTTGATTACTATACAAGGTCTACTAGGTTGACCCTATAGTGTTTTTGGGTATTTTCACTTGAGAGTTTTGTTAGCCCTTCAGATGACCTAGCTCTAAACCTAATGAGTTATCTCCCAAAAACATACAGGGTCAACTGGGTTAACCCTATATAATTGACATATTCAAAATTATTTAGGGAAAGATCCACCTATATATACATGTTCATTTTCAACCATTTGAGAAGAGAGAAGTGAAGAAGAATAAGTGAAAATGAACATTTGCTTATTGACCATTATACTTGAGGAATAAATCTTAGGGTTCCATTCTTTCTTTGGAGATATGGATCTTGTCTTTTATTGAATTATTTGAGAATCATAGATAGGTTTTGTAGCCTAGAGATGACTTGACTTTTTATCTTTACATACCACAATAATATCTATGTGAAGCACCTTGGCTAAGGGAGAGATTGAGGCTTGGTGGGTTCATCTTCAACGTAAGTATTCCTAACTTTGTTTATCCTTTGTAAGAGTAGATAGATAATTTAGTTGTGATTCTCTCCCATGCATTAGTATTTTTTATACATTGACATGAGTATATGTATTCTATGCATGTTTATTTTAGTTTATTTTGTTTCTAACCCCCACTTTGTGCCACAAGGTTTGGTGTGCACTAGATTAGATTTACTTTCTTATTTATTATAATAGAGTGAATATCAAACATATGACTCTTTTAGGTTTTTTGCATGATTATTTTAGACTAAATTCTTTGGAACCCTTCTTAGAATGGTGTATTATGATAAGTGATCCCCTAATCAGGTCTAGCAGATCCCTATATTGGTCACACTCATGCTTAACAAATATATTCCCAATTGGAAGTGTAGGTATGTTTTATCTTCTTCCAGATAGGATTAATTTAATAAAAATGATGCATTTTTTATTTCATACATTTTGGTGAACCTGATGTGAAATAACCCTTTTAGGATTTGTTCATTTATTTCATTCTTTTTCATCATTATTTTTATCATATATTTTCCATATTGGGTCAATTGCATCGATGCAACTCTAATTTTTATGCACTTATTTTTAGGTGTAGTCTAATGTATCAACTCAGATGACCCAATATAGGTTTTTAGATTTTGAAACATATAGTCCAAACTAATAAGTCAACCTAATTGACCTTGTATATTTTCAAGCATATTTTTCATCATACTAGGTCGACCCAATTGGCCCTATACATTCCAAACACTTAGCAACATGTTTCTACAAATCTTGATCGACCTAGTTAACCCATTTTATAGAATTTTTAAGCATATATCAAGTTTCTTGAATGGAAATATTCATTATCTACATATCTAATCCATCAAGTTTCCTTTATATCTCTCTATCTCTTTCTTTATAGTCTTCTTTTTATAGTTTTTAGTCTTTAAAACTACCCCTACACAGTTAACTAGATCAACCCTGCTGACCTAATTCTTTGTTTTATGTGATGTCTAGATAACTAGGTTGAGTCTGCTAACTTGATTCAATTTTATACCTTCTTTTTGTAGTATAATATCGACCCTATCACCCATGTTCTATATTATGTACATACATTATTGACTATATCAACATTGTACCTTGTTTCAAAGTTTGAATTAACCTTATATGCTAGTAATTAGCTCAAATTTTATTTTCTTGTTTCTTACATGCTTAGAATAGATCACATATATTAATTAAGTGGTTTTAAATTTATTTTTTGGTTTCACTATTTTATCTACACATGACCAAATCACATAATCTAAATAAGAATTTTAACATTTGTTTACCTAAGGCCAACCTACTTGTATTTCATCACCAAGGGTGAAGTCAACTTGATGTTCTAGTCAAGAATAAAGCATGGTTAATGGTATATTATGGCTAAGAACCTAACACCCTTATCACTATAGTGTGTGAAGTGAGGGGGTAGTGCCTAATACTAAGCTTGTATTATTACCACTATAGATCCCTTTCAACCCAAACTACCTAAAACCATCCTTAGATTGCCTTCTATTTCTTTTCTTACAGCTAACTTACCATCACATTTAAAATCATATTCTAATAATCTAATAAAAATTCAAGTTAACCAATTAGTTAGCTATTTACTTTCCAAGTTTATTGCTTTTTCTTTGCTCAATTGTATTTTGTATTGTAAAAACTTGCATTAGCCAACATTGGTGCAAGGTTTTATGTTGTGTGCCTTAGTTAGATTGGCAAGCATTAATCTAATTGATTTTTTGTTTCCATTATATTATTTATTTTAAAATTACTTGAAAAAATTATCTTATTTCAATTCACAATCTATTATAGGTTTCTTAATTTTCCCTTTTTACTGTACTAGGTTAACCCAATCAACCTTGTACCTTTTTATAGCCTTTATTCACTATATCAGATCAACCTAGTCAACCCTAAACTATTTACAAACCCTATTTACTCTTTTTCTAACCTCTTTTTACTTCTATAGATCAACCCAATTGACCCTATACTATTTGTAGACCCTATTTTTTTATTAGGTTGACCCAGTTGACCCTGTACTATTTTTGTCATTTCTTATTTATTTTATTTCTCATATATCTTTATTTACCTTCATCATGGACTTTTTTCTTGATGAAAATACTAAGTTATAGTCAACAAACATGATGGATTTTACCAACCCTCATATGGTCTCCCATAGATAGAGTAAGGATCCTCTCTTAGATGCTAGTAATGTTCATATTGTCACTTTCACAATGAAATATGGGACCCCTCATAATACCTCTTCACAACATAATCCTCTCTTATCATTGGAAGACCAACTTAAATTAGAGTATAGCCCCTGAAATTCTCTTCTTTATCTTTGAATTTCCTTAACATCAAGGAAAATATCCTTCTACTATTTATAATCTTATTATTAGTGGTCAATTTGAAGAGTCTCATTCACCTACTCCTACATTCTCAACTAGATTTGTGGGTACCACTTTTTTAATTCTTAGCCTCTTACTTCAATTATAACCCCTTATCATACCATGACCTCTTATTTAGTAACTTCTTCCATCTGCATGCCTAGTATATCCACTAACATGGCAGGTTATACATCTAGTGGGCCTCTCATAAGATCCACTATCCTTAATCCTTCCATTAGTGCTTCATTTAATACAAAAGGTAATATTGATACTAGTGTTTCTTCTTCTCAACCATTCACTAGTACATCTTTTGCTACACAAGAAAATTGTTCCACTAGTGCCTCACATTCTCATAATTCCTCTCAATCTCCTATCAACACCAATAGTGGTACCCAAGCCACTAATACCACATATAATGCATCTAATAATACTAATCAAACACATCAAATATTGTTACAAACGCTCAATCAATTGAATACCTATCAATCTCATAACATGAATCAAATGATGAGAATGTAAAACCATATTCTCCATCTTCAAACTCATCCTCAACCAATGGCTTTGGGCACACAACCAAAATTTTCTCCCTACTCCTCCTTGATATTCTTAAGGAAATATCATTCCTCAACCTCCTTTAGTCAACAAAACCATTAAGCATCTCCAAGATAAACCTCTCACCACTCAAATTATTGACATTGATATAGGAGGCATCAAACCTAAAATTTATTAAAATGGATCAATCGATCCCACCCTTCATCTTAAAACATTTGTAAATATTTATAAGGATTGGGTCAAATTAAACACCTTTTCTACTACCAAACCCTTAGCCAAAACTCTCACAAGTGATGCCTTGGATTAGTAAAACCAACTTAGAACTCATTTCATTACTTGTTTAGAGGATTTAGTGAATTATTTAGTTCAAGAATTCCAAACTAGTGATCTTCTTGAAAAAACTTTGGCCCACTTCATAAATTACAAACTTGAAAATGAAACTTCTCAATCCTTTGTTAAAATGTGGAAAGCTTTGTCAAAAAAATGTGAACATAACATGGTTGATGATAATATTTTCCATCTCTTTATCAATGTCTTTTTTCTCAAACTTTAATATCAATTCCATAGTCTCTCTCCACGTACTTTGTAGGAGACTATTGACCAAGCTAAATGACAAGATTTCCTTATGCATCAATTTGAGCCACCCGAACCTTTTATGGGTCCTAATCTCTTACTTAAGAACAAAAACTAAAATGTGACCAATGATGGTGTTATAAATTCTTATGACACCATTCACAATGTTCAAGGTTTCATTCCTACCCCTTCATCAAAACCAACTCCCCCTTCTCAACAATATACCAATCCTCACTTTTCTTCACCAAACAACATTAATTTTCATAAACTTTTATCTTTAGATTAATTACTTAATCATATTCCTAGGCCTCTTCTAATATAACTTGACCCTACCCATTTTATGAAATCCTTGTATGATCTTAATAAGTTTTGTCGGTTTCACACCGATTGGGGTCATTCTCATGAGACCTATAGACAACTTTGTAATTTAGCTATGGAATTTCTTTTTGATCCTAATTTTGATCACAATTATATCATTCAAAAGCATAAACAAGCCTATGAAATTAATTTTAAGGATTTTAAATTACATGATAAATCTCAAGATTTAAATTAAGCTAATGTTTATTTGGCTATCTATAAAAACCCTCATCCTAATCGTCAACCTACACAAGACAATCAAGACAAAGCCACCCCTTCCACCAATAATGTAGAAAGTCTTATTCAACCAACTTATAGATATATGTGTTTAACATGAATAATATGTGAAGGGTGGTGACTTTCATTAATTCACAACCTATTTACACTCCATCTCAAACATATCATGTTATCCAAGATTCTTCCCCAACTCATTTAAATCAGTTGGGGTCAAATGACCTTATTACTTTTGAAGATCCAATTTTTTATTCTCCCTTGGATAACACTTCCTATTCTATTTATACCACTATTTCATCATCTTATAACACTAATGATACTCAAATTTATACTAACACTTCTTTTACCATTTCTAAAAGTCAACTCGAACCAACTACTTTATCATCACAACATAATTTACAACCTTATTCTACACCTTCTTCTTATCAACATAAATTTCAATGTACTTTAGCTCCTCCCTCAGAGGACCTCAATCATTATGCACCTATATCTAACAACCTTATTATGGGTTATGATAAATGGGATCCCATCATGGAACTCACTAATCTTCCATCCCGAATTCTAGTCCTTGAGCTTATGAGGACTTCTCCACATCATAAAAACCAGCTTATGAAACTTTTATGTGAGATGAATGTCCCTCATCCTCTCCTAGTAGGAGAGAAGTAAGATTTATCTATATTTGAGGATTGTATATTATAATAATGTGAAGATATCTCTATCAACATTGATGAAACTATGGACACTTCTCTTTCCTTAAAATTTTCTATATCCTCTATGATTGTCAATGAGATTCTACTTCATGTAGATGATCCTTCCTTATTTATTAGTGTTCAAATAGGTGATATCCAAGTTAAATGTGCATTAATTTATGAAGGTTATGGAACCTATTTTACCTCTCTCAACTTCATTAAGACCTTTAGATATTCATAATTTAATATTAAGTCCATATACAGTACCTACTGAGGATATGATAAAAGGCAAATGCCTCCTCTATGTTATGTGTGGATTTTCATTACTATCCCATCTATCACCATCCATGTGAAGGTGATCATGTTTAACTTTACCCTTTCTTATAACATCTTGCTTGGTAGGTCTTGGACTCATTGTATGAGAGCTATTACTTATTCCACCTGCCAATGCATTAAATTCCCTCATAATGGAGCCAATTATATGATTCAAGGTGATACTAACCCTTGGAATTTTGAATAATTCCAAGATATTTGTGTCTTCAATAATAATACTCTTGAACTTTTGCCTAGCATTTCATTTTGTGAGTCTTAGCATCTTAAATTTCCCTTTAATTCAACATGAGGTTATAATGGGCATCCCAAACTCATTGGGAACAGTCCTTATAACCTCTTATATTCTGATGATGATGCACCCAATGAGATTAACCTAAAGATTAAAACTTTTGATCTCTCACCTCACCTCATATCACATCTTCTTGCTTCTTTATAGCCTCCTTGTGATGACATTCCCATAGTCTTGAGCAAGACTCAGGATTCTATTCACCACATTTCTTCAGATGAAAAGGTCATCCCTACTTATGTCATTGATATTAATACCCCAAACTATGATAATGTTTATTCCTTAGATAATCCATTTTAGGTGGTCTTGTATAAGCCCAACATGCTAAAATTTTATGTTCATCTATCTTCCTTCATTTATAGTTCCTAATTTTAGTATTTTTCCTCTTTATTATAGGGTAGAGATGGTGCCAACACCTCTAGTTTATGAGGATACTCATAGGAGTATGCTCATGTATCATTCTATGATTGGGATTTACCACTTTTTTATGTTCCTCGATCACCATAGTTGGTTTACACCTCAAATTAGTGTGACCCTCTTTAGACCTTCTATAGGTCCTGCTCCTTCATTATTAGAGCCCTTATCAAAGGCCATTCCCACTCCTACTATAGTTGATCCCATTATTTATCTTTATATAGTTAATCCCATTCTCACTCCTACTGTTATTGAGTCTACCCCTACTTCTCATCCCATTGTTCCTTCCATTAAACCTAGTTTCATTCCTCTTCCTTCACCACCTTTCCTTGGTGATGGTTTGATTCCCTTGCCTCAAATGGCTCCATTTCCCACCAAATGGGCTGATGAGTCTTATCTAGCTTCTTCCACTCCTATTACACCTCCTTCTATGATTTCTTCACCTAAGACCACTCACAAGCATATTTTTTGCTTCTGTGGGATAGAAAACCATTCTTCTACCCATTATCACAAGTTGTGATAGTATATTGATACTTTACTTCCTTCCTCTCCTTCCATAGAAAACGTCATGCCTCTCTCAAATGTTATACTTAAATACATACCTATTTATGGTGAGGTGTATTTATATGGCACTAATGTGGCACCCATAACACTGATCATTGCCATATCCTTCAACAACACCTTAATGATCACCTTATAGCTATTCCTGGACCTTCTGCCATTCATCTCACATGTCAAATCTCAAAATCCATAGTTAAACTCATGATATATCTTAGTTCCTTTGGGGTGTGGTAGGCTATTAGATTAGAAAATGAGAATAAAAAATCTTTTAGTGCTACCTACTTTCTCACTCAAGTACCCAATCTTTGTAGTACATCAACAACTCTATAAGGGGTCCTAAAGAATGGGGAACACATCATGGGAAGGTAGGTCAATTTTAATTTTCCTTTTACCAATATACATTCATTATTTAATCTTATAAGCACACTTATATTCATACAAAGCTTTGTGTCTATAGAGAACAGGTTTCCTTTGCACATTGATGGTCACTGGTCACTTAGTGCCTTCTCATGTCCTTAGTATGCCTCTTGTCTCCTAAGGTCTTCTCATAAGATTCCTAAGTCTTGATTGTTACACTCCATTTTTCATTCCCTATAACCATCATTTTTCCTCTTGATAAATATTATTTTGTATACTTATCAATCCCCTTGGGATTTCATTTTTGAGTCTTTTTTGTAAGACCATAGGTAGGACCCAACATTCCTCACAAATTACCACCTTTTTTCTTCCTATTACCCACATCCTTTATTACCTAATTTTTTCTTATTTATTCCACTCTAGTGGTGTTCTCTTTGTGATTTGTAGTGTAAGACCATGGATAGAACTTGACATTCCTCAAAAAAAAATCCAATAATACAAGTCACAAACAAAATTACATGTGTCAAATATGAGATAAGATGTGATTGATTATGAAGTTACACATCATTTACATGTTTCTTAACTTGATTTAGTGTGTTTTATGATCAATTCATTTCTATTTTGACTTTATCTTCTTATTTTCTGAGTGCATGTAAGAATACAACCATTTCTTGAATTTTTCATACTTCCCAACTTGAATTAGTGTGATAAATTTAAGACCAATATTTTGCCAATTTTAGTTTTCTCTTATACTTCCCAACGTGATTTAGTAAAATTGATTGAGTTAATTAAATTTTTTTTATACCATTTGTGCCCTTTTACACACTTTCCATTTTATTACATTGTTTTTATACTTCCCAACATGATTTAGTATGATTTTACTTATTTTGATTTGGTGCAAATATATTTCACTTGGGTTTAAAAACAAATTCCTTTTTTTTACCATCTTGTTTTACCATCCCTTGTTTCTTTATATTTATTCATTTTATTTTTATTACACATTTCCCAACTTGAAATAGTGTGTAGTACATTTTTGATTTATTATATTTTACTAAGTCCTTTTTACATGTTTCCTTTTACCCATGCATGTGTTATACATAATTATAGAAAAGAAACCACATCTCATATATTTCCTATAGCATATATAACAATAGATAAATACATGTGCTATAAATAAATATATCCAAAGCATCCACAACCACAACCATAATTATGAAAACATACACAATCAACAATCAATATGTCAAAATGATACATCACACACACACATACACACACACACACACACACATCTCATGAGTTTTGATACAATAAGTAAAATCATATATAATGCTCCAGATCTATGGATAGGCTTCATCCTTTCTATCTCATGGCCTAGCTACATTACCTATAGAGGCCTCAGTCAGACTCCTCAAAATAGTATGTTATAAAGAGGCCATCCAAGATCTTAATCCCTCTACCTATCCATATAGGTGCGCTACCTATGCCTATACCTATGCCAACTAGGTAAAGTTCATTATATGTGCCTATGCCATCTACACCACTATATTTAGATGTGTAACTCTTTCCTTTGTTAGGGCCTTCTTTGACCATATCTTAACTACACCCATCTATAGTAGTGGTTTTATCCTCTGTCTTTGTGCTCATGTCTACATTGCTACCTCCCCTACTAATCTAAACTAGCTCACCTAAGTTAGGGAAGATGGTACATTAGGGTCATCTAATACAGTGTCATATAGCTATAGAGTCTCATCTAAGATGTCATATAGTGCTCTGCTCATAAAAGAATCCCATCTCTCCTCCTCATCCTTAATTATGCCTATAAAATCACACCCAAATAGATATTTGATCACTATTATATATCACAATATCTATCTATCTCTAGTATCTATTTAAAAGTAAAAACTTAAGGAATAATTTAATCATCTTTGTTACCTATCTATTTCTTGGCCACTATGGTCTCACCATCCACACAACCTCCTAACATAGTATCTCTGTTTGTATGGCCTCCTATCACCTCCTTTATAGGTCACCTTCTCAATAAAAATCTAGTTTTCATCACTCACATCTACCTTAACATATGCTTGAATCGCCTATCTATCATCCAACTCTCCTCTAGATCACCTATTGGGTCATCAAGGATGGTGATAGTCTCTAATCTCTCCTGCTTGTACTACCTCCATCTTTGCCATGTCCTCAATGGTTGTATTTCCTCTTGCTATAGAGATGGTGGTGATATCTTTATTACCATTACCTCCATACCCATCTCCTCTTGATTTACTCCCTATCATGCTCACCTAGTCCATGGTCACTCATGATGTGGTATGAGTATTGGCCTCATCAATATTGTCCCTATTCCCCTCCTCCCTTGCATTTCTCTCACATGTAGATCCCACTACTTGGGAATCAATATCGATGCCACTAGATGAGTTAATCCCATCTATCTTAATAGTTATACCACTAGATGTGGCTCTTTCCACTAGGTGTAGTGTTTGACCACCTCTGTCCTTATTATAGCTAGTGCAACTATGTCCCATCTTGGCCATGTAGTCATTATGTACCCATATTGCTAACACACTATGTCTACATATCTCACCATCTAAAGTAATAGAATTTAGGGCATGGACCATGATACTTGGTCTTCTCTCTATCTCTACACTTGAGGTGACCTATCATCGACTGTATGGGGAAACCTAGTCGGTTAATAAATAGAAAACCTCTCATATATCCAAGCTATCAATAATATGAATGGTGCTATCAACTTTTACCCTCTAACTAGCATCTAATACATATCATGTATAATATGGACCTATATGATATAATCAAGATCATATAATACTCCATCCACTAGGATCATCCTACTCAAGGCTACCATGAGTAGTGGTACCTTGTCATCTAACTTATGACATAACACTCATTATATCACAATCCCTATCACAACTTTCTAGATGTATAGAATATATGATGTATATATGTTAAAAATGTTGACTCTCCTACTCACCAATATTTTCTCTGATCATGTAGCCCACATGACTAAGACTTTCCTCTCCTCCATGTTATCTGGGATCCATGTAGTCATTGGTAGTCTTGCTATCGATAGCCCTAGGATGACATATACATTCTCTAGAGTGATAAATACTTCTACCATGTCCATATCCACCTCCCATATAAAGGTGTTAGTTATTTTTTCCCAACATCTTAGGAACATGATTAATATATCATCACTCAAGGTAATCTTTCACATATCGACTATCCCTCCTAGTCCTACAAACACTAATCTAGATCTACATCCTATCATCAAATGTTCTAGAATATTTCGTAGCCATGATGTGTCTACCAATAAATAGAATATGGTTCATCCCTATAATAAAAAAACAACAAAATATGTATTAGATCTTCCATGTCATGTATAATCACAATACATTATTTTTACAATTTCAATAAAAAACAAGCCTCCTAGTTTTAGCCTACTCAGTCCTTTTTGCCTTTTTTGGTCATTTCAAGATATTCTAGCCTTATTTTATAATTTTTCATGCATTTTATACTATTTTGGTTCTTTATTAAAACTATTTTGACAAAAGTTTCCTTATTTTTGACCTAGTTGACTTAAAAATCTAAGTCAACCTTCTTATTTTCACCTCCCTAGTACTGTATTATCATTCTAGAATTTTCATATCAGTTGGAAAAACTATACCAGGTCATTAGTATAAGGCACATATAGGGTCAACACATACCTACTGGGTTGATAGTGTGGATTTTTCTCATTTTTAGCCTATTGGGTTGACTAGGTCAACCTAGTTGTTTTTCCCTGCTAACCCCTTGTATTTTCCTAAAAGTTATTTTCTCCTTAATTACTTCACACCCATTTCATATCTTGGTTTTTCATACCTATATAATCTAATTTGGATTCATTATAACATCTATAAATACTAATAATTTAAATTTTCTAAAAATACACTTAATTCATTAAAATACTCTAAAACTAGTTTGAGATTCATAGTTGCATACCTATAGTGCAGCCACTGCTGCTCCTGGAGCTCTCCCTCATCTAGATTTTCATCTCCTAACCATCTTATCTCATTATATTTTTAGAGATATTTTTCTCTCCATAATTCAAAATAACCAAATGACTTCTCTTTCTCCCTATTTAAAAACACCTTTCAAAATTCAAAACTTTCAATTATTTTCAGATTGAATCCTTATTTTGCTTATATCTTTGTTTATACTCATCCATTTTTAAAACCATAAAATACATTAGATTAATGATGATTTAGATAATATTTTTCATAATCATATTCTTATATTCCATTTTTATTTTATTTTTGGCTACTTTTACACTAACTTCTATAGGTTCACCTAGTGTTCTTTACATTAGACACCTTCATAGCTCTTGCAATATACTTATTTATCTACAACATTAAGGTAAATAAAGTTATGAATTTTTATATTCTATCCTTTCATTTATTTTATTTAATTATTACTACACTTTACTTAGCATCAACATTATATGTTATCGATTATATTTTTTGAAGCATCATATTATGTTGCACTTATGTGAAATGTGATGAGCTTCAAGTGGGGAATATGTATACACATAATATTTTCAAAATTTTATCAATTATTGACACTTTATATATTTTATTAACCCATCAAGTCCCAATCTCTCTGAGTACACACCTTAAGGGGTGGGTAGACCATTATTACTTTGTAATATTATTGTCCCTTTTGTCACATGCCACTTACACAATTGTATCCTAGAATAATTTACCTTAAGATTATTCTTCTCTATTGTACCCATTCCAAAAATTTGTCATATCATTATCATCCTTTTTATTGCCTTGACCTCTTTTCACTAGTTTATTGTACTAGGTCGACTAGGTTGACCCCACATAGTTTTTAGCCTTTGATTATTGTAAAGGGGCGACTAGGTCGACCCTGTACTATTTTTGGGTATTTTCACTTGAGAGTTTTTTTAACCATTCATCCAACCTAGCGTAGGACCTAGTGAATTATCTCCTAAAAACATATAGGGTCAACTAGTTTAATCTTGTATAGTTGACATATTTGGAAGGATTTAGGGAAAGATCTGCTTATGTATACAAGTTCATTTCCAACCATTTGAGAAGAGAGAAGTGAATAATAATAATTTTTAATAAACATCTTGTTATTGACCCTTCTACTTGAGGAATGAATCTTATGATTCCATACTTTCTTTAGAGATATAGATCTTGTCTTGTGGAAAAATATTTTAGATGCATAGATAGGTTATATAGCCTAGAGATGATTTTTCTTTATTATCCTTACATACCACAATAATATCTTGTTAATTACCTTGGCCAAGGGAGATATTAAGGCTCAGTGGGATCATCTTCAAGGTAAGTATTTATAACATTATTTCTCCTTTACAAGAGTAGATAGATAATGGCATTGTGATTCTCTCCCATGCATTATGATTTAGTATACATTGACATGAGTATATGTCTTCTATGCATGTTTAGTTTATTTTGTTTTTTTCTAACCCCCACTTTGTACCACAAGATTTGGTGTGTACTAGATTAGATTTACTTTCTTATTTATTATAATAGACTGAATATCAAACCCAATACTCTTTTAGGGTTGTTGTATGATTGTGTTAGAATGTAGGATTTGGAACCCTTCCTATAATGGTGTATTATGATAAGTGATCCCTTAATTAGGTCTATCAGATCCCCATATTGGTCATGTTCCCACTTAAAAAATGTATTCCTAATAAAAACTATAGGTATGATCTATCTTCTTTGATACAAGATTGATTTATAGACATGATACATTTTTGATTACATAAATTGGAAAGAAGGAATAAAATAACCAAATAAGTCATTATATTCCTTGAGTAAAACATAGCTATGTGATTTAGCACCCTAGCCTCACTAGTCTATGATAAAAGACCTACATTCCAATTAGTCAAGCTCACTAAATAGGAGTATGAAAATTAAACTATCTTGATGTTTTCATTGAAATATTACCTAAAATGGAATGTTTTGGTTAAATCAACCAAAAATAACCTACTTGATGTAATAAATAGATCTACATAAAATAGGCATAGGGACTAGCATTCACTATTGAATTATGCTCTTTAGGCTAACCAAAACAAATATAATAAATCCCTGCAAAAATTCATCTTTTATACTAGTGTATGATTTAGATCCCATCTACCCAACAAAAATAAATTTTCCCACATAAAAATTCATGTGAGAACACATAGAAAATGATGGGAAAGTGGACTTAAGGTTGGTGAACATTATCCAATTAGAGGATGCATGAGAAGAGGCTCTATAAAACTTCATTAGGCACCAAACATTTGTCAAAATATAGTTCAATAAGAGGGAAAAGGTTCAATAATATTTTTATGGGATAAATAACATGAGAATAAGGGGTAACATTCCAAAATTGACCCACTCTAGATTGGCCCATTCTAAATCTTTGACGTTTTAGGGTAGACCACTTTTCAATTAAAATATCTTGAATGAAATGATCTCTCACTACCTATGAATGGATAGTTATTGAAGCACTAAATCTCAATTGTCCCTTATATACAAATTTTAGAATATACCCTAGGAAAATATTGGTGATTTATATATTAGATTAGATTATAGTTATTTTTCTTTTGTTGTTTTTTTACTTTTTTTCTTTTTTTCTCCGTTTGCTTTTTGTTCCTATTTTTTTTATTTTTTTTGGATTGTGTTGTTTTATTTGGGATATTTCCATTATTTTCTCCACATTTCCCCTTAATAATATTGTAATATTTTAAACCCATTCCCATGATACAAAATGAGATGTGTTCAATTCTAGAAAAGTAAAGTTAAATCCAATCATTGGTCCTCATATTATCAAACTTGATAACTTTAAATATGAGAAGGCATTGAAAATGTAGTCCTAAAATTGGGATATAGAAGGAAATATCCCATTGTTAAATAATGTGATAAGAAAAATAACCTCCCTTAAGACACTACAGGGATTAGGAGTCAGTAATTTAGAACTGAGATAGTAAATTAAGAAAAGATCTATTTGAACAAAGGTCATCACAATACTTAAAAGGAACATATCAATCAAGGAAAAATCATTGAGCAAGTAAAGGATATTCTTGGTGAGAATATCTCATTGAACCATTCATCAACCTTGGAAACATTGATAGCCAACCCTCTTAGATTAAACAAAAAAACATTGAAATAAAAGGACGTTTGAATCTCATAAAAAATTTAAGTTTCTTCCTAATAATGGGTGATTTCTATCATGTTTGGTAATGGAACAATACCTAGAGTGAGACCAAAGACATCTCTTTCAGGCCTATAAATGTCTGGATGGTATCATTACAAATCCTGATCTTTCCTTAGACAAATTCTATAAATAATTACCTTTCAAGGATATTTGAGTACCTACTATGTGTCTAAAATTTCTTGATGGATTAAAATGAGTAATAGAAAATAATAAATTATTCTTTGAAAAAAATAACCATTTGAAGAATTTAGTGCCTAGGATGTTGCCCGCTGAAGTACATTTGAGAACTCTATTTTTCCCGAGGTTTATCAAATGGAGCTTTTATTTCTTATATTATAGTTCAATAATGGATGCCCAAATTATGGGTTTTAAATGATATTGAAATGTTTTCCTTGTAAATTTTAAATTTATTGTGGCCAAATTGACCCCATTTATATATAAGAAAAGGAAACCCCTCCAAAAACTCTTAATTTAAAATTTTCTCTAAGCTCAAATCTTCTCACACTTTGTCTCCAGCCTTATAAAATCCTAAACCCTTATTTCTCCTTGATAAGTTGAGTATTTCAAAACATTCATAACAAGTGAGTGGTTATCATAAAAATACTTATATCCATGTGTCTCTATAATAGTTTATTCCTTTTATGTTTCACTATGAAGGTTTTCACATACTTAGAACATTTTACACTATGTTATTTTGTAGAGTTAAGATTATGTAAATTTTACACATATGACATCTCCCCATAGTCCTACATGAAATTTCATGTAGCTTCACTAGTGAACCTCTAAGCTATCATTTTATTATGTGGACCTTTTATGACTTAGTCACTTTCCATAAATCTTATAGAAACAAGATGAATAAGATGTTACCATATGAAACTTATCAGACTTCTCAATCTCCTAAAAGCATTACTTTAGTTAAAGCCTTAAGAGATCCTTATGAATGAGAGGTCACCACATGGAACATATAATAATTTTAAATCTACTAAAGGCATCAAAGTGTTTAGAGCTTTGGTTTTCATATAAAACCTATTAGACTTGTCAATCTCACAAAGGTGTCAAAGTAGTTATATCCTTGGGAGATCCCAACAAATGAAAGGATTACACATGAAACTTATCATACTTGTCAGTCGCCTAGAGGTTTTATAGTAATTAGAGACTCAATAGAGAAGTGGGAATGGGAGGTTTCCACATTAAACCTATCAAACTTTTCAATCTCGTAAAGGTGGTTTAGTAGTCAGAGCCTCAAGAAAGCTTAATGAATGAGAGGCTACCACATGGAACCTATCAGACTTGTTAATCTCATAGAGGCATCAAAATGGTTAGATATGTAGGGGGAATGATGAGTGAAGGGTTTCAACATGTAACCTATTAGACTTGTCATTCTCTTAGAGGAATTAGAGAAATTAGATCCATAGGAGATCCTGATGAATCATTTGTCATCACGTGTCACTTTTATACCTAACCGATTGAAAGACCTTGGATCACCCTGATTGATCCATAAAGGTATTAATATAGTCAGGTATTAAAATTAATCATAAATTTACATGTGTCATTTATGTGTATTTAATGTTAAAATGGGTTAGAATGACCAAAGAAAGGAAAATAAAGGTACATGTTGAGCTAGAATCCAATAGTGGAGTGATATGTGTACTCAATAGGTCTAAGTGGAAAAATATAATACCTAAAAATGTATAATAATTAAACCCTAACTATGTTTATTTGGAATATCCTACAAAAAAATTACTCAACTAGTAGAGAATATGTGACCCAACTAGAGGATACCTAGGGTGCCACAAGGGCTAAAGTAGATGTGTGCCTACTGTTGACCAAATTTGACCCTACAAGTCAAATTAGGACCCCTATAGGTAAAAAATTGAATTTATAGGTTTATATGGGGTTTAATATTATTTTAAAAGGTATATAATATGTAATTTTATGTTAATTAATGTCATTTTATCCTTGGTCATTATTCTTTTAGTCTATATATCATTTTGAGTCATTTTGGGGTCAAAATAGGGCATTAAATGAGTTATGAAATATAATATGGAAGTGTGAAGATGTAATAAATATTATCTCACATGAAATGTGTCCTATTATTCCTTAATAAAATGTTCATAACTAAAGTGATATGTTCTTGAAAAAAAAGAGTAGTTTTCTTGGGAAAAGAGAAGAGTTTGGCACTTGTATGACCCATGAGAAAGTTTTACATGTGGGATAAGGTCATGAGATGTATATTAAGATTAACTATATCCATTTACACACTTTAATTAATTTTTAAGTGTCAAAAGTGGGCTAAAACTATTCTACTCCTTTTTCACCCTTCTATGCACACAAAACCAGTCAGTAGGTTTATGCTTGGTACGGATAGCTGGAGAACTTCTAAGTAAAACACCTTTTAGAGTTGAAGTTTAAATAATATATATTAATTTAAATAACAATAATTTTAATAATGGTGGCCTATGATTTATGAACTATCCTCATAGAGTTAACTATGTTTTTTTTCTTGCTAATTTGTATAACCTGCATGTTTTGCTTTGGTTTGGGAATTTCCATATAATCCAATTTATGATATTTGTTCAAGATGATTTTGAAACCATTATATCATTTTATTAATTATTGTTTTCAAATTTATATTTTATTTTATGATCAAAATATCTTAGTTTGGAAGAAGAAGTGAAGGGTGAAATTGCAGTCATGTTTTCCAATTACTAAAGATTTCTTTTGTGTTATGTTTCTAAAATTACATGAAGTGATGTATTATTTATAATAAATTTATTTTATTAATCTTAAATTATATATCCAACTTCAAAATACACTTTAAGAGATAAGAGATAAATACATGTTAGCAAATGACCACCTACATCAGTTGTACGGTTTGCCACTTCTTGGAAGAACATGAAATTTGTGTTTAAGCATTCTTTGATATTTGGAAGGTGTAAACATGATTTTTCATCATTTTTAATAATTTTTAAGGTTGAGGAAACTAGATAAACTAAAATGGAATTTGTTCAAGCTTATATCACTTTGGGATAATTTCCCAAAACTATCAAAATAGAGGTCTAGGCCCTTTTTTGAGGTTCCTCATATAGATTTGAATTGGTTTATAGGACCTCCAAATACATTAATTTTAAATATCCTAAATATTTATTTTTATTTTAAAAATAATATATATATATATATTTTAGTTAGAGATATTGGTCTTCAATATGTCCCAATTTGCCTTTTAAACACTGAAATCACTCAGTGTTGTTTACAACCATGTGAGCTAAGTTGGTCTACCAAATCAATGCAATGATTTTTCCTGCATACTAGTAGAATGGTAATGTATTGTTGCACTAAATGACATGTAATTTCCATGTAAAAAATTAATTAGGTAAATTTAATATTTTTTTTATTCACCAAAGATGAGTTAGTTCATACAAATGGCTTAAGCACAATCACCTACAGCCAACTTAGTGCTCATACTTGAGAAAGTGTTCACATTGCAGAGTATGAAATATAATGGTATTACTAAGAGGTCCCAATGGGTATATGATTCTTATAAATATTTCATAAGGCCTTAAGTGTTATATTATTAGTAACTTTAAATTTGAAATGGCCTCTAAGGCTAGTCAATGCCTACAGCCACATTGCCTCCTTTAAAGCCTAACCTAAGGTTGTAAGGCTAGATCATGTTTCCATGATTTTTATAGTTATAAATAGTTTAAATGACCATTTTTGACATATATTATCATATAGAGGAGATAATATACTATTATTTGAATCTCATATACACCTACAGGTGTCTTAAGCCATGAAATACCCACCTACAACTGGTTGTATGCAAACAATAGATTAAACTTGCTATATAAGTGAGGGTATATAGGAATGTTTTCATGAAAAAAGGTATTAAATGGTGATAATTAACCTATTTTTGTTAAATTTATATCTAAAACTATCAAAATTCAAGTTATGATCCCACAACACTACCTATAGGTTCCTTTTCCTCACAAAATGCAACCTACAAGCTGGTTGTAGGGTTATCATGAGGATTAAACTTGATAACATTGGTCATATAAATCATTATAGGAATATAATGAATGATTATAGTTAGATCATGGTTTGGATATTTTTGAGAGGGATTTCAATCCATAATCATAAGACTAAATCATATAAAAAACACCTATAAGACCCCATAAAGTCAACTATAGTTGACTGTGAGGGGTAGAGAGCAAAATTTGGGCCTTTCGATGAAGATAAGCATAGATATGAAACAAATAAACCAAAAAACATTTAATATGATTAAAATATACTCCAAGGAAGCTGATAAACATCTTTTTCAAGCTAAATGGTGACAAGTAACCTACAAGATTCACTGTTAAGGAAGATAGGCATGGTAACATAGTCTTAAACAAGCAAGTAGTATGAGGGAAATTTGAGAGGTTGAAAGGATTAATTAAGGTTATAAAACCTTCATAAAAATTATAAAAAACCTCATGAAACCATTATTATGTATATTTAATAGAGAAAGGTGTTTTTAAGGGTAATACATAGTTAATTTATGACTGCCATACACACCGTCCACCTTTTGCAAGTCTGTTTTAGATCTTGAGAGAGTTGAGAGGTAAAATGACCTAATATAGGATTGAATTTTTGTGAATAAGGTATCCATGGATTTATTAATCCCATAAAATAGTCACATGGTTTGAGGTAATAGGGTAAGTACCCTTTATTTTATCTCAGATAGAAGGTACTTCCTTGGGGTCAAAATTGGTAGGTTTTGGAAAATAACGATTGAAGAGTGAACCAAGAGCTAAGGGAAACTTATTATTAGGTGTTATATGTTGGATAAAACTTATGAAAATAAGAGGAACCATTAACAAGAGGATGTAACCAAATAGGGTTTTCAAAAACCCCAAGGTTATAGTCAAGCCCATTGGGCAAGGTTTTGACATAAAGCCAAATGGTAGACCAATGACATCTCCAACTTGGGTTCCAATAGATCATGGAATTTTTATAGTTAATTACATAGTTTTTAAAGTTTTAAAATTATAGGTAAAGATATCAAAAATTCATTTTATACTTTAAGGTGTAAATAGGCTATTAGGCATGATTAGGCCTAGTGCCCAAATGAGAAGCCATCTTCATTCTATCATGAGATGAGAATTAAAATGGATTGTTTCATGTTTTTGAGGTCATTTCAGACATTTTAAATCCATTTGGATGTATGGGAAGTATAAACAAATCCAATTTTGGGCTCAAGATAACCTTAGGCCTATGCAAATGTAAGAAACAAGCTTGAATGAGCTCTTTGAGTGCTCATATCCATCTTGACACTTTACATGAGGACATAATAATATTGGAAAATTTTAAAGGGGTAATATACACTAATCTTGTGGAATGTTTTTTCAAATTTAATGTAAAACCTTTATGAATAAAAATTAAGAGGGTAAACAAGCCTAAACCCTTGTAAAACCCTTGTTAATGACCCAATTGGATAAATGAGGTTGGAGGGATATTAAAATGACATATTTTTACCATGAAATTTATTGAAACTTTCATACAAATATTTTTTCTCCTTCCCTTCCTTTTGAGTTGTATAGAACTATATGAATGGAGTACAAACTAGGGTTTTCTTGACTATTTTGTGTTTTGTGTAGGTTTCAATAGGTTTCAATAGATTTAAATAATATGGAAGGGAATATTAGGACTTAATATAATTAAAAATTTCATTTATATTCATTGTAAAAAATATTAAGTTCCTTAACCAATTGCTTCATCTTAGCCAGTCAAAGCTGGCATAGTGACCAAGCTAGTGAGAAGTGTGAAAACTCCAAGTGGAAGTGATTTTAAGGTATACCTGATTATTATAATGCCATGGAGGGTATTAAAACATGTAATACACTCAATTTTATTTATTTTCATGGGAAATTTGATCCAAATTTGAGGCCAAGTGTGCAAGTGTGGGAAAGACGAGTTATTTTGACTGTAGATAGTGATAGCTCATTTTAGGAAGATTCTATATGACCAAGACTTAAAAAAATGCATGAATAGGCATGTATGAAATTATTCCCTATAATTATAATCATCATAAATTTCCATATTTATTTTTTGGATGTTTAAATAGGTGTGGATGATGAAGGCAATTTTTTGAGCCAACACAAAGAGTTTTATGCCACTTTTCATGAGTTTCATGCCTTGTATGAACACTTGTACTTCCTAACCTTTCATGGTCCATTTAAAAACATTTTCTCATGTAAAATTAAATAATTTTATCACTTTTAATATTTTCCTTGTGACCTTTGGGCTTCTCTCTTCTTCTCTCTCTCATGTTCTATAGGAACTAGCCATTTTGGCCTTTGTAAACTATGCTCCACGTAAGTATGGTGAATCCCTTCTCATTTGAATACCATTTGATAAATTATTATTATTATTATTATTATTATTATTATTATTATTATTATTATTATTATTATTATTATTATTATTATTATTATTATTATTATTAACTCTTCCATTATTTTTCATAGTGTTTTTATTTAGATTATTTATTATTCTTAGTGATGACTTGTTGTTTCCTTAGTATTGTTGTTTCATTCTCTCACCTATTTATATTTAGAAAGCTTCTTCTTTAAAGGCATGTGAAGTGTTTTATGATGTGTCAAGGTTGAGTGAATTAGTATATTTAAATAGTGTAATATTAGGCCTCTTCTCTATTCCTCATATCCTAAAATTTCATCACAACCTCATAATGTAACATTGATGTGAGAAGATGCATATTGGAGAAGTGTATGTTTGGTTAGATCCTCGTTCTCATGTGTAACATGTAGCTAGTTTGAATTCATCAACTTATTTGGTGTATCACCTTCCTTATTATAATTTTATTTTACTTTTATCTCTTCCTTTTGTCTCATAGAATTTAGGTGTAGTAGTGATCCAAAGTGCTACATCAAGGGAGCTATCCCTATCTAAATATTCACCTCATTCTTAGGCTCACCCACATCCTAGAGGTGTTTTAATTATGCCACTTTGATGAAGAGAGTAGAGACATCTCCTCAAAGGGTGAAAAATCTAAGTGACAACACCTACCATGAACTTTCATTAATCAATTTGGATAATTGGGTTCTAATTCAATAACTTATAAATATCCCTTCACCATCACCAAATCTAAACTAGGAGTGCATTTCTAAAAATAGTGATTTAATTCCAAATCAAGAAATGATCAACTGGATTCTAAAACCAACTCAATATTAAACTAATTCAAGATGAGCCTACAAATTCCATTAATACAAGATATCTTTACCAATCCATAAAATTAATCAAAGTGATATGATTTACTATTATAAATCCCAACTCTAAATAATACTTCCCTTAGACCCCTTTTCAAGATTTCATTACTTGCCTTGAGCTCAAAATTACATACTAAATAGATCTAAAATTTAATCCATGGTTGCATCATTTTCCAATCCTAGACTTGAGCCTAAGTACAAAAATACCACCTTCTCATCATAATTTACCTATTTGAGCATTAAAATAAAGTGTCTAGGGTAATTGAATGAGTAAATAATCCCACCTCATATGATGATGAAGATGAGACTGAGTTATTTGACAAGTTAGATTAAGACTTTAGCCTAATGATAGCCACACTAGTAGCTAAGGAGGTACATCCCAAGTAATTAGGAAGTTACCCACATCTAACCTCCTCTTTATTATCTCTTAGTGGGCTTGAGGAATTCTATTTTGCTCTTGTGGATTGGGAATCTTCTTAGTATAATTCCATTACAACCATTTCAGGCCATGATGGCCCAAAGTTAGAACTCATGCTACTAAGAGATACATCCTATTTCTCTTATATATATTATTAAGTAATATTTTGAGAGGATATACTCTATCAAAAATAAACATTGAAGATTAATTTGAATTTTTTTTAATTTAAATGCATCTGGTTTCATGAATTCTTCCACTTTATTTCTACTTTAAATGGAGTAATGTTAATGTTAGAGTATAATTATTTGCACTTTTCTATATGGTTTATACATTGATTAGGATGAAATTTGGTTATTATATTTAAGTTCTTTGATGTTATTCACTTTTTTTGGAATCTATTAAGATATATGTGTGATTAAATATAATCCTATTTGCAATTATTCATAAAATACATCATTAAATTAAGCATTCATCTTTTCTCTTTAGACTCCATCCAAGTGTGACTATATCCTGATCTATCATGAAATTCAACGTATAGTGGTAAAACTATAGGTGAGCACATTTTTGATTCTTAACGTAATGGTGTTTCCATTTTTCTAAAGAGTTTCTCTTTTCTACCTTACCCTCTCTCACTTTTTATGTTTTTTCTATCAGGTGATCTTTGTCCACTTTTTAAAAAATTATGAAGTGAAGCAAGTAGATCTTAGAATCTCAATCTATTAAAATTAGTTTAGTTATAAGTGTACAAGTTGTGTTTCAATGAGAAAACTAGTATTTATCCTATAATGGTAGCATTGTGTCTCTTGGAGATGTATTCTAAGAATTATATTTAATGGATCATTATACCCACAAATCATGATCTAGATTGTCTTAGTAGAAATCCTAAAATAAGAGGATGCAAGTCCATTATTATCACCTGAGTCTCTTTTAGGCACCTATTCTCATAGGTGTCTATTGAGACCAAATTTTTAGAGTGATAACAATAATATCTTGTGGAGTTATAATTAGATGTATGATAGGGGGTCCACTAAAGACATACTACATAGATAAACTAAATAAAGACTTTCAAATCAAGGCACAAAAATAAAATTAATGTGGAGAAGATTTGAGTGCATAATGGTGAAGAGAATGGGAAAATAGTTCATGATTATTAAATTCATGGGAGCACAAAATTAATACACAAGGTACAAGATCTGAGGTAAAATGACAAACCAGATGAGTAACTAGTTGCATGGACCAAGACCTAGCCATTTATAGGATGGAAGAAGTATTGAAGGTGACATAATGACAAAGGATAGAAAAATATACAAACCACGATATGAAGTGATAGATGTCAAAAACATAATGCTCAATGCCTATCAACTTCAAAGCTACCCCTAGGTTAGGCCTGTAGGTTCACACCAAGCTCCACTATTTATAGTTTTTTATTTCTTGTTAAGAACAAAAGAATTTTTTTTTAAAAGGGGGATTCAAGCCAACATTTGAAAATATTTTTAAGGTTAGATTCCCTTACAAAGTTAGATACCAAATAAGGATACTTTGTGAAAATACAAAGATAGAGATAGAGAGAGAGAGAGAGAGAGAAAGTTTAGGGATTGAAGTAATGTATCTTTAGTTTAGTTGGAATGATGATGAATACATCACTTTAAAGTGGTTGATTGCCATGCTATAAAATCTAGGAAGATAAGAATATTTGATAATATATGGTTAATCAATGAAACTAGTTTAGTAATCCACTATGTGACTTTGATGGATGTGTGGTAAAAGGTGTCTTTTCATTGGGATCCCTAACTAAAACTATATTAACATTCCTCTAAAAAAAATTATCCATTTACTATAACCAAAATATATTCCCTTTTCAAAAGGAAAGTGATATAATATCAATTCATAAGAAATTAATTCTAACATGGTAGAACTTATAAAATCTAAGAGACTACACACCTCTATTATAAGTGAAGTGTTAACCATTAAAACATGGTATAATTCCTTGATGAGTTTGGATACCCTCCCCAAGAATGATGTAATTAAATCACTAAATTTTATTCAAAATAACACACAGTTTCGTAGATTATTAGTACCTTGCACTTTCCCCAAACCTCAAAAACCTAATAAAAGTGGCCCTTTTGATTCTCCTCAAAACACTAAAGTATAAAAAATCACCAAGGATGCTTAATATAACATTATTAAGGAAGATTTTGAAACCATTTGATCATGATGCTCATGAAATTTGGTGGGTCACCAATCTATAATAAACTCATCATTATGAACTCATAATTTCCCATTAAGAAGGTTTATTTTTTAACTAACAAATAGAAGTAAATGCTTCCGAAGGGAAAATACATATATGAATAGTGCCTCTCTCAAAGGGGTCATATAATTTATTCCTAAACTCACATATTTTAGGTTTTTTATTTTATATGGTTCCATAGAATTTTTCCCCTTCAAAATAACAAGTCAAGCTTGGAATTAAATGTTCGTAGACATTCTAGTCAAGTTGTATAGAAAAAAATATGACATTAGATTAAAAAGGGGGAAACATCTTAATAAATAGTCAAGGAAAAACTAATAACTTAAGATAGTCTAAATTGGAAATACAAATTACATTCAATTAATGTAATCACATGAATAAATAAGGTTCAAGGTATGCACACTTTAACAAGTCATAAATAAGGATAACCTTCACATTATAACATGTCATTGGAGAAAACAAGGTTTACTAACTAATTAAACAAGACATATGAAGTCATCAATGTTTTATTGTAAGGAACCATGTGGAAAATGAAGTATAAGCATCGATAATAATGTAACCCATGCTATAAGAAGAAAAAACATCTCAAGAATATGTCATAACTTCAAGGAGTTGATGATCATATAATTTTCAATGTCAAATTATATAATTAATTTGGATTTCTTACATAACAATAAAAACATGCTAAAGTTATGGCCTAGGTGCACATTTTCCTACTAGTAAACAAACCATTGCTTCACAAGATCAAAATAAAGTCTAAATATGAAGAATGGATGTAGAATTTTTTTAATGAAAATAAAGCCATCATTTTCCTGCATTGTAACAATCCTAGCCATATGTTGAAATACTACCCAAGGAAAAATCAAGTTCCTACTACCCCCAAACACATGTGGACTCAGAAAGCTATACCAAGGATGAAACACAAATATGATCAAATATTACGGATTATAATATCTAAGGCTCCACCAAGTCTCCAATTCCATGTGATCAAAAAGGTATTTCATGTAAAAAATACTTTACTCCTCTTAAACTATTTTTCAATTCTATTTCCCTAGGTGACAAGATTCCCCTCTAAGGAACCTCCCCAAACCCCCTCCACATCATTCCCCCCCCCCCCACCACTACCTCCATATCCGTAGGGAACCTCCTCAGACCACCTCCCCTACCCACACCCTCTTGCACAAATTCTCCTCCTCCTTCACACTTGGTGGTGGTCACCCCTCCTAGGTGTATCCCCCCTCAGGTAAATAGGGACTTTACCCTATTCAAAGCCACTCCTCACCCCCTCTAAACATGGTCCACTATTGAATCCCTCTCCCTCCCTTAAAATATTCCTTAGAGCCCCTTCTCCCCCCTTATTACCCCCCATAATCTTGTAACCTATCTCCTACCCCATTTTCCTTTATGGGATCACTTTTTAGGCTATGACCAACCCCTTAATCTCATAACACTCTTAGAGATAGCTCAAGATTTGGCTCATATAATCCACCTTTTCGCTACCTTGAATTGTGAAAATAGGCCACTTTTTAAGGATGCATTAATATCTCCCCTACTAAATATCATGGAGCCTACCAAAGATATGGGGTAATTCTATATGACTAAATATCCAACCCTAAATGTAATCCAGGAAGAGGGGTATACTACAAACTCTAAAATTAGAAAATGGAGGAAAAAACCAATATTAGAGTTTCTCCAAAATAAGTAGTTAGGTTACCCAAAATGGTCATTAGGAATATTGAAATAGATAAGTAAATAGCTAAGGGTTCCTAGAAAACCCTCAAGATAACCTGGGATAATAAATGAAAATCTTAACATGGAATGTTAGAGGATTAAATAACCATAGGAAGTAAAGGACCCTTTGTAACCTTAAAAATATAATTGACCCTACAATTCTTCTTATCCAAGAAACTAAAATGTCTAAAACCACTTTAAGATCATGTGCTGATAAAGTTTAGAGGAAAGATCATGTAATAAAAATAGATTCTAAAGGTGCCTCAAAGGGTATTGTGGTCTTCTTGAACCTGAAGAACTTGGAAGGAAATCTTCTTTGGATAACTAGTGATTAGATATATATTATTTTTAGAGACTTAGACAAAAAAGAGGAAGGATCTTCTCTAATGTTTATGCCTCGAATGTAAAAAATGCCAAAAATAATTTATGGGAAGGCCTATTAACTTTCCAAAGTACTTATGAAAGATGGAACTAGATCATCATTGGGGAATTTAATCACACCAGGGACCAAAGAGGGGACAATATATCTCCTAGATAGTATATTGGATTTTAAAGATTTCATTTCAAGAGAATGACTTGTGGATGTGGACTTTAATTTCAACCCATTCACATGATCCAATATAATAATGGGAGATAATTCGATTTAGGTCCACCTTGATAGAGTTCTAATCTCCTTAAATTGGGGCATCTAATTTACCATCAAACTCTCTTCCCTACCTATAATTAGCTCAAATCACAATCATTTGATCTTTAAAGGTGAGAAAATATTAGAACCAAAAAATAGTCCTTTCATATTCAAAATCATGTGGCTCCATCACCCAAACCTGATTGAATCCTTAGAGGAATATTGGAAATAACTATTCTCAAGTTCTAACATGTTTATTCTGACAAAAAAACTAAGTTTCCTCAAGGTAAAGTTGAAAATTTGGAACAAGGAAGTCTTTCATGATATCTTCCTACAAAAATAACATGAGAGGAGGAATTAACAATGATTGAAAAAAAATTAGATATGAAAGACAATAATGAACAAAACTATCAAAGGGAGAAAGAAATTCTATGCCAATTTCATAACCTTGAGGAAAGAGAAGAAACCCATTGGAAACAAAAGTCTAGGTGTACTTGGCTGAAGGAATGGTACAAGAACACTAAGTTTTTACATCACTTAGTAACTAGACATAGGATTGTGAATAGGATTACTCAGTTGTAAACGGATCATGGGAATATTAGAAAATAAGATGAGGGTATTTCCTAGCATAGAATAAATTTATTCATAAATATACTCATGGAAGAAGGCCCCCTCGATGAAAAATTGGTGGACAACACTTTGAGAAAAACTTTAACAAAGTTATGATTGATTTTGGGAATGCCTCCCTTACTAAAATCCCATAAAAAAAGGAGGCAAAGAGCATGGTTTTTTTAATGGATGGATTTAAAGCCCTAGACCCTGATGGATTTCCTCCATTTTTCTTCTAATTTTTTTTTGATATTATTTACACTGAGTTTGAGGTGGTTGCTGTGGATTTATTTAAATATAGAACCATTCTTAAATAAATAAATAACATTTTCTTATTTTTGATTCCCAAAAATCTAGGAGAAAATAATCTACAGGACTTCCTCCCTATCAGTATTTACAATACCACATATAAATTTTTTGTGATCATCTTGTTGAATAGAATGCAACACTTCTTAGATAAATTCATCATAGAACAATAGCGAGTGTTCATGGCTAGAAGACAAATAATGGAAGGAAGTTTATTGGTGCATGAAGCCATTCATTTCATCTCTAAATCCCCAAGAAAAGGTATGCTCCTTAAGTTAGACATGAATAAATCATATGACTAGATCTCATAAGATTTTTTAATAAAGATCCTAAAATAATTAGGATTTAACCAAGACCTAAGGAAAATTATCTATAATTACATATCTACTTAAAAATTCTCAATAATAATGAATAGAGTACCTAAAGGATTCTTTTCATCTTTTAGAGGACTAAGATAGGGGGACCCTCTCTCCACATATCTCTTCATCATCATGGTTGAAACCTCAGGGAGTATTTTATTGAATGCTCACACATAGGGACTAATTTAAGGCATCTAAATTGTACTCAATACTGAGCCTATTACCCATGAATAATTATCAAATGCTATAATAATTTTAGGGGAAGCTTCAATGGAGGAAGCTAAATAGCTAAATCTATTCTAAAATTTTATGAAGCTATCTCAAACTAGTGTATAATTTTTTATAAGAGATCTATCTTCTTCATTAATACCCCTGCCGTCCTACATAAAAGGATTTCAATAATATTGGAATGTTAAGTGAGTCATCTACTGACCATTCATTTGGGCAATCCATTATTTAAAGTTAAAATTGATTCTAAACTATAGAATCCCCTCATTGATAGAATTCAAAAAAATCTTGCAGGGTGGAAGGGACACCTCCTCATTTTGATAGGCAAGTTTCAACTTCTCAAAGCCTCAATTCAGAGTATCCTTGTATCCCTAATGTTAGTGTTATGGATACACACCAAGGTGGTACCTAAAGTAGAACAAATTTTAAATAATTTCTTATGGAGGGGTACTAAGGATCGATTCAAGTTTCACCTTATTTCATGGGAAAAAGCCTATCTTCTTAAATGAAATGGAGGATTGGGCCTTAGTAGAATTAAGTCCATGAATATGTCCCTACTGAAAAAAAGGGGATGGATACTTAGGAAAGAAGATAAATAATGGGCTAAAATTGTCAAGGCAAAATACCTAAAAGGGCTTAAGGTAGACTATTTTATATGGGAAGAAGGTCTAGAGGATGGATCCACATTCTAGAAAGCCATCAACAACTGTAAGGATCTTCTACTTAAATGAATAAAATGTAAAATTGGAGATAGGGAGAGAATATACTTCTAGGATGAGATCAGGATGACCACCACCCCCTTTCCTCACAAAATTCATGGCCTAACCGATATGCAGGTTTCAAGTAAACATGGGGCTCCAGAGTCAAATATTATTGGGGTTTGAGCTAAGACTCAAAGAGTGGGAAAGTCCTTCCTATTGAATTATACACCATTAAAGAATCATAAGAAATTCATAACCTTAACTCCTCCAAATAGGTTCACATCCCTTTATTCCCTAAGGAATATCATTTACTATGGGCAGCTAAAAATAATGGTATGTACTCAATATCCTTAGGACACACCACTAATCTAAATCTAGAAGATGAATGGAAGTATTGGAAATATTTATGGATAAAACACTTGACCCCCAAGGTTAAATTTTCATTTTGGCTAGTGTCCCAAGATAAGATCCTAATAGTGGATAGCTTAGCAAAAAGGGGACTGATTATCCCTAATAGATGTGCACTATGCAAGAAAGCTGAGGACTTGATTCATCATCTATTTTTGACTTGTCTATTCAATTCAAGCATGTTTGATTTGTTTTTTTAACAAATTCAACCTCTCATGGGTTAAACTAGATAATTTTTTTTACCTCATTAAGAAATGAAACCCCCTTGGAATGTCCCATCATTTGAATTCCTATGGAATTTGGCTCTCCCACATTAGTTTTAGAGTGTTTGGAAAGCTCATAATGATAGCCTTTTTTCAAATATAAGGCACTGGCCAAAGGGGTTTTTTTTCAACTATGTCATTCCATCATTGAGAATTAGGAAGCCTTCACTCCCACTAACAAAAATCTAGGACCCTATTGATGCCTAAATATGTACCACAAGTGCCTAGAGTGTTTAAAAAACACTTCTTTTTTTAAAATTTAAAGAATTCAGAGCATGAGTTACAGTTTGTGATAATCCTATTATCTATGGTGGAATAGAGATAGAAAAAATGAGTGTTTCAAAATATTTATATCAGTTTGTGGTTGGGAGCCACCATGGACTACAAATATTTGTAAATAAGAAGATGATCTAGGATAATTAAGGTGAATTATGCTCAACCTAAGTCTACAACTAAACTACAATGGACATATATAATAAATCTTTAATCTAAAGTGAGTTGGTTAAAAAAAAGAAAAAGGAAGGGAAGGGTAGAGAAGAAAGATCTGACTGATCTTTATCTTAGAAATCATGACAAAGTTCAAATGTTTCTCAAGTATGAATTAAAACCCAATATATGAATTAAAACAACTTAAGCTCAGAACATGACATATATCAAGTGAACTTGTAAGGAAGATAATAGATAATGAAAATAAGAACTAAGATTAATTTAAATATTTAATTTTTTAAGCTAATAGGTAATACACATCTACAAATGTAGATCAAATAAAATGAATAAAAATAAGTAACCTTCAATTAACCTAGCATTAGCATAATTTAACAATTCTACATTCAAAGGTACACACCACTAATTCACAAGAACAATTCAAATCTAAAATTTAGAATATATAATTAAGAGAGAATCCATATAAAAATTCACACAAACAAGATGAGACAATCCTTTCAAAATTCTCTACTTGTATTAGTTGTTCAAAGTTTACACTAGTTTTTATCTCAAAAACTCCCTATTTTTACAATAGACCATACTCCTTTTATAGAAACAAGGAAGTATGTCATTTAGTTACATTAACTTACAAGTGTATAAATTTAAAAGTATCACTATCATTTCTATAAAGTTTATAGAATACACTAGACTTTCAAAAATGAACTAACCTATAGGCAAATGTGCTAAAAAAATGCACATGCCTTTACCAAAGAATATCCCATTTTCAAAATTTATAATGCTTTAATAAAAGAGAATATTCCTAACTGGTGGACCCTATGCTGATGAAGTCCCTTGTTTCTACTAAAGTAGACTTACTACCTTTTTTTCTCATTAATAAGTCTCAAATTAAATGTAGGCTCAAGGAAGAGTTCATTCTCTTACTCAACTAAGTCTTTAAAGTCCTTGTTATTTCTCCCCAAGGCTTCTTTAATGCTCCTCACCTCGACAATATTTTATTCTACGATTAGGATCATATCCATGAACTTATTATTTTTAGTCATGGGTCTACCTTGGTTCTTGCTCTTTACCTCTTTCATGACCAAAGTGGTCATATGCTTGAATTCATCATCTGTGATGATGCCTATGGAGTTGAGTGTTTTAGGTTTAGAAATCATGGTTTTATGGAACTATTCTATCCTAACCAGTAACTCTTTATCATCCCTAAGTATTTCCAAGATCTTGGACCACATGCTCAATCTCTAAATTTTATCTATAATCAGTCCCATGACTATGTTGAGATGGGATAGGTTGATGGTCCTGAAACCTAGGATTTTATCCCCTGTCAAGATGCTAATTAAATACTTCATCTTATCTTTTAAACTCTACCATTGAGTAACTAAAACCCTAACTATTGTATCGTGTTGACCTAATATACCTTATCTTGATTTTTAATCTTTAGAGAATCAAACATGTCATAAAATGATGCCTCAAACATCTCTATCACAGGATCAAGGATATATAAAATATCCTACCTCTCTAGATTTTCCCTTTGCTTCTTTAGGTTTTTTATTTGTTGTTTTATGCCCTTAATGCTAGTTTTTAGTTGGGGTGATTGAGATTGGGCTCATACAAGTATATATTATTCAAATATGGGGTCTTCACCTAGTTTTTGACCTTCTACAGGAGTTAAACCAATAAATGGTTTGACTTTTTGTAAAATGAATTCTTCATTAGCAACTATGACTCTCTTTTTTGTCACCCTCTTTAAACCTGTAGTTTCTAGATTGAATTGGACTATGACTGATGATTGAGTTATCTAAGGATGCTCTAGAGTCTCTACTTGGGTGACACTTGACTACCTTGGAGCAGTAATCTTTCTTTCTTTCTACTCCTTTTATAAGGCAATTATCCATGGTTTGAGTTCATCATGGATAGTTATGTTCACTAACTTGTTCATGGCCCAAGAGTTTTGTAGAGTAGGACTCATTTATAGCTTACCATAGATGAACCATTCAAGGATGATTCATACTTTTAACACATTATCTTCACTAAATACATTGAACTCACTTAATGGGTGAGTGAAGGTTAGTCTAGGATTCTTGAGTCCTACCAAAAATAGTGCAATATTATCCTTTCTCTTTTGTGGGGAAATAACTGTAACATAATCAAATCTAATTCCTTCCCTTTTTGCATCTCCACCTCTTTAGTTTGGGGCTAGGGTTATTCCATCTACATTTTCTCTTCATTAGGTTAATAAATATTGGACAACATCTATAATGCATCTTCCACTATCTCACCTGGGTCCAATGCCACCACATCAATATACTCAATTAGAGATCTTGGTTTATTGGACTGGGTTGAAGATGATGTCCCCTCCCTAGGTCTCCTTTATTTAGGCCTCTATTCAAATTATACTTAAGGCTTTGGGAATTTTTTTTCTGAATATGGATGTATGGGGTGAGGTATAGAGGATTGACCTCTTAACAAGTGGTATTTCTTTAGACCGAGTTACCGAATGTCATCACTTCATTTCTAGTCCCTCATCAATTTGGCTTCTAGGTTGATGCCAAATTTATTCAACCTTGTCAATACCACTATGAAGGAGGAATCCTTGGTGTATATTGAGTCATAAAATATAGGTTGATGTTCATAATTTAGACTTATCTTTAGCCTTCAAATGATTTGAAACTCTATCATCAGGGTCCCACTGTCTTAATTCATCATGTTGTAACTTGAAAGATGCTCTATGCCTAAAAGAGTCTTCAATGTTATCATAATACTAGAATATGTTTCTATCAATATCTAAGTGTGAAGTATGTATTAGTCCTTTCCTTTTGCCTCTAAAAACACCATAAATACCATTGCATATTTTGAATGTAACTTCCTCCTCAACCAATTTGTTTGGAACATGGACTAGAATTCTAAGTAGAGTACACTATTTTCCCTAAATCCTAATGATTGTGTAGTCCAGATAAAACTAAATGTTCCCAATGGACTCAATAGACTCTTTTTCTAATGGGATGACTCTTGGCATTAGGTTTCTTATTATATCCTTAGTTAAGGTAAGATATATGTAATCATAGATAAAATGAATATGGTCCCTATACTTGAAGATATGAAACTTTGAATAGAATTGAGACACTATTGATGTCTTTTCAGGTGACCATCCCCTAAAGTTGTGGATCTCAATTTTGGAAAGCAAGGCATCCAAGAGATAATACATCATATAGAATTTTTTACTTGACCCTTTCTTGACTATGGAGATCTGCCTACATAAACATGTGTTGATAACTTCACCAATAGGAGGGGTGATCTCCTCATCCTCTTTTATTATGGGAATAAATCTTCTATTACCCTAGAGAGCTTAGACTAATTATTATCTCTAGTTTTCAACACCATGACATCAAATACAATGTCCTTAAAGACTCTTCCTTATGAATTTGTGGCTAAGTAGAGCTTTGTATCCTCTCTATGTTAGTTCAATGCCATCATGATTGTGAGCTTTATAAATTTCTCACTAGTGGTCTACAAATTTCCTTTGGATTAATCTACACTTTCTCAAATGATAATTAAGCTCCCTCTAGTTCAAATATGGTCAATTTGAGATAAAATTAGAGCTTTGTGGATGCTAGGGTTTCTCTACAAGTCTTTTTTAGGATTTAATGGTGATAGTTTTTTGGACTTAAGTGAATTTTGTGCCTTGTATTTGATTTAGAGCTCTGCCTTTATACCTTTGCTTTTTTATGACCATAAAATCTTTGGTTTTGTTGTTTTCTACTTAGAAGGCATCTATATGGCATCCAATTGGCACTTTCATGGCACTTTGTTCATTAATGTTAAAAAACTAACCATTTCCCTTTAAAATTTTTGCTTGGTCTTACTCTATTAGATCATCTTTCATAGATCAATGTGAGTCATTGATCTTGATCTTATGAGTTTCACACCATTGAATGTTATTTTTACTAGGACCCATAGTTACACCACTTGGTAGTCCTCTAGGGATTCTTGAGATTTTCACCTTGTTGGCTCCATTAGTTGTCATGAATTCACCATGTGGTGGTCCCATAGGCACTTAGAGGTTTTATTGAATAGTCCACATAGATCTTTCTCCTTTAGATCATGTTCTCCTTATCACATGGGAGCCTTAAATCCTATAAAGGTGCATGATGTTTAAGTTAGCATAGATACATATAAGAACTTAGGTTAAAGACTTTAGACTATGGTTATTTCATGTTAATAAACATGATATAAACTTTAGGCTAAATTATTTAAGCTAAGTTTAGATCATGATAAAATGGGAACTTTAATAATAAAATGTTCAAGTAAAATGTTTTTTAACCTAAGGTTTTACTATATTAATAAATATGATAAAACTTTAGGGTAAAAAGTTCCAAGCTAACTTTTAATAATGGGACCTTGCATTTGTTAGGTTAAGTCACTGAAATGGACCCCAAAAGATCATGGAACATATGGGGACCAAGCATGATATTTTAGACTAAGGTTTAGTCAAATGTTTAAAAATAAGACCACACTTTAGGATAAAATTTGAGCTAGGTTTATGGTGTTTTATAATTTTTCTCATGCAATTTTACTTAGTCTATGATAGGTCAAAGGTTAATAAAATATCAATGAATCCTAAGCATGTTTATCTTCCAAATGAGGTCCCATTGATCTTGCAACATGAAGATAAATATGTTCATTTAGCCAAATGAGATGGGTTCCTAAGATTGAATTTGGTGGTCTCATGAACATCAATGACGACCTCAAGGATGTCAATTGAGGGTCATGATAATGTCAAATTTAAGATCATATAATTATTCATAGGGGTTAAAATTTGATGGTCTCACAAATGTTAATGACATCCTCATGGATGCCAATTGATGACTATGAGAACATCAATTTTGAGCTCTCATAATTAACTTTAGGGACTAAAATTTGATGATCCCATGGATGTCAATGATGACCTCACAAATGTTAATTGATAAGTGTGAGAATGTCAAATTTAAGTCCCATGAATAGTAAGTCCCATAAAAACTTTGAATTTATATGCGTCATTCGATTGATCTTGCCCAAGTAAATGTGAGTCATTAGATATGATCCAGGTAGTTGGACATCATTGTCTTCTAAGTCAAAAAATGATTAAGTGAGTTCAGGACCATTTAGAATTAAGACCAAAGTATAACATAAGTTTCTTAACCTGGGTTCTTAAAACACAATAAATGAACTCCTTCCAAATAATTAAACTCATAACATAAGTTTTATCCTATGGTTTTATTATATTGATGAATATAATGAAAACCTTATGGTAAAACTTAGGCTAAGTCTAAATTATAATAAAAAGTGACCCATTTTAATATATGATGGTTTCACTCTATTTGATATTTATCATCCACGTGAATTTGGATCATCGATCTTGCAAAGAAGCACATGACTTAAATTAGGGCTTAGAAATGTATAAGACTTAGGATAAAGTCTTAAGACTATGGTATTATTTGTGTTAATAAACATGAATGGGTCCTTAGGAATAAGACATTTATCTAAGTTAATAACATATGAAAAGGACTTTATAAACATTAAAGTTAGAACACATTAAAATAAAAGGGGATAAGGGCTCAAGATATAAAGGAGACCTAGTGTATAATTTTTAGACCAAGGTTTGGTCATGTTGAAAAACATGACTAAGTCTTAGTATAAAAATTTAAATAATTCCATAACATTTTATAATTTCCCATGTAATTTTATTCTTGCTAAATTTGAATTTGAATGAGGGGTCTAAGCTAGGGCTTCTAAATGAGGGCTTTAGGAAGCTTGAAGATGGATTCAATTCAATTTTTTAACAAACCAAAGGATAGTAAAAGGTTAGATTAAGATAAAATCATTAAAATTATGAAACCCATACATTATCTACCTCCCATGAGCATTTGTTAGACCTATAACCTAAAACAAAAATATCCAAAGTTATCAAACTTTAGATAAGGCTAAATCAGAGCATTAAATAAGTAGACCAACTAGAACATGGGGTGGATGATCTTCAAATATGAATAATGTGTAAACATATTAATGACACCTTGATCAAGTGAATTTTTAGTGTTAAGTTACAAATTGCATAATTTGACACATGGGTCCCCAATTTTCATAAATAGGAGTATGTTAGCCTCAAAAAATGGTGACTTATAGGGAAACATAGCAATATGTTAGAATTCAGAGACTCTGGTTTAGTCAAATAACTAGATTACTTATTCTACTTGATCAATATCATTATCAAGATTAGTTCATGGTTAAATTAAACCTTACATCTACAAAATTAGGATCAAACATCAAAACTTAACCATGTTATGCATGTTCTTTGATTCCACTTACTATTTACCATGGGATTTAGGAGACAACTTCTAGGTCTCATGTCTTCAATCATTAACATTGACTTACAACATGTTTGGATACTAATTAAGAACCATGCTTTAGCTTAGGGAAGGCTTGGGCATTGCTATACTATTAGCAAAGCATCCATAATCTTAATAGATATGCCTTTGGATCCACTAAAGGCCTTACTCTATTTCCATCTAGGCATCCATAGCTTGATGGAGAATACTAGGATCAGTTTTGCTTGGAAAACTTTTGATTTTGAAATAAGCTCTTATTTTTTTTTTAAAGATCTTTTAGTCTTTATAGCAAACATTGGGAACTAAGTTAGCCAAGTTTAGGGATTTGATCAAATATTTGATCCTTAGATAATCACCTATGGTTGTAACTTTGTCCTACACAAGGATATTTGTTAAGTACAAACATGATTGTTCTTTAATAATTCAATCTTTCATCCTGCATGTGCAATTCTTCTTAAAACCAAGTTTTGATCAACAACAATTTTCAAGTTCTCATATAAAAGTTAACCTATCTACCCATCCTTACTAGTTTCTCTAAATTATAACATAAGCTCATATTTCAGATCCATGACCAACATTTGCTTAAGATTCATACCTTCATTCTTGAAATGTGGAGTTCCCAAATAATTTGAATGAACTATGAGCTTGTATCGAGTTCTAGGTTTATCTATTATAAACTTCTTTATTACTTTCATCAAGTTCTTATTAGTTGATTCAGATAATCCATTGCCTTGGGGGTAATGGTTGGATGAGAAATTGAGACTAATATTGTTTTCATATACCCATTCTATCATTTCAATGGATATGAAAGTAGATCCATTATCACATACTAGAGATATTAAAGTTCCAAATTTGGTGGATATGTTTTCCTCTAAAAACTAATCGCTTCTTTAGTTATACATTATTTAGTGGCCATTGCCCTAGTCCATTTAGTGGAGTAATCAGTGGTAGTTAGAATGTATTTATGACCCTTTATTGAATTGGGGTTGATTACCCCCATGAAATCTAGTCCCCACTAAGCAAAAGGTTTATCCACCATAATTGGTTGTAGTGGCATGGCTACCTTGGGCTCCTTTGTGCTAAAGATTTGACATAAATGGCATTTCCTTACATGCTTATGGGAATTTTTGAAGATGGTAGGCCAATAATAACTAGATCTAGGGATTTTGTGAACTGTTGCTCTTCTAAATGGATTTTCACTTCCCATATTCTCATGAAAAGTGCTCATGATCTTAGTTACTTCTCCTTTAGATACACACCTCAAGTAAATGCCTTTAAAGTTCTTTTTGTACAACACTCTATCTTTAATCAAGTAGTGGGCTATCTTGAGTTGAAAGGCTCTTTTTTCTCCCTGGTTAACCCTAGAGAACAAATTCCATTGATTATTATATGGATAATTATATCATAGCAATCATTTGACTAAAAACTTTCTTATTCAACCTATATGACATTTAAATTAGGGTTAGCATTGGCAATCATTTGGATCAAACCTTGGCACCTTACCAATTTTATAGTCTTTAGTTCAATGTCATATTTTGAAATAACAAATATCCACTTACCTCTCCTTTTTCCTAGTTCATTTTGGCTCAACATGAGCTTGGTGGCAAGGTCAGGTAATATAACATGCACCTTATTCTCAGGAATGTAGTGCCAAAATCTATTTACTACCTTTACTAATGTACATGTTTGTTTATCAATTAAAGAATTATTTAATTCATATTTTTTAAATTTTGTGATCATGAAAGCAATTATATGGTCACATCCATAAATTTTTTGAGTTAAGACTACAACAATTGTTTGATCAAAAGCAAAAGAGTAAAGGTATAAATCCTTAAATAAATTTAAGCTTATCAATAATAGAGCCTGACCACTTGCCTCCTTGATGTCCTTAAATACTTTCTTAGTTTCCTCATTCCAAGTGATTTTGGCATCCTTTTTATTATGTCATTCAATGGTTTGACAATTTTGACAAAACCAAAAATAAACTTCCTTAGAAATTTAATTTTACTAAAGAATGATTTTAGTTATTTACTACTGTTAGGAGTCTCTATTTTTAATATAGCTTCTACTCTTCTAGGATCTATAGAGATTTAATCCTTAGTAATGACATGGCCTAACAACTTTCCCTCAATAACATAGAAAAAAATCTTTGGATTGAGAGAAATCCCATACCTTCTATACCTTTCAAATACCTTCTATAAATGTATGATGTGGTCCTCCCTATTTTTAGAAAAAATAGTTAGATCATCCATGTATATAATAATGAATTTACCTACCAAACCTTGGAAAGCATGATCCATGGCCCTTTGGAATGTTACTCTACATTGATAAATTTGAATGGCATCCTTTTATATGTAAATGTGTCCCACTTGGTAGTAAAAGTAGTCTTCATCCTATCTTCCTGATTCACCAATACATGGTTATACCCTAAAAATCCATCAAGAAAGGACATCATAATAGAACTAGAAATTCTTTGTATAACTTGGTCTAAATAAGGGAAAGGATAGTTTTATTTTTTAGATGACTTATTTAGATTCCTAAAATCAATGCACAATCTTATTTCACCATTCCTTTTCCTAACTAGCACCAAATTGGAAACCCAGGTAGAGTGCCTAATGATAAATAAAATACTAACATCTAACAACTTTTTGACTTCTTTGAAAATCATCAGTTCTAAAATAGGGTTGATAGGTCTTTGATTTTGTCTAAAAAGTTTGCAGTCTTTCTTTAAGGGTATGGTATGGGTGATGACTTTGGGATCAAAAATATTCAAGTCATCATAAGACCATGCTATTATGTCCTTATTACTTATCAACAAGTCTTTGGCTTTTTTATCTTTAATTCTAGTACATGTTGTTCCAATATTAACTAGTTGAGGTTGATCTTGAGGTCCAAGATCATCTGCCTTATAATCCTTCCCACTTGCATTGGGAATACTAGTGTTCTTAACTAGCTTATTCTAATCAAATAATCTCTCCAAGGCAATCATGGCTTTTGGAATTTTATTATCATTCAATTGAATGTCTTTGTTTTCAAATATACCATCCTCTTCTAGAGTATTCTCATTGGCCTTATCTATGGCATGGGCCTCAAATACTCCTGATTTGGTCATGAAATCTAGGATCTATTAGTCATCATTAAAAACTTACATATAGTTTATATTATCTGGGATTGAAGGGCATGGAACCAAATCAATGCTAAAGTTTTGGGAGTCATGGTTTGGAATAAGATTGGTTATATCTAAGGAAATTTCACTAGTAGCCTTATTCTCCTTCCTATAGATGGAAATAATGTTGAATGCATCACAATACTCCAATAAATCCTAGACTCTAAACTTATATCTTTTGAGATATGACAATTTACACTGGTACTTATTCCTAACCTGATTAACTACAAGCTTTGAGTCACCATAAAATAAGAGCCCTTTAAACTTATGTCTAATGGAAAATTGAAATCCTATAATCAAAGATTCATACTCTATAATATTATTAGTAAAAGGAAATTGAAGTCTATAAGTAGCTTTTAGTTCTTTCCCAACAAGATTGGTTAGAATGATCCCTACTCCAGATCCATACTTATACCTAACACCATCAAAATGTAATTTCCAAATTATTGGTAAGGCATGAGAAGTCTTAGGAATATGTACCTTAAAATCCTTGAGATTATACATTCCTAATTTAGAATCCATCATATTGATCTCATCTGAGTCTAGCATGTTAACCCTTTAATTTATAGCATTATATTTTGTGATCATGTGCTTCATCAAAGGATATATTTCAACCCTAATCTATTTGGGACTCCTTTCCATGGTAGACATAAATAAGAATAGTTAGTAGACATATATCCAATCAAATCCTTTGTCCACTCTCTAATTAATAGTATCCTATAAGCATCAGGTATGTCCACCACCTAGATTCCAATAAATTATTAAACCTTAGGCTCAAAGGAAAATTGCATATGTATATGTCACAATTACCTAATTAATTTGACCCTAGATTTATCTAACTGAGTAACAACTATATCAAATTTAATAGGATTAAAACCTTGATATTTACAAATACCTACTAGCATAATGTTTGTGGATGCACCAGAATCTAACAAATAGTTATGTAAATTCTTACCAAACATTTTGATAGTGAGAAAAAAAGGTGGGGATTCTATTTTAGCTCTATACATAGCAACATTGGCATTGTCAATTTTGGGTGGCCTACCAAGCTTCTTAGATAAGGATTCTAATAATGTGTTTCTTTTCTCAATGATCTATGTCAATTCATGCAATGTAATATTAGCCTTAATTTTTTTCATATCCTCCATAATATTATACCCAATTTTATTAAAAGAATTAAATGCATTATTAATATGTTTAGAAGTACTTCCCTTTAGAGAATCTAGGTTATTATTTAAAGTAGTTTTCAAAGGAGTGTTCAAGTTGTTTAGAGGTGTTAAAGTAGTTAGGGGATGATTTTTCTCTCTATTCCTTAGAGAGTAAGTCTTCTTCAAGAACTATTGGAAAACATGTACTTATTCAAGAATATCATCAAGTTAATTCTCTTCTTAGAAAGGGAAGTCAAACATCTCTACCATGAAGGCTTGGTCAGTAGATTTAGATCCTAATCTACCTACACCATTATCTTTGTTAGGAACCACTTCAAATATATCCAAATAATCTTGAAAGGATTTAAAATATTTATAGAATTCAATGCAGTCTATCTCATCATGTCTATAATTTTAATGTATTATACAATAATTAGGCAAAGTAATGTCAATAAGATTTATATCTATCCATTGTTTTCTTATCATAAGACTCCTATTCTTATTATTATTTTAACTATCATTATATAAAATTTTATTGGGGCTATTGAATATTTGAAAATAAAATTTCATACCTAAACTCTCTCCAGTATTACCAACTTTTTTTTGTAGATGAAGAATATCAGTGCTTAACTTTTGGGCCATTTTTAAGATAGAGTCATTTTAATTTTTAGGAGCCTTATATTTATGAGCCTAATTTATATTAGTACCATTCTTTGGTACTAAATATTTTTGATCACTTGGATTAAATCCATTGGCTGTAGTTTTTTATAATCCTAAGTTTTTGGTAGGATGAGCATGACTTAAAGGTAGTTGGTTCAAATTAGGGATTTGGTTCAAGGTAGGTATATTCTAATTATTATTAGGGAAGACATTAAAATTAATAAAATATGGGTTGACATTGAGAATAGAGTAATCCATCTGACCTTGGGGTTGCATTGAATCATTGATGATCAGTACTTTTGAATAGGATAAGGCTAGGGTATTCATAAGTCCAACAACACTCTTTATGAAAATAGAGGTCATGAGATCCAAAGAATCTTTATATATTTCCAAAGCCAAGGAATCATTATATTTTTAAGGGTATATGGTTTGGATATACATTTTCTATAACCTAGCATTAAATTCCCTTAAAGGTTCATTTGCATCCCTCTTGATTGTGGTGAAATATTGGTATAAGACACAAGAACTAATAATTTTTCCAAATTGGTTAATGAAGACATTATTAAAGTCATCCCAACTATTAATTTAATTTTCAGGTTAATTTAAAAACCATTCATACAAAACATCTTTAAAAGTAAAAGGAAATATCCTACATGCTACATCCTCATAGACTACATTTAGAAATCTTAATGCAGATTTGAATAACTTAATATGTTCATCTGCACTTACAATACTAGTAGGAATAAATGTCAGCAAATATTTCTTAGGGTTATGTATAAGGTCATGTACCACACCTAACATGTTGATAGAAGAGCCACCTAACCAATTCATGCCTTGATTAGGGTTGAATACATGAGCACCCTATACTGGTGAAGTTGGCAAAGACTTAGAAAGCTTATGCTTAACTCTATCTCACCTAGCTCTTCTATAGACTTCTAACTTAAGTAGAGGTTCCCACGTGACCTTGTTCTGGTTCATGGTAGTTACATCTTGATAATTTTGAATCTTGTTTTAAATATGATGTGTCAGTCCTAAATTTGTAAAGAATAATGATAAGAAATGCACATTAAGTAAATTTTTAAATATTCATATAAAGGACAATAAAGGATATAAATATTTAAATAAACTAGCTCAAACATATATCAAAATATGTAACTTAGACTGACCTTTATGCATTTTAAGCTTTGATGAAATCAACTGAGAAAAAGATCTAATAATATTTGATCAAAATAGCTATTACTAACCTCAAGTCTATTGGGTTCACAATTCTAAACTTATCTTTACCACAATCAAGCATATGTTTTCAAAGAATGTCAATCTTTGTCTAAATGAGCATAAAGACTGGTCTAAAACCATGAAGATAACTAACCTTTCCATTATTATGCTTAAATGAACGCAAATATGCAAAGAATAAAGTGATCTTTAAACAAAATTCATAAAAACCAGCAAAGATACTACAAATCTACAAAGAATTTTCTCTCCTTCTAATGCAAGTACAGATTTGCCTGTTGATGCCTAAATATATACCATAGGTTATCAGAGTTTTTAAGAAACACTTCTCATTTTATTATTAAAATAATTTATATCATGAGTTATAGTTTGTGATAATCCTATTATTTGTGGTGGAATAGAAGCAGAATAAATGAATGTTTCACAATATTTATATTAGTTAGTGGTTGAGATCCATCATGGCCTACAAATATTTGTAAATAAGAAGATGATCTAAGATAATTAACGTTAATTATTATCAATATATGTTTAAATCTAAACTAATATGGACATATATAATGAATATTTAATCTAAACTGAGTTGGTTAAAAAAAGAGAAAAAGGAAGGGTAGGGTAGAGAAGGAAGATGTGACTAATCTTTATCTTAGACATCATGACAAAGTTAAAGTGTTTCCTAGGTATGCATTAAAAACAATATATGAAGTAAAATATATTAAGCTCATATCATAACATTTATCAAGTGAACTTATAAGGAAGATAAGATATAATGCAAATAAAAACTAAGCTTAATTTAAATATTTACTCCTTTAAGTAGATAGTTGATACACATCTACAAATACAAAGAAAACAAAATGAAGAAAACTAAGGAACCTTTAATCAACCTAGCATTGGCAAAAGTTAACAATTTTTCATTCAAAGGTACACACCAAGAATTTACAAGAATAATTTAAATCTAAAATTTAGAATAAAAAATTAAGATAGAAGTCATATAACAATTAACACAAACAAGATGAGACAATCCTTTTAGAATTCTCTGCTTGTATTAGTTTCTCAAAGTTTACATTAGTTTTTATCTCAAAAAATCCCTTTTTTACAATAGACTATACTCATTTAATAGAAATAAAGAATTATGTCAATCAGTTGCATTAACTTACAAGTGTATAAATGTAAAGGGCACATGTCCTTTCTATAAAATTTATAGAATACACTAGACTTTTCAAAATGAAATGAATTATAGGAAAATTTGATAACAAAATGAACATCCCTTTACAAAAGAATATCTAATTTTTAAAATTTACAATGTTTCAATAGAAGAGAATATTTCTAACTAGTGGACCTTGTGTTGATGAAGTCCCTTGGTTTTGCTAAAATAGAATTACTACCTTTTGATGTTGCTCATCAATAAGTCTCAAATTAACTATAGGTTCAAGGAAGAGATCATCCTCTTACTCAACTAAGTCTTCAAGGTCCTTATTTCTCCCCAAGGCTTCTTTAATGATCCTCACCTTGATAATATTTTCTTCTCCTATTAGGATCATACCCATAACCCTATTACTTTTAGTCTTAAACCTACCTTGGATCTTGCTCTTTACCTCTTGCTTGACCAAAATGGTGCTATGCTTGAATTCATCATCTATGATGATGCCTATGGAGCTGAGGATTATAGGTTTAGCAATCATGGTCTTAAACAATTGTTCTATCCTATCTAATAACTCTTTATCATCACTAAGGAGTCTTTATTAGATTTTGGGCCACATTATCAATACCTAAATTTTATCTATAATTAGTCCCATGAATGTGTTGAGATGGGCTAGGCTGATGCTCTTGAAACCTAGGATTTTATCCCTAGTCAAGATGCTAATGAAATATTTCATTTTATCTTTTGAACTCTAGCATTGAGTAATTAAACCTATGGATTCTATATCTTGCTAACCTAATACACCTTGTCTTGTTTTATTTATCTTCAGAGAATCAAACATTTAATAAAAAATGACTCAGACATCTCTATCATAGGATTTGGGATAGATAAAATAGCCTATCTCTCTAAATTTTCCCTTTGCTTCTTCAAGTTTTATATTTGTTGTTTTATGCCCTTAATGCTAGTTTGTAGTTGGGATGATTGAGATTAGGATAATCCAATTATATCTTCTTCAAATATAGGGTATTCACCCAAGTTCTGACCTTTCACTAGAGTTAGACCAATAAATGGTCCCACTTTTTGAAAAATCAATTTTTCACTAGCAACTATGGCTCTCTTTTCTATCACCCTCTTCAAACTTGTAGTTTCTGGATTGAACTAGACTATGAATAATGATTGAGTTATCTGAGGAGAATCTTGAATCTCTACTTGGGTGCCATTTGACTCCCCTAGAGTTTTCATATTTCTTTCTCCTCCTTCTATAAGGCAATTATCCATGGTTTGAGCTCATCATGGATACTGACTTGGTCATGGCCCAAGAGTGTTGTAGAGTAGGAATATTTTGTAGCTTACCATAGATGAACCATTCAGGGATGGTTGGTCCTTGTAGAATTTTATGTTTACTAAAGACATTGACCTCACTTAATGGGTGGGTGAAGGTTAGTCTAGGCCTCTTGAGTCATGCTATAACTAGTGCAAGCTCAACCTTTCTCTTTTATGGGGGAACAACTAGAAATAGACTTAAAGCTAATTTCTTCCCTTTTTCTATCTCCACCTCTTTAGTTTGGGGTTACATTTCCTCTATCTACATTTATTCTTCATCATATTGATAAGGATTGGATAACATCTATAATGCATATTCTACTATCTCACCTAGGTCTAATGTCACCACATCAATATACTCAATTAGAGATCATGGTTCAATGGGTTAGGATAAACATGATGTCCCATCCCTAGGTATTATTTATTTAAGACACTATTTAAATTTTAATTAAATATTTGGGACTTATTATTGTGATTTTAGCTACATGGGGGGACCTCTAAAAGATTGACCTCTTAGGAGGTGATATTTCCTAGAACCAAGTTACCAAATTTCATCACTTCCTTTTTGGTCCCTCATCAATCTAAATTTTTGTTTGATGCCATGTTTCTTCAACCTTGCCAATACTATTATGAAAGAGGAATCCTTCATGTATATTGAGTCATAGACTCTAGGCCAATGTTCATAGATAAAACTTATCTTTTTGGCATTTAAACTAGTTATAACTCTCTCATTGGGATCCCACTATCTTAATTCATCACATTGCAACTTGAAAAATGTTCTATGCCTAGCAACATCTTTAATGTTATTATAATATTGGAAGATGGTTATACCAATATCCAAGGTTAGAGTATGTAGAAATCCTTTCTTTTTGACTCTATAAACACCATCAATACCATTGTATATTTATAATGTAACTTCTTACCTAGCCAATTTGTTTGGAACATGGATTGGCAGTCTAAATGGAGTGTATTATGCTCCATCAAACTTATTGATTATGCAGTCCAAATAAAAATAGATGTACCTAATGGATTCAATAGACTTATTTTCCAATGGGTTGAATCTTGTCATTGGGTTTCATGTTAAAACCTCAATCATGGCAAGACAGATGCAATCATAGATAAAATTAATGTGGTCCCTATACTTGAAGATATACAACTTTGAATAGAACTAAGACATTGTCTATGTATTTTTAGGTGACCATCCATTAAAGTTAAGGATCTCAATTATGGCATGTAGGGAATCCAAGAGATAATACATCATATAGAAGTTTTTCCTAGACCCTTTCTTGACTTTGGAGATCTGCCTACATAAACATGTGCTAATAAATTCACCAATGGGAGGGGTGAGCTCCTTCTTAATCATAAAGTATACTAGGGATACCCAAATGATATCAACATAAGTGGTAGTGGAGTTTCCACATAACCTATTCATCAAGGTCATTATCATCATAATTCTAGTTGAAATCAGCTCAAAGGAATGTTTCCACTAAGGTTAAAAGTCACATGGTTTCTAGAATACAACCATGGGGTTAAGATGGTTCCGAGGTCATTTTTCTTAGACCATTAATTAAGTGTGGGTATATCTACTTAGATCTTGGGTAACTTTTAATAGTTCTAAGAAGCAATGGGAGACACATAATCAATGAATTTATGAGTATGTTCATTGATCAACATACCCTTTTCAATTTTGTAATCTTTAAAAATAGGGAGGAGGAAATCTATATAGTGAAGTACCTCTGGTTTTGCTTCTACATGGTAAAGGCTCACCATCTTTGCTACAACTAGGTCACAATATCTTATCTTTAAAGATGTAATGTTCTCATCCTGTTTAATTATGGGCTATAATTCTTTAATTTACCAAAAGATCTTGGACTAATTATTATTTCCAATGTTCAATGCCATAGCATCATATATTGTTTCCTTAAAAACTCTTCCTTATGAATTTATGGTTAGATAGAGCTTTGCGTCCTCTCTATGTTGCTTATGTGCCACTATGATTTTGACATTTATAAGTTTCTCACTAGTGGTCTAAAAATTGCCTCTGGATTAGTCTGCACTTACTCAGATGATAATTGAGCTCTCTTTGGTTTGACTATGGTCAATTTGAGAACAAAATAGGGATTTGTGGACTCTAGGGTTTCTCTATAAGTCTTTTTTGGGATTTAATGGTGAGGTTTTTTTGGACTTAAGTGAATTTGGTGCCTTGGATTTTATTTGAACCTCTACCTTTATACCTTTTCTTTTTTGTGACCATAAAATCCTTGGTTTTGTCATTTTATGCTTAAGTGGCTTCTATTTGGCATCGAATGGGCACTTTGTTCATTAATGTTCAAAAATTGACCATTTCTTATTGAAAATCATGCTTGGTCTTTCTCCATTGGATCATATTTTGTAGATCAATATGAGTCATTGATATTGATCCTGTGAGATTCACACCATTGGCCACTATTTTTACTAGGCCCCATAGTTATGCCACTTAATAGTCCTATAGGGATTATTAAGCTTTGCACTTTATCAACTCTATCATTTGGCATACATTCACCACATGGTGGTCTCATAGGGCCTCATAGGTTCCATTGAATATTTCATAGAGATCTCACTCCATTTGATCGTGTTCTTTCAATCACATGTGAGACATATATCTTGCAAAGGTGCATGATGTTTAAGTTAGCATTGGGACATATAAGAACATAGGTTAAATACATTGGACTATGATTTATTTTTTGTTAATAAACATGATATAAACTTTAGGCTAATGTATTTAATATAAGTCTATATCATGATAAAGGGGACCTTTAATAATAAAAGGATCAAGTAAAATGGTTTTTAACCTAAGGTTTTACGTATTAATAAATATAATAAAAATTTAGGGTAAAAAGTTATAAGGTAACTTTTAATAATGGGACCTTGCATTTTTTAGGTTATGTTGATGAAATATACCCTAAAATATCATGGGACATATGGGAACCAAGCATGATATTTTATACTAAGGTTTAGTCAAATGTTTAAAAATATGACCACACTTTAGGATAAATTTGAGCTAGGTTTATGTTGTTTTATAATTGTTCCAATGCAATTTTACTTACTCTATGATAATTTAATGGTTAATAAAATATTGATGAATCCTAAGCATGTTTATTTTCCAAATGAGGTTTGATTGATCTTACAACATGAAAACAAACATGTTCATTTATCAAAATGACATTAGTTCCTAAGCTTGAATTTGACAGTCTCATGGATGTCAATGATGACCTTATATATGTCAATTGATGTTCATGTGAAAATCAAATATAAGTTCATATAATTACTCATAGGGGCTAAAATTTGATGGTCTTATGGATGTCAATGATGACCTCATGGATGTCAATTGATGGTTGTGAAAACATCAATTTTAATCTTGCATAATTAACCATAGGGACTCAAATTTAATGGCCACACAGACATCAATTAATGGGCATGAAAATTTCAAATTTAAGTCCCATAAACAATAGGTCCCATAAGAACTTTGAATTGATACACATCTTTCGATTGATCTCACTTGAGTAAATATGGGTCATCAATTATGATCTGGGTAGTTGGATGTCATTGGCTCCTACAATTTTAAAAGGATTAAGTGAGCTTAAGACCATTTATAATTTATACCAAAGTATAACTTAAGTTTCTTAACCTAGGCTCTTAAAACATAATAAAATGAAGGCCTTTTAAATAATTAAAGTCATAACATAAGTTTTATCCTAGGGTTTTATTGTATTTATAAATACAATTAAAATTTGAGGGTAAAACTTAGTCTAAGTCTATGCTATAATGAAATGGGTCCCATTTTGATCCATGATGGTTTTGATTCATTGGATCTTTAGCATCCACATGAATGTGGATTGCCAGTCTTGCAAAGAAGTGCATGCCTTAAATTAGGGATCATAATTGTATAAGATCTAGTATAAAGTCTTAATACTAAGGTCTTGTTTGTGTTAAAAAAGATGAATATGACCTTAGGACTAACAAATTTATCTAAGTTAATAACATATGAGAAGGACCCTGAAAACATTAAAGTTAGACCACATTAAACTAAGATGGGACAAGGGCTCAGGATATAAAAGAGACCTAGTGTATAATTTTTGGACTAAGTTTGGTCATGTTCAAAAACATGATTAAGTCTTAGTATAAAATTTTAACTAAGTATATAACATTTTAAAACTTACCACATAATTTTATTCCCACCAAATTTGAATTTGAATGAGGGGTATAAGCTAGGGTTTCTTAATGAGGGTTTTAGGAAGCTTCAAGATGGATTCAATTTGATTTTTTAATAGACTAAAGGCTAGTATAAGGTTATATTAAGATAAAATCATTAAAATTGTGAAACCCAAACAATGTCTACCTCCCATGAACATTTTTTAGACCTGTAACCTAAAAAAAGAAGATCTAAAGTTATCAAACTTTAGACAAGGCTAAACTAGAGCCATGAACAAGAAGACCAACCAAAAAATGGGGTGGATGATATTCAAATATGAATAAAGTGAAAACATATTAATGACACCCTGATCAAGTGAATTTTTAGTGTTAAGGTTCAAATTGCATAATTTGACACATGGGTCCCCAATTTTTAGAAATAAGGGTAGGTTGACCTCAACAGACCTGCCTCAACATAACTAATTTTTAGTAATTAGGAAGTGGAACATAAGATAAGATCCCCATACAAAGATATAATTTGAAAACACACAAGGTGTAAATCTCGACCTGAAGGTTGGGTTAAAATAAAATTTGATGGAGCCTTAAAAGGAAACCCAAGACATGCATGAAGGGGAGGATCCATAAGTGATTTAGAGGGGAAGCTAATTGATAGCTACATAAGCCCCATGGGAACACAAACTAATCATGTAGTTGAAGATAAGGTGATATTATGGGGCATCTAGATTGCCTACAACCTCAATATGTAAAGAATTATTATAGAGTGGGAATCCCTCAATATTCTAAATGCCCTTGAAGGAAAAATAATTACCTCCCATATAATAAAATAAATAATTGAGGATGCTATGCATAATTTGAGGGAGATGAAATAATTCCACATTACTCACACTTATCATGAAGGGAATAGGGTGGTAGAATTGTTTGATAATATAAGAGTAGGTCTCCCTATTTTAACTAATAGGCACACATGATGCCATGTCCCCAAAAGTGTCTCATCAACCATTCAAAATGAATGCACATTAGGATAGGATGGTGATTGTAAAATCACACACATGAACCATTATCCTCAAGAAATGTATTTAAAATATAATGATCCATCATTATTCAAATGCAAGGAGAATTCATTTTACATGGTGGGAGGAAGCATGTATATCAAGGCTTTTTTGAACCATTAACATAAAGTTATACTAGGCCCTATTGAATTTCAACCTCAACTTACTTGGTACTATGGAAATGGTGGGTGACAAGGATTTCTTGGATCCAACCTCTTACCTAAAAGTTCAAGGCATAAAAAAATAAAGGAATAATATTTGGCATGAAGGGATTATAAAATTTATGATGAGGATAACTAAACATGATGGAGGTGTAGTGAGATGTTTTATTATTGGATAGAATAAGAGGGTCATAGAAATGAAAGGAGTTAGAATCTTGGTCATCGAAGATTCAATTATCAAATCTAAAAGTATGCTATGTGATGGAAAAAAGGTATATAAGGACTAATTAAAAAATCAAGAGCTACTTTAGAGGTTATTCTATATCAATAAATTCATCAAGATAGGTATAAAGGGCTTCCCCCATGCCAATATCTGATGCTAATGGCTTGAAGTATACTTGCAAGTTATGAAAGACTTGACACTTGAAGGTAATCATACTCTAATCTTATATCTTCACTTTTTAATATTAAATAACTTTTAGGGGAATAAAACTAGCCTCCCCTTTTATCTCCTTGAGTCTCTATAAAGTACCACTTTCACTCATCATATAAATGATGCCAACCCCATTCTACACCAAGTCCTCATCCTGCTTCTAGTTAAGAATGGAAAAAACTCTCAAGGTAGGTGGGTTCCTCTAGAGGGGTCCTCTACTGAGGAGGACTCCTTTGATAAATACCCTACCTCTGGATCCTTCCATCCATCAATCCATACCCTAGGATAGCCCTTTATCTATAACCTCTATTGAAGACCCTCCTATAACACTCATTGTCCCAAAACCCAAACCAATCCTAAATGATGTGGTTACCCCTAAAGAGGTGGTCAAAAAAGGAAAATATTCCTTGATAAAGGAGATCAAATAAAATAAAGAGCAATAAGAAAATTTTAAAAGTAAGATTCATGTGGTTAGGATGAATCTGGCAGGACTTATATAAGAATAGAATGTCATGAAAGAGAAAAGCGGATAAAACTATTCAATCCTTCATCTATTATACTAAGTTGGATAGGACCCCTAAGAATCAACGGAAGTTGGTGGTGGAGACCTCCTCTCTTAATATCCCTTACATTATTCCCACCAAGAGGACCACAGTGTAAGAATAAGTGTAGAAGAGACTATAGATGATACTACCCAGGGATGATAAATAAGGGACTGGAAATGGAACAAGGGATAACATTTTAAAGATAAAACAAGGTGTGCAAGAGAAGAAGATCAAGGATGCAAAGGATCCATTAGAGGCCCCCCCTCCTAAACTAGTTTTCTATTTTTTATTTCTTGTTTTGGCTCCCACAAGGATTTTTAGTTATTTTTTTATACTTTTTGTTATTTCAGCCCATGGGGTTTGATACTTTATTTCATAATTTTTAACTATGGTTCTTGGTCCTTGTAAAACTAGGTTATTTACCTTATCTAATAAATAATAAAAACATGCTAAAATATGGAATTACACATCTCTAAAATAAGTTATGCCCAAATGAGGATCTTGATCACACTCTTTCTAGTATCAAATTCCACTTATATATCCACATGATCTACCCTAACCATGATTGACCCCTAACTCTAAAGGAAGCTTACTCTATGTTTGGGTTATGGACAAGGCATAATGTTTTAATACTATGAGAAATTATGAATCTCCACATCTAATTAATCTCCCTCTATATGGGAACCAATGATGAAGGCATTATTTTCTACCACTAATAAATTAGGATCAAACTTCATGAGTAAATATGGAAAAATAGTATGATCCATAAGAGGTTCACTCTAGTAATGTCTTCACTAATGTACTTTTGGTCCAACACATAAGGAGATTATAAAATCATGCATCTCCTATATGTATCATGTTAGGTTTATAATTTCAAAACCATGTTTAATATATTTAGGTTCTTAGTCCCTTTTATGGCTCAACATGTCTTCAAGATCTCTGTAGCCCTCAAGGATCTAACTGAGACAAACCTTATGATCTAAGGAGGAACTAGTTTAAAAATCTACTTGGAACTAATTCATAATGAATTTTTTTAAAAAAAATTAAGAGATATGGGGTGGCCACTCTAATAAGGCTTCCCTAATCCATCCACATCTCTATCACTAATGATGATCAAATAATCAAGCATCCCAATCACATATGTATTATAGGTTGTGAGGTGAAGTTCATGTGAAATGTGATTATTCACTGAACCTAGAAAGGTCCATATTGACCCAAGGTTTTGGATATAAAATTTTAAAATTAATTTTTATTCATGGATAATAATAAAAACATGATAAAGTATGGAATTAGACATTTCTAACATAAGTTATAACCAAATAAGGATCTTTATCACACTCACTCAAGTGACAATTTCTACTTTAATATCTGCATGATTTACCCTAAACATCATTGACCCCTAAGTATAAATGAAACTTACTCCATATTTGGGTTATGTATAAGGGATAATTTTCCAATACTATGATAAATGATCAATCTCCACTTCCAATGAATATCACTCTATATGGGAACCATTGATCAAGGCATGATTTTCTACCACTAGGAATCTGGGATCAAACTTCACAAGTAAATATGAATAAGACATGATCCACAAGAGGTTCTCTATATAAATGTCTTCACCAATGAACTTTTGTTATAACACATAAGTTTATTAAAAAATCATGCATCTCCAATTTGTATCATGTTAGGTTTATAAATTCAAAACCATGTTGAATGTATTTAGGGTCTTGGTCCCATGTATGGCCCAACATGTCTCTAAGATATTTTTAGCCCTCAAAGGTTTAACTAAAAAAAACTTATAATATAATAAGAAAATTATCTAAAACTCTACTTGTAACCAACTCACAAGTAAAAATATTTGTAAAAATTAAGAGAGATGGGATGGCCACTCTAATAAGGCTTCCTTAATCCATCTATAACTCTATCACTAGTGATGATTGAATAATTAAGCATCCCAATCACATATTTAATCTAAATTTTGAGGTGAAGTTCACATGAAATGTGATTATTCACTTGACCTAAAAATATGCATCTTGACCTAAGGTAAACCCAATACTTTAATTTTTAGCTAAAATCATGTAAGTTGGTCTTAAAATACCAAATCTAAACTATCCCAAAAAATAGCTCCAAGGTCCTCAAGGGTATGATGTGTGTGCCTAATTTTATTGGGGAGTTTTAAAAACTTAACACATAATGTGTACTCAATATATAATGACCAATTTTCTCTCATAACAAACTCAACCTCCCAACACCTAGATATATCATTTACTCCATACCTTTAGCAAGATCTAGTTAGTTTCCTATGTATGTAAATGTCTAGTGAATCTTGGTGTTGATATCTTAGATAGAGATAAACATAAAATATAGTATTTAAATTCAAGCCCCTATACTAAGTTTAAATATAAATCCATCAAGGTTAAAAATATAAAATATTTTTAGGTATCAAATGAGATCCTCCTATATCTACCCTAGTGGTCAAGTGTCTCATAAAATATCAATATGTAGAAGAACCTCACACAAATCAATTTGGGATCTCTATCACCCATGTGTTATTATGTAAATATATCATGGATATCTCTTTAAACATAATCAATCCTTCTAGTGAACACCATGCATTTATTTCATTGCCTAATGTATATATGGCCCCAATTTTGATAAGGTTCAATAAACCTATTCATGTGTATTGTGTCTTCCTCCTTAATGATATATATCACACAACATAAAACAATAATGGATTCACTATGAAAATAGGTACTAAACAATAAAACTCAAATCTCTTGATGTTGAAACCATGCTTTAATATCATTTCAAACCAAAAAAATACATGAATTAAATAAGTGAAAAATAGATCAATCATTTTTAATGTAAAATAGAAAAAAAATGATGACTTGTGACACTCCATGTGTCAATTAATGTATTCCATGTGGAATAATGGCTTTGGATACCAATGTACATTTTATTACATGGTCAATGCAATTTTTATAGCAACCTTTCATACACTAATTGACCTATTGTGATCTATATGGCGTACATGACCTTCATGATCCTAGAAATATTTAGATCCCCAATATATTAGTCTAGAATAACAATTAATGTATAAATGTCTCTAGTGTAGTTTAGGGTAAAATAATCCACTAATGTGCCCAATAAAGTTTGAATGTGTTCCTAGTGATTCTAGCCAATTAGAGGGCTCAAATTTATACTTCAAGTCAAAAATAAATTTATAATTCCATGTTGAGTTATATATTCAAAAAAGACTGAGTAATATGTCAACTAAAACTCATATGACCTCAAAGGGTGCCTAAAATATCCTAGGAAAGCCCTTTATGGATGGATCATTTGATCCCCACCATTGGATTTAGCCTATCCCAACCATCCAATTATGAAAAAATCAAAAATGTATAATAATCCTTATGTATTACTATAAATTTTATCACACTCAACCAACATTGAATAGATAAAAAATGGGGAGAGGACTTAGGGTTTAGGAATGGAGAACTATCTCATTTTCTTTCTCAAACATCTTTCACATCCCTTATAGGTCTCCATTAATATGTGCAAATACACAATTTATAATAAAATATTAGAATTAGGATATGATATTTATAAAATATCATTGAGTTAATTACAAGGGCCTTAGTCCTCACAAAATGTCTCTACAACACTTTGGGAGCTTGTACTAGTGAAAAAGGAGAAGCAAAAAAATACCTTAGTAGCTATTAATTGCCAATCTATAACATTAAACTCTGAAAATATGTTCTAAGTCATTTATTACACTTTTAAAGGTTATTGGGGAAGTAAGGGTCCCTTTAGGACCTCCTTCTAGTTTCTTGATTCATTTACAAAAAAAATGTGTTTTGGTCCCTAGGACCTCGCACAACCATTAATGGTCATTTATAACTCAAATCTTGACATGAGTTAGATTAGGTAATTAATTTCATTTAAATTTAATTTTCATTTTTTAAAAAATAAATTCTATATTTTTTGTATTCATGGTCTAGTAAGTTTTGATGAAGAAGGGATTATTTAAAGAGAAGATATTTTATGTAGCCACAATTACACCCTCCCCCATCCTCATTTATTTAGGCTTCAAATCAAAATGATTCAAGTTCCACCCTAACCCTGAATTATGTTCCATTTTGACTCAACTTCATGACTCGAGTCATCCCATTTTTTCTAATAAACTACCGAAAAGCATCCTTGAGCTATAATATTTGTGGCATTTACCATGAACCACCACCTTGTGTTATCTTTTTGCCTTCCTCCACACATCAATTATGAAAGGATTAATGTTAATTTAAACCATATCCAATCACATTTACCACACCTCAAAATGACATCTCCATTTATGACACTAAGGGTGTAACACACATGAGGCATGAAAATAGTCTAAACCTCATTATAAATCATGGTCATGATATATAATATTGTGTTACCATAAAAATTCGAAAAATCACCTAAATATCTATGAATCAAATTTAAATTGGTTAAATGTCTTATTGTATGATCAAATGGTGGGGATGAGCCCTTGTGCATGGTTTTTAACCCATTTTCTATTTTGGTCAATGTTAACCATAATCTTTTTGGGCTTGAAAACAAATTGTTACATTGATGATAGTCTAAGCTCCTTACACTACTAAGAATAATTAAACAAACATCCCATGTAAATTAATTGTGACTTGTGCATTTCCAATTCATAAAAAATTAATTTCCACCACTTAATGGTACCTAAACCTAAGGTAAAAAACCCTTCAACAAGATCAGACCAAATCACACGCCTACTAGAAAACACACACAATCACTACCCCTTGGGTGATGTCACTCCTTAACTCCATTGAATCACCACTCACTAACTTATTGAGTTCACTATATTCATCTCAACTTAGAACCTACTATTTCATGTACTCATGCTTGCAATGTAAAATGGGTTACAATACAATCAAACTCTCTATACTAACATTTTTAGAAATAGTGAGTTGGCTTGATATGCAAAGAAATTTATATTTTCTTATAAATTTTATAATAAAACACCCAATATTTCCTTAAAAATACCAAAAAAAGAGAATTATAAAGACCTATAATAACACAACACAATTTTTTTATGAATAACTCAACACATTATGAGAAATAATTTTCATAAAACAAGTTATTTTACTAAGGAAATTAGCACATTTTAGGACCTCTTATAAAAATCAAGACTTAACTCTCTCTCTCTCTCTCTCTCTCTCTATATATATATATATATATATATATATATATATATATATATATAACTCAACACATTATGATAAATAATTTTAAAAAAATAAACTATTTTACTAAGGAAATTAGCCCAATTTAGGACCTCTTATAAAAATCAAGACTTAACTCTATAGCTCTCTCACACACACAAATGTTATGTAGATCATAGAATGAAATAAAAATATTTTTGTAATATTTTTGCAAATAAATTATGTTTAAAATTCACAATGTGTAGCAGGACCCTTAATCCCTTAAACATACATAATTAAAAAACATTTTGGAATTAAATTTTCTTAATAAATCATATTTAAACAATTTTTAAACATTCATTAATTGAAACAAATAGTATATTATAATTTATAAAAACATGTAAATCTATAAATATTTTAATTATAACTTATTTCATAATGGAACTATCACAAGCAATTACAAGGTGGCAAGGGTGTACATACACCTTAAAACATGCCTTATCAATTTATAAAGTTCCAAAATACTTTCTAATTGAAATTTAAACATTTATAAGGCTAAAACAAGCCAAAAGAAATTGATAGAAGTATAAGTAACCTCCAAATTTTCCATTTACTCCTAAGTGCATCCTAGAAGCCAAGATAAGGAAGGGATCACCTCCCATCCTAATTTCATCATTAGGTGGATGCATTAGTCACCTTTAACTAAGCAATCCCAATACTAGTTATGAAAAGGTATCACAACTTGGGAAACTAAACTAATATTTAGGATAGTTTTTCCTAAAAGGTAAGGAAACCCTAGGTAACACTCTAGTCTTAAGTCATTTTTCTCCAAACTAGTACCACTTTTAACACCCAAGAAAGCACAAAAACACATAAAATAAAATTATGAGGATTTAATTTCAAGTAACTAAACACAAGGGAGAGAAATATAATGATTTTAGCGTAATGAAAAATCATACAATCCAACCCTTTTCTCAAATTAAGTAAGAAATCATGCCCCATTATCACCCTGAAAGACATGAAATGTGGTTTCTCACCAATTTTACATGTACCAAGTGTTAATATTTATTTTCACTCTTAATCAAATGGGTTAATATAGGAGAGCTATGTGAATTTCTCACTACGTCAATTCATATCCCATTTTTACACTTTTTTAATTTAACAATAAAATATAGGATGATTAATAGGTGTAAAACTAGATTGATATCAAAATGATAAAGATATACAATAAAAATTCTAATTTTATAAATTGGCAAATATGGAAAACAAAGTTATTTTTCTAAAATACTAAGAAGAAATGTACTTATCTCAAACTAGGATCTTTGTTGATTGTTTTAGATGTCTACAAGTAGAAATTAGTATAAGAGGTGGTTATCCATGCTGAAGATTAAGAACATAATATAAAACTACTCCTAGACATGTCCACCTTATCCGACTACAATGTTGGTCACTCAATCCTATTGACCATAGATTTATCCTAGTTGAGTGTGACTAGTGACTAATAGAGAAAGAAAAACAAAATGAAAATTTGATACTAACATATCAGAAATAGTATCAAAGAATAATTCTAGAGAATACTTGTAGGTGGATAAAAGTGAAAATAAATTGAGTTTATTGACCATATACTTATCCCAGTTTACTGTGACAAAAAATGATTATTCCACCTCCTACATCTGAGTCTACTAAGTACACAAATATATTACGATTTAGATTATGCCATACAAAATTTATTATTTTCCTTATTTTTTATTTAAAACCCTATGGGAAGTTTTAAATCTTAGAATCATGTCAAAAATAGGGGAGTGTAATGGGATAATCTGACCTTAACCACCCCTATAATGATTTACCACTACCTAAGTATCTAATACTCTAAGGAGGAAAATCAGTATTTATCCCACCTAGTGTTATTGTGAATTTTTCTCCTTAACTATGTATATGTAGCTTAAAAAATGGATTTGATACATGAAAATGATAGATTTTGACTTTATTTGAAATGGTTTAGGATTGGATTATTGTTACTACTTGTGGAGGATCTCAAATTTGAAAATAATAGAGTAGATTTGTGTAATGTGAAATAGTGTGAAAGTGTTCAAAATATAGTTCCAAAGTAGGGATAATGAGTGACATTTAATGCATATTTATAGAATAACCTTTTGATATTTTCATTTAATTTTTCTAATGAAATGATAGTGAAAACCCAAAATATTTATTTTGAAATTTGGAAACTAATTGTTATTTGGCATGGTACGCAACCACTCTAAGTGGTTAAGAGTGTGTTAGTTCCCATGTCTACCTAGTGGGCCTATCCCAAAATATCAAGTATGATGTCATGCATAGGAGATAATCTAAGGGTGATATCAATTAGTTTGAGCATTTTAATTTGAAATTTATATGTATTAGTGATGGAAAACAAAAGGGTCAAGCATGAATATAGATAAATGTCTTAAGAATTGGTGAATAAGAATCATGTTTTTGAGTAAAATTTATTATTGTAGGTTTTTTTCCACTTTTTGTTTTACCTACACAATTGTTATTCAGTTTAGTTAGGGTTTTTAAGGTCATTAAGGGAACACCCACTTAATGTGTTTTCTAATTCTGAGTTGAGTTGTTACGTTTCTGGTGACCTAATATCTCAATATATAATGTACCTTTTCCATACTTTGTGTTTAATGCCTCATGAACATTAATTAAGATCACTTTTTCTCTACATTCTTTCTCTCACCTATCCTAGAGTTTTTGTGTAATCTATGATGTTTAGAGATCCTGGAGCAATCCAACATGGTATTAGAGCTCTAATTTGATGGTCATTTTTCCATTTCAAAATCTTTAGTGAGATATTTTACATGCATGCATTCTTGGTAGCTTTCTTGATTTTTCAATTTTCATAGATTTTGGGGGATTTCATGAAAATCCATGTAAACTATATATTTAGAGTCTCCTATCACAAAATAAATATCTATATCAAATCTAGAAGGCATCAAAATCCTAATATTGACTACTCATTTAACCTAGATCTATGAAAGTGTTTTTCAACCATTTTTGGAGGGTTGTAAAGCATTTTCAATAATTTCATTTAAATTTATAATAAAATTATCACAAATAAGGAAAATATTTATAGAATTTTTTTGGGTTTTCTAATTTATCAAATGGGTTCTTGTTAGATTTTGTAAAAGATTTACCAAATTTATAGATTTGGGTGATTTTGAAATTCAACAATGTTTTCACCCCTATAAACACCTTGGTAGTTTTTCACCCTTAGTTATACATATTACCCCTTTCTTTTGCATTTATCAAGTTTTTTAACCCCATTATGTAACCTCATCAAGTTTCAAGCATCCTACTAGCATCACTATCAGGGTCTGACCCCCTTGCTAGTAGCCCTATTGGGTCTTGAAACCCTTACTTGAACCTTTGTTTAGTCTCACAACCATTTATGAGAAAATATTTTTGTCTTTTAACCCATAATTACACAACCATCAGGTCTCATGACCCCTAATTGCACCACCATTGGGTCTCATGACCCCTACTTGCACCTTTATTGGGTTTTGACCCTCTTGCAAGCACTATTGTTAGGTTGTGGATGACATGATAAAAAACCTATAGGGTTACACAAACCTTTATATTAGGCCTATCATAATCCTCTACATATAAAATCATACCCAAGACTACCATATTCTCTCACACATGTGACATGTGTGTAACCATCAAATTTAACACCATGCTTTGTGACACTATTTATTTTAAATTTGGTGTATTTTGGGGATGATGTCACTCTCACATAAATCTCATGAATAAAAATTGGGATGGGAGAGAACCCAAAATAATCCTTAGGCCCCTAATCATATGGTTGGTCATATGAGGTAACCTCCTAGCTTAGCCCTTATCCCCTGATTATGTGGAAATTAAGCCCATGGTCATTTCTAACCCAAAAATTATTAACTTTTTCTCAAGAGATGTTTAATTTTTTATTTTCAAAGTTGATTCATAAAATTTTACTTTGTGAAATTTTATTAAAACATTTATAATACTATTTACACACAAATTTTTCATGCGAGCATATTTTCAAATAGCTATAACTTTTGATCGATAACTTAGATTTGAGAGTCATCTTATTTAAAAGTGTTTTTTTTCATGATCTAAGCATTGGTTATATTTTTTGACACTCTTAAAAATAAAGTTTTTACACTCTTGGATACATTATTAGCTGATTATAATGTCTGTATAGTTATTTCATACTTATGCACAGATTGCTCGAGATGCATTCTTGGTTATGTTCGATGTCTATATGAGTGTGCTTATTTTTTAAATTTAAGGGGGGTAACTGATATTTCTAACGGGGTACTATGTGGTTTTGTGTAATTTTATTTTTTGCATTTCTTCTTTAATTTCTACAATAACCTCTTTTCTTACATCATGGAAAATTTTTGGTCGTTTCATCCTCTTACAACATTCAATTATCATGAATAGAAAAATAACATACTAATTTATCTAAGAAACTAAATATTCTATAGTATTAGTATGAATGATGAAATTGAACCTATAATAGATGAAGATAAAAACAAATTATTTAATAGATGTGATCAATTTCATGGTTGTCTTAGTTTGTCTTTTTCTCCTGACTTACATTTTTAGATTAAATCTACTAAAACACCAAAATGAAGTATGGATCACATTGGAAAAACTCTTTGAGAAGTAGGATGTGATCAGAGGTAATAAACTAGAGAATGATCTCATCAATTTGAGCTCAGTGACTTTGACACACTATAAACATTATTCACTAAGTTCAAATATTTTAGGTTGCATTTCAAATAATTTGAAATAGATAAGAAAGATGATAAACTTGTTTTATTCATACTCTCCAAATTGGGTCCAGACTATTCTATGTTTGTGTTTGTTTTCCATGTCACAAAAAGATATCTTGAAACTATATGGAATATGCCTTATTTATATACCTTTTTTTTCTACTTGACTCATAAAAAATATAAGTTGATACACATGGTCACAATGATGTCCTAAAAACCTCATGCAATTTTTTTCTAAGAAAGAGAAGGCTTTAAAAAGTAGATAGAAAAAATAGAATAAAAAAGATCAAGATAAGGATGAAAATACTCACACCTAAAAATTCGACCATGAGACCTCCTATTCCAGTTCTAAAACTAATAAATATTTGATCAAATTTAGGTTTTTCTCAATAAATCATGATGAAAGAAAATCTTTGAAGTAGATTTACCAATTGACTAAGATTCTTGAGAATCACAACATCACCATCCTAGATTCTATCATTCATAATTCATTAACCCATGAATGATATAAGGCTAATGTCTATGGTAAATAAAATACAATAGATAATAGTAAGGGGAAAGCAGAGGGTAAGATCCTAGTTGCAGTTGTACCTCTAACTCCTACATGGGTCATTGACTTTGGTGTTTCACATCACATAGCCTCTTCATAGATACAGTTCAATCCTTGGAACCATGTGACATGTCTTCTATAAAATTGGGTGATGAAAATTATAAAGATATTCTTTGAAGAGGGTTTTATGAAGTGATTGGTGGATTATTTATTAATGTTCTAGGTGTTCCCTCACTTTCAACTCATATCCTATCAATTTACTAGATAACTCACCTTGGTTCAAGCATCTGAATTGAGTTCATTCTAAATTTAGTGTATGTTAAAGAGATATACTATGATAATATATTATTATAAGTAATGGTCTATCATTAGACATGGATATATTACTTATTACACTTTTCTCCTAACTCTCCTTAGATTCTTCTTCTTCAAACTCACCTAAACTTGATGACATTTATGAGCCTGTGCAATCTTCTAATATTGATGACTCTTCTAATATACATGACTACAGTATTGATGGGGTAACACATACATAATCTCATTATCATCTTCCAAATTATTACTATTTATCCCCTAATCATCCTACCCCTAGTCTTCTTCATAAATTATAGGGAACATGTATATTGATCTAGGATACATTAGACATCAAGTAGTCTATATCACAATTTTAGGGAATTTAGTAATACTTTATTTCTTCTAATCTCATCTCAAAATCATTGCATAGAATATTTATCCCTCTTATCTTTCATTAGGATAATATTTAATTAGATAGGAATTACACCTTGGTTGAAGATCCACTGTGACCTTGGTGGACTCATTCATTAACCTAGGATGATCCATTGTTCATAGCATCTACTTCTAATCCGTAGTCACCTCTGGGAACTTTTTTGTAGGATTAAATGGATGGATTCAAGAAGTTTTAGACTTTATTGGGGATTTTTATCTCTCTTCTCTTCTTTGCTCTATTTTGAAGAGGAGTTTTGTCTTATGAATTTTCTCCTTTTCTCTACTTTATGGGAGTTGCATTATAGTTGGGTACCTCATTAGACCTTATTGTTAGGACCCAATTTTAATACCCACCTAAGCTACATTTTAGGGGGTAGTAGTGTAGTATTTTTAACACTTTTGGTTTTACCTACATATTAGTTAGTTATCTTTGTTAGGGTTTTTAAGGTCATTAATAGAGCACACACTTAATGTGTTTTCTAATTGTGAGTTGAGTTCTTACCTTTATGGTGACATAATATCTCACTATATAATGTAGATACTTTATAATTTTTGGACAATTCCTAAAGAACATTAATGAATCTCATTTTTTCTCTAAATTTTCACTCTCACCTATCCTAGGGTTTTTATGCAATCTATGATGTTTAAAGATCCTAGAGAAATTTGACAGTCATATAGTTTAGGATGTGTCAAGAATAAAATTTTTAAAGTACGTAAGACCACATTTATGTGTCAATATACCCTCCCACCACTTTGTTATAATAATTAAATTATTAGACTAAAGGATAAATAATTAACCTAATTATGTATAACACACTTTTCTTTGAGAGGATACTCAATTGTGTAAGGGACTCAAATTTATAAAATCTTAAAATAACATGAAGTACTCATTTTTTTATATCTGAAATTTGAATAAAATCAAAGCTTTAAAAATTTAAAAATTTAAAGGAGAGCAAGGAAGGAGTATATGTATACGTAGGTGAAACCAAATTACCCTATAACCTATAAATGATGATGGATAATTATACCAATGTTGAAGAACTTAGATAATTTAAACCAATGAAAAATTAAGAGAGATAAATTTCCTATTGGCCAAAATTGACCTACATACAAAAATTTTTGCTAGATGGATTAGGAAACTCTCTTGAACCTTTTAGTAACCCTCTACCCCTATGATTAGTACCTATGTGGTCCTAAATTGATGATGTAGTGTAGTATTCGAGGAGGTACTTATGTGGTGTGAGAAGTTGAGAAAAGTTTTGGTTGAGTGAGTTATCTAATGGTGAAATAAGGAGACAAACCTCATGACCCTACCACATGTCACTTGTAAGCCTTTGAAACACTTTAATCAAGTTTTAAGGTGATTTTGGTGATTTTGAGGAAAAAGCCTATAAACAAGTGTAGAATGCAAGTGAAGGATATAGTAGGTTCCCATGGTGTTCAATAATACAATGGAATGAATGAGCTTTCCACAAAGTCTTAGAGATTATAATAAGATAAAAATGAGGCCTAGATAAGCTATTATGCTCAATAGAACCCCAAAAGTGCATTAGATGACTTAAGTGTCCTCAAAATAGAAATTTCAAGTGAAAAAATGACTTTTTGAGAAAGTAAAATTGGTTTTTGACTTCCTCCCACATCCATATGACTGGTTTCACCCTTTTAGACATGTTCAAGTTCATTTGAGATCATTTGGAGTGGAGGGAAGGAGTTTAAGAGCAAAATGATGTAATTTGAAGCCTTTTGGAGCTTTGATAGAATGGGTTTTTAGAGGATTTGATTTATTAAAGGGATAAAATATCATATTTATTCATCCATGGTGTCTGTAATATCCCATCATAGGCCCCTAAATTCATATTCTATTATAGGAACCAATAGAGGTAAGGAAAACCTATTGGTTACAAACTAGGCATGAAATAAGTTTTCTGCCATTAATGGAGGTCCATGATTTCAAAAATATTTAAAAAAGGAATGAAAGGTAATTTAAAACCTAAAAAATCTTACCCATGTTTTTTATTTCATAGGCAAACTTCTAGTTCTTCATGCTAAGGAAAAACCATTTTGGATAGTTTAGGACAGCTCTAGGAGAGCCTCATATATTCACTTAGTACACTCAAGAGAGAGAGAGAGAGAGTTGGGGAATAATACTTTAGGTAATAATATGGAACCTAATGGCCTTCCAATTTGTGGTATGGTGGTTTGGTTCATCTCCCCATATTTATGAACAATCACTAATAGTTTAGGGGTGTCTAGATGGCCTACTAATCCAAATAAGGCCTAGGTTTTCCCTTGTTTCTTCACTTCATAATTAAATGAGAAATAATGGTTTTATAATATTAATTAAAGGGTCAAATAATACCTATTAAAATTGGTTTCATTAGTTGGTTCATTCTAGGAAGGTACTTATGGTATAAAATAGGTTTTCCTTGCTATCCCTGTGAAATGGTCATTTGATCAATTTTAGAGTGGAGCATGTGTTAGAGGGATAATGTACATCATCCTTACTATTAAAAATAAAATTACACAAGTTATATTTCTAATAAATCCTTAGTATCTTATTTAAGCCTTTATAGGCCAAATAATTAAGTTATTAGTTGGAGCTCCAATGGAGTTGCAGGCAATTTTATCAACTACAGAAGTTTTAATTTCCTATAGTGGTTTAAAAATAGATATGATATGATTTTTGAACCTATAATATACCATGGGAATACTTTTTTAGTCAAAAATTGGCAAGAAAGTTGGAAGAAACAATCTTTAAAGTTGAATGACTATGTTAAGGATAATTTCCGTAAAACACAAAAACAAAGGTCCCAAACCCTTTTGTTGATGTCAAATAATAATGTTTCATAGGTTTTTTATAATTTATATTCATATATCTTGAAGCCCTATCATAGGTTAAATTCCTTGGAAAAGGAAAGTGGTGTATGACTAGAGGAAAGGAGTGGTTGAAGGCCTTCAATATTGACATTTGTTCAATGAAGTCATTCAATGATTTATACAAGATTTCATGTTCTAAGAAGATTATTAAGGAGAATAAAGGGGAATGACATAATTATAATAATTATAATTTTTTTCAAACAATAAAATTTATATTCATATGCCTCATATCCATCAGCTACATCACTGACCACACAGGCATCCATGGATTTTCTTTGAGGAGCTTAAGCCATACATGATGGAATGAGGTTGAAGGAAAAGAAATGAAGAGTGGAATCATGAAAGGATAAGATACATGATAATTTAAAATAAAATTCACCTTATTTTATCTCAATCCAATTCAAAGCAAAGAAAACTTAGTTGTGAATTTTGACCAAGCAGACACGTCACTGGCTTTTGCCAGAATGGGCCTACAGGCCAAAATATGAAGGATCTAATCATGAATTTTTTTGGAGATGTTAATTATGACCTATTAAACCTATTAAACATAATTTATAAGTTTTTTTACAATGATAAATATTATTTTTTTTAGTACAGTCAACCCTATGTCAAATCATGATAAACATTGGAGCATGCATTCGAGGAATTGGCCATTTTGGGGCATCTATAGGTTGATTCAAAGTAAAAAAATTGGTATGTAAAATTCTAATTGAATAAAAAAGAATAAAAATCCATCATAAATGTCCTATAAATAGTTCAAGTGACCACTATTATTACACAGTCCACAAGAACTTAAGAAGGTAGCCATTGGAGACAAAATGAAGTTTTGTCAATTCTAGATGTGAAGAAGAATTTTAGGCATTAGAGAGGTATTAAGATGGTATAATATGATTTTTTAAACATATATTTTCCTATTTTAGTTATAAAATTTATGGTTTTCATGAAAATGTTTGAATAAAGACAAGTTTTGGCATGAAGGAAACATGCAGGTAGCTCAAGGTAACTTTTGGTAAAAAGGGTCTACATGACAAATTACACATTTAAATAACTTTAAAATTGATAATACTGGTAATAATGACCTATTTTATCCATAAATAATATTTATAGGTAATGTTATTAGTGGAAGTGCATGTTATTCATACACATCCCACCTTATGTGTCGTAATGGTCACTATTCATATAGGCACACTTTTTGGAGTTGTAAGGTGTTTTTGAGGTTTCCAAGCCTATAGGACTATTTGATAATAATTTTAAGATGTTTTTAATCCTATTAAACACCTTTAAAGAGTGTTCACATGCTAAACTTCATGCAAACTTTGAAGGTAGTCTCAAATCCCCACAAACAGTCTCAAAGGCATAAAAGGCAAAGTTGAGTTTTGATAATTTAGAGAGGTATTATGAGGTGTTTAAAATGTCATGAAGATGTTTTAAATTAGGTAATATCAATGGGAAATGTTTAATTGGTCATTTGGATAAATTCAAGATTTTTAGGCTTAAGATACCCAGTTTTAGCCCATCTTCAGATGCTTATTTCTTTCATACCATGAAGATTTGGGACATGTGATTATAATATGTTTTGATTAACCCTATTTAATTAAAATTAATTATGTACTGAGTTTGGTTAAGGTACTGAGTTTTATGAACAATCATTAAGAGTGTAAGCATGTCCAAAATGCTTTTAAACCCTATAAGCAATCATCTTTACATGTGTATATTTTTACACCTTCTACATGGGAGCCAAATATTTTGAATGGTGTTCAATGGTTATATGTAACATATATCCATGGTAATAATTTGTGTAATGGGTGTCCTCACTATATGAACAATCGTCTTGAAAGTGAACTTGCTTAAGCTTGTAATGGAGCTTTTTGACTAGTTTTGTTTATTTGGACTCATAGGTTTATAAAATGGCCTAAAATTAATTATAAACCACATATAATGTGTAAAGGAATCCATATATCTCCTGATCAACCTATTTTATTAGAAGAATTTGGCATGTTTGGGTGCCTAAGAGGCCCAAAATGGCTTAAAATTACATATTTTTATAGGTCTTCAAAGAAAGAAATGGTATAAAACCATGGAAGGGGTATAATATGACATAAAACATAATTACATGGTATTTATATCTCTTCACAAGAGTTTTCATGGTGTCTTGCTGAGCAAAAGGGTTAAAAACCCAATTTTTAACATATTTGTGCATTGTTGCAGGTTTAATGGTGATTTCCACCACTTTTACAGGTAATGAAGGTTTTCCAAATATTCATTTTCTTCATAATACAAATGACATGGTATTTTCGAAGTCTTCTATAGGTCCAAAAGTGGTCTTCAAGGTGCCAAATGGCCTTAGGAGTAGTTTTTAGGGTAGCTAGTTTAGGGTGGCTCAAGCTTGTGACCTCCATAAATGGGGTCTATGGGAATTTTAGGTATCATGGAGTTTATTTCATGTTGGAGGATCAAAGTCAAGCTGAAAATAGAAAATAACCTTAAAAATAAAAAATTCAAGTGAACCTTTTTCCTAATATCTTCTAGAAGAGAAAGTGGAGCAGGGTGTAGAAGTCTATGGGAGAGACATTTTGAGGTTGGATAGTGTAAGTGGATCATTCAATACATTTTCAAAGTATTTAAAGACTTTTCCTTCTTAGTGGATCATGACATCATCAACATCCTCAATAAGTTTATGTCTTCTAGTGTGTTTCTCAACCAATGAGAGGGTTTAAATACTATTGGATATAATGGAGGTTAATTTTTCAAACAAGTATTAGTTATAATTAACTCAAATATGGGTGAGAATCCATGGAGGGTGGTTGGATATCATTTATTGAATTTTATTTGCTTGTATCTTCTCTCTCTTCCCCTTTTCTCCTATATCTCCCATATCTCCCCCATTTTTGTAAGATATTCTCTTTTAACTAGGAGAAAACCTATCAAAATTTTTAATAAAGAAATTTTGAATCAATAAATATCAACTTTTACCTATCTCATTCCTCTAAATTGTGTTTAGTAAGTTTGTGAATGATGGCCTTGTGAAGAAGTGTTCTTTCATGTACATTTTCCTTATGTCTTGCCTTTTTTTAAGTATTTTCAAGTTAGTTCTAGGTCTGAACTTGATCTCTTTCTTCAATTTATGGATGGTTGGTGTTAATTTTTAAATTCCTGTTTGCTTCATGTATTGTTTGGTGATCCTAGTTTATGAAACACTTATGCAAATTAGCTAGTTTATGAGATTGTGTGAGCAAGAATTATCTTATATTGAATTAGTGTTTATTTCATGTTTATGTGAGTGTCAATAAATTTGGTGTATCACCCATTTATCTCTCTTAGTAACCCTATACCTCCTCTCTACCTCTTTTCCAAGTAGAAACATTAGTTTAGGTGATCTACCAAGAAAAAGTCAGCCTTCTCAGGAGGTTCAACCTCATTATAGGATACCGACAACTTGAGTTTGATCTAATATTGTAATTGGGAGTGAGAGACCCTAAAAAACTATCCCACAAGGGTTAAATTATATGCTACAACAATTTTTGGCACACCTGGTGGGACTACATTATTTACTAAGTGAAGATTTTTAGTGTTCTCTTCATCCAATCAACCTTTGGAGGCATGTGTGAAAACACCAATAGTGACTCCAAGTATTCATCAACTAGTATGAGAATCCCAAGTGCCTAATCATCATTATTTGGTATGTATAATCAACCATATTTTGATCAGTATGCTTATTCTCTGCCTCAACATCACACTTATCAAGCTAACAATGTTTATGTGTTCCCCCCAAGTGGCCCTAAAACAACCTATCAACCATATAATTTCCTTTAATATCCTCCAACTTATGTGTATGACAAAGATTACCCTCCTATTATTTCAAATCAATCCTTTAAATCCCCTTGTCAAGACTATGTTTATCTTATTAAATCTTTGTCTAGATTCAAGAAAGCATTATTAGATTATATTGAGTTGGTAAGGGAGATTGGTAGGGGTTTAGAAATTTCTTTAGTCATCCATATACATGTTCCATAAGAGATAAGGAGTTATCTTCAGTTGGTCAAGAATATGTGGTCAATTTTTTAGGATGAACAATGGGTAGTTTGTGAGAGGGATAACAAGGTGTGGTTGAGAAGCATGGTCCAAATTTGGAAAGTGTGTTGATATCTTATGAAGATCAGTAGAATTAGTAAAAAATTATGTATCCTCTCTCCTCCAAGAGCCTCAATATTAGCCTCCAAGGGTTTCAAATCAGCCCCTTAGTCAACCTTGTCAAGGTCCATCCTTGTTAATAATCAGAGAAGCAATACTAAACCAAGGGAGAATAATCATGAAAATCAATAAGGAGCTTATACTTGGACAATAATTTCACATTAATGCCATGGAGTGGATATGGAGCTTCTTTCATAAGATTTGGAGTGTATGGGCATCCATTGAAGAAGGTGAATATCCACATGTTGAGAAGTAATAGATGAAGGAATGGATACTCTTGATAGAGGAGATGTTGACTCATTAGGAGGATGAGTATGTCATATCCAAACCAATTAGTCTGTATTCTCCTACCCCAACACCCATTCCCACTCAAGATTTTGAAACCATTCCACCATGGATCTCCTCCCACCTTTAACCATTATTATGTCGTGCCCTCTCTTATGAAACCACCCTCTCCTATACCCATTCAAAAGGAATAAAAGGCGGTTTTTCCCTACACATTTCCATCATGGAAATCAGTTCATAAAGATAAAGATAAGAAGGAAGAGGTGTTAGTTGTGGTGGTCCAAGAACAAGTTCAAGAGGAGGAGTTAGTGGTTGAAGAAAATAACAAAGAGGTGTTAGCTCAACTCAATGAGTTTACCCTATAAAAGTTCCAAGACTCTTTTTCCCTCCCTCAAGATACACCAAAGATACCACTCAAGGTACCTAGTTGGAAGGATACTCTCTTAATCTGTAAGCAAGGTGAACTTTTTCACCCTTCCACCATCTCCCTCTTAGAGAAAGAACCTTTTTTACAAAGGATAGAGGAAGAGCTTGTAGTCTGAAGTGAGTCTCAAGAAGATGAGGTAAGTTGTATGAGGAATAAATCTTGATAGGCAACCCACTTCATTCATAAGAGGAAAAATTAGGTTTAGACCAACCTTCTTGGCATAGCTTTGACACTAATGAACTAGAGCCTAAAGAGGACAATCCTCAAGCTGAATATAGTGGAAACCTTGAGTGGACTACTGAATGTCTATTTTACATAAATGAAAAGAGGATTAGAATGAAGTATGGTAATAGTTGTACCATGACTTCAAGGACTATGTAGAGGTTTTAAACCAGCTTATATCTCCTCTAGAGCATGAAAATGAACTTATAAATTAGATAATAGAAGTTGATTGATCTCAAGATAAATTATCCATTGAAGGTGGTACTAATGTTTTCAAGAAAAAAGGAGGGTGGTTAGATCTATAACCAAAAAAATATGACATTTTTAACCTTATATGGGTTGGTAAGCTTCCATGTGGATTTTTCCAAGGTGAGCACATTAAGAATGGTGTTAAGGTTGCCATTATTCCAAGTGACCAAGAGGAAGCTACTTTTTGGGATGATATAGAGTCCTTTTGTGCAAACATGGACACCCAACCTTCATTCCCAAGATAAGAAATTGATCAAATGGCTTCCATCACAAAGTGTGAGCCTAATGAGCTCTTTAAAGCCAAGGTTATAGTCATAAATATGTTGGAATGCTCTCTTATTTTTGAAGAGACACCAAGTGGAGAGATAGCAGTAACTCTCCCAAATAAGATTGAGACCTTCTCCCAAGGCATTTTTCACATTGAAGATCATCATGGGATCAGTTTTGAGTCATCTTAGGAGTACTTTTACATTGGGGCCATGTTTGTTCCAGTTGACCCTCATGAGAGACATGATTCCACAAGTATAACATTTCAAAAGAAGATTACCTTTAATCATGTTCCTCTTCATGAAGAGAATGATACAAGAACCTTTCCTTTTGATCCAAGAGGAGGATAAATCTTTAGGTTATTTGTATATAATAGCTTGTGTGTTTCCCTTCCCTAAGTGCCTTATGCACGTATTTTCAATTATGTGTTTACCTTCACTAAGTGCCTTGGTCATTGTGTTGTGTTCATTTCTTATTGTATTTGTTTCTTCAAAAGGAAGTTTTTAGAAAGGGATAACATTTTATTAGTTTCATATTAATTGGGAAAGAAAGACTTGTGACCTTGTATGCCCAATGGATCAGATAAGGTAACTAATCTATTACTTAATAGGCATGCAATCCTAGGAGATCACCATATATGTTGGCCAAAATTAACCTACACACAAAAATTATACCTAGATAGATCGAAAAACTCTCTTGGACATTTTAGTAACCTTATACCTCAATGACTGGTCCCATTGTGGTCTTGAATTGATGATGTAGTGTAGTATTTTGAGAGGACCTACTGTGGTGTAAGAAGCTAAGCAGATTTCTAGTTGAGTGAGAGATCCAATGGTGGAAGAAGGAGACAAACCTCATGACCCTACCACATGTCACTTGTAATATTTTGAAACACTTTAAGCAAATTTTAAGGTGATTTTGGTGATTTTGAGGAAAAGACCTAGAAATAGGTCTAGAACTGCAAGTGAAGGATCTAGTAAGTTTCCATGGTGTTTAAGCATCTAAGGGCATGAAGGAGGTTTTAAAAAAGTATTATATATTTTAATGAGCCAAAAATTAGGTTTAGATAAGCTATTATGCTCAAAATAACCCCAAAAGTGCATTAGATGACTTAAGCGTCCTCAAAATAGAAATTTCAAGTGAAAATGTGACTTTTTGAAAAGGTAAAATTGGTTTTGACTTCCTCCCACCTCAATATGGAAATTTTCACCCTTTTATACATGTTAAAGTTAATTTTAGATCATATGGAGTGGAGGGAAGGAGTTTGAGAGCAAAAGGATGTAGTTTAGAGCCTTTTAGAGCTTTGGTAGAATGGGTTTTTAGAGGATTTGCTTTATTTATGGGCTCAAATATCATATTTATTCATCCATGGTGTCCATAATATCCTCTCATATGCCCCTAAAATCACATTCCATCATAGGAGCTAGCAGAGGTAAGGAAAACCTATTGGCTACAAACTAGGTATGAAATAGGTTTTATGTCATTAATGGAGGTCCAAGAATTTCAAAAGGTATCCTGAAGGAAGTAAAGGTCATTTATAGCCTTAAAAATCTTTCCAAAGTGTTGGATTACATAGGCAGACTTTTTGTTCTTTATGCTAAGGAAAGATCATTTTGGATAGTTTGGGACAACTCTAGGAGAGCCTCAGATTTTCACTCAATACAGTTAGGAGAAAAGGATTTGGGATAGAATATTTTGGGTATTATTAGGGACCCCAATATCCTTCCTCTTTGTGGCATTGGTGTTCTAGTTCATCTCCCCATATTTATGAACAATCGCTAACAATTTAGGGGTGTCTAGATGGCCTACTCATCCAAATAGGGCCTAGGTTATCCATTTTTATTCACTTAAAAATTAAATGAGAAATAATGTTTTTATAGGAGTCATTTCAAGGTCAAATCAGACCTATTTCAATTAGTTTCATCAACTAGTTCATTCTAGGAAAGTACTTATGACATAAAATAAATTTTATTTACTATCCTTGTGAAATGGTCATTTGATCATTTTTAGAGTGTAACATGTGTTATAGGGATAATTTTACTCATAATAATTATGAAATATAAAATTAAACAAGTTATATTGCTAAAAAATCCTTAGTATCTCATTTAAGCCTTTATAGGCCAAATAGTCAAGTTGCTAATTAGAGCTCCAATGGAGTTACAGGCAAGTTTATCAACTAAAAAAGATTTAATTTCCTGTAGTGGGTTAAAAATAAAGAGGATATGATGTTTTAAACTATAATATACCATTGGAATCATGTTTTATTCCAAAAGTTCCAAGCAATTTGGAATAAACTATCTTCAAAGTTGAATGATTGTGTTAAGGACAATTTCCCTAAAACACAAAAACAAAGGTCCCAGGCCCTTTTTTTGATGTCAAATAATAATTCTGAATAGATTTTTGATAATTTTAAATTAATATATATTTCATCACTATCATATTATAAAATTATTGGAAAAGGAAAGTGGTGTACAACTAGAGGAAAGGAGTGGTTGAAGGCCTTCAATATTGACATTTATTCAATGAAGTCATTCAGTGATTTCTACAAGATTTCATGTTCCAAGAAGATGATTAAGGAGAATAAAGGGGAATTATATCATTATAATAATGATAAATTCTTTAAAAAAATGCAATCTACATTCATACACCTCATATCCATCACCTATATCACTGAGCACACATGCATCTATGGATTTTCCTTGAGGAGCTTAAGCCATACATGGTGGAATGAGGTTGAAGGAAAAGAATGAAGAGTGTAATAGTGAAAGGAAAATATACATGATAATTTAAAATAAAATTAACCATATTTTATCTCAAGCTATGTCAAAGGAAATAAAACTCAGTTGTGAATTTTGACCAAGCAAACACATGTCACTAGTTTTTGCCAGAATGGACCTACAGGCCAAAATATGTAGGCTCTAATCATGAAATTTGGTGGAGAGGATAATTATGATATATTATAACTATTAAACATAATTTTTAATTATTTTTACAATGCTAAATATTCATTATTTTATTACAGTCAACCCTATGTCAAATCATGGTCAACATTAAAGCATGCCTTAGAGGAATTAACCTTTTTATGGGCATCTATAGGTTGAGTAAAAACACAAAATTTGGTAAGTATGGTATACATTACCTAAAAAATAATAAAATTCCATCATAAAGGACCTATAAATAGTGAAGGTGACCTATATTATTACACATCCCACAGGCACTCAAGAAGGCAACCATTAGAGACCAAATAAATTTTTGTTAGTTCTGGATGCCAGGAACTATTTTATGCCTTGGAGAGGTCTTAAAATGGTATAATATTATTTTTTAAACCTATATTGTCTTATAGGAGTGATACAATTTATGGGTTTCATACAAAGGTTTGAAAAAAGACAAGTTTTGGCATGAAAGAAACATGCAGGCATCTCAAACTAACTTTTGGTTAAAAGGGTCTACATGAAAACATACAGATAAAAAAAACTTTAAACTTTTTAATATTGGTAATAATGACATATTATATACATAAATAATCTCATTAAGATCATGTTATTATTTTAAGTTTGTGTTATTTATACACAGTCCACCTTATGTGTTGTAATGGTCACTATTTATGCAGGCACACAATTTTGAGTTTTAAGGTGTGTTTGAGGTTTCAAAGATAAGGGAAGTATTTTATAAGAATGGTAATATAGTTTTAATACTCTTAAATACCTTTCAAGAGTGTTCACACTCTAAAATTCATGCAAACTCTGAAGGCATGCTTAAATCCCCATAGGCAGTCTCAAAGGCATAAAGGCAAAGTTGAGTTTTGATGATTTAGAGAGGTGTTATGAGTTTTTTAAGATTTCATGTAGATGTTTTAAATTAGTTAATAGTAGTGGGAAAGGTCAAATTTTTTATTTGGATAAATTCAAGCTTTTTAGGCCAAAGACACTCAGTTTTAGCCCATCTTCAGATACTCATTTCTTTCATACCATGAAGAGTTGGGACAAGTAATTATAGTATGATTTTAGTAACCATATTTAATTTGAATTAATTTTTTATTTATGTTGGTTAAGGTCTTGATTTTTATGAATAATTGTTAAGAGTGTAAGCATGTCTAGAATGCTTCCAAACCTTGTAAGTAATCATCTTTACGCGTGTATTTTTTCACACCTTCTACATGGGAGCCCAATATTTTAAAAGGTGTTAAACGGGTCTATGTACCATATATACATGTCAACATTTGGTTTAATGGGTGTCTTCACTGTATGAACAATTGTCTTGAAAGTGGACTTGCTTAAGCTTGAAATGGAGCTTTTTGACCAGTTTTGTGTTTTAGACTCATAGGTCCATAAAATGGCCTATAATTTCTTGGAAACCACCTGTAATTTGTATTTTAATTCCTAAAACTCATAAATAACCCATCTTTTAGAAGAATCAGACACGTTTGGGTGCCTAGGAGGCCCAAAATGGCTCAAAATTACATATTTTTGTAGGTCTTCAAATAAATAAATGGTATAAAACCATGAAATGGGTCTAAGAGGAAATAAAATATAATTACATGGAATTTATATCTCTTCAAAATATTTTTCATGGTCTCTTGCTGAGAAAAAGGGTCAAAAACCTAGTTTTTGATATATTTGTGCATTGTTGCAGGTTTAATGGTGATTTCTACCATTGTTACAGGTATTAAAGGTTTAAAAAATATTCATTTTATTCATCATACACATGCCATGGATGTCTAGAAGTCTTTTACAGGTCTAGAAGGTCTTATGAGTGCCAAATGGCCTTGGGAGCAGTTTTTAGGGTAGCTAGTTGAGGGTGGCTCAAGTTTGTGACCTCCATCAATGGGGTCTATTGAAATTTTAGGTATCATGGAGTTTATTTCAGGTTTTAGGATAAAATTCAAGTTAAAAATAGAAAATAACCTCAAAAATCAAACATGAAAGATAACTTCCATGGTTAGTTAAGCACAAAATGCCAAGTTAGCTAACCTTTTACCTAACATCTTCTAGAAGAACAAGTGGAGGGGGGCATAGAAGTATATGGGATAGAAATTTGGAGGTTTGAGAGTGAAATTAGAGAAATCAATACATTTTCAAAGTCTTTTAATATTTTTCCTTCTTAGTGGATCATGATTTCATCATCCTCAATAAGTTTCTATCTTCTAATGTGTTTTTCAACCAATGATAAGGTTTGAAGACTATTGGAACTAATGGAGGTTAATTTTTTGAAGAAGGATTAGTTATAATTAAACCTAATGTGGGTGATAATCCATGGAGGGTGGTTGGATCTCATTTATTGAATTTTTTTTTGCTTTTCTCTCTCTCTCTCTCTCTCTCTCTCTCTCTCTCTCTCTGAAGGATTAGTTATAATTAAACCTAATGTGGGTGATAATCCATAGAGGGTGGTTGGATCTCATTTATTGAATTTTTTTTGCTTCTCTCTCTCTCTCTCTCTCTCTCTCTCTCTCTCTCTCTCTCTCTCTCTCTCTCTCTCTCTCTCTCTCTCTCTCTCTCTCTCTCTCTCTCTCTCTCTCTCTCTCTCTCTCTCTCTCACACACACACACACACACACACACACATTTATCCCCCATTTTTATAATATGTCTCATTTGACAAGGAGAAACTCTATAAAAATTCATAAAAAAGACCTTTTAAAGCAATAAATATCAATTTTTACCTATCTCTTTCCTCTAAATTATGTTTAACAAGCTTGTGCATGATGGCCTTATGAAGAAGTGTTCTTCCATGTCCATTGTCCTTCATTCTTTCCTATTTTTAGGTGTTTTTAAGTTAGTTTCAGGTTTGAACTTGAGCTCTTTCCACCATTAATGTATTATTGGTGTGAATTTTGAAATTCCTCTTTGCTTCATGTACTTTTTTTGAGCCTGGTTTATGAAACACTTATGCTAACTAGTTTGTGAGGTTGTGTGAGTAAGAATTATCTTATGTTGAATTAGTTTTTATTTCATGATTATTTGAGTGTCAATAAAATTAGTGTATCACCCATATATCTTTCTTATCTACCCTATACCCTTTATCTACCTCTTTTTCAAGTCTCTACCAAGAGGAAGTTGGCCTTCTCCATAGGTTCAAACTTACTACAAGATACCCACATCTTGAGGTTGCTCTAGTATTTTAGTTGGGAGTGAGAGAGCCTAAAAACTCTCCTACAAGAGTGAAATTATATTCTACAATAGTCCCCAATTTTGAATAACTAATCAATCCCTTAAACTGGAAAGATGTTTAACTCTAATGAATTAAGAGTAGTAACCCGTATATTAATTCAAAAAGGTGGAACCATGAGGGGTTTGATATAAGTGATTCTAAGGTCATTTAGTGTCACTAAACTCAAATGTATAATGCCTATAGTATAAAATGGAACCACATAATGGGTTCTCTATAAGTAATACCAATGCCATTGAGTGTCACTAGACTCTAACGTACATTACTCGTAATAGATCAAATAACATCACTAGAGATGGATATACCCTCTATTTACATGATCAAAAGAGAATGAATAATATTCATTCCCCCATCATAACCACATTACTCATAGATTAAACATTTTTAATTTTTAACTCCAACTTTTAACATTTAAAATGTGCATAAACAATTATCATGCTAAATTTGAAACTTTAAACTTTTAAAATATGCATGAACAAATTATCATGCCTTTTTGAATGTTTAATTTGAACTTTGTAGTTTAAGAATTTATATATGATCATAAAAATGTATCATGCCCCTTGAATCTGTGCTAAATGATATAAAATGTTAAGCATTTATATGCACAGTTATTACTATATTTATAACATATAACTTTGATTTTGTAACTATTTTGCATATGCATTCAAGTTTTTAAGAGTATGTAATTTGAGTTTCTGAAAAGTGAGTGCATATGCATGCCAAAAAAGATTTGTATCATTGTACTAATATTTTTAATAGATGATTTATTTATTTCTTTAAATAAAACCTATACTTTATTATAGAATCTTTTAAAACTTATAGTTTATATATTTGAACCTTGACTTTTTTTTAAATATGACTTTTGTCTACTCATGGAGGTTTAGATATCTTATATAAGCAAGTGCCACTATAATGAAACCATGTTGAGAATGTATCTATCCTATAAGTTACTCATACAAAATAAGAGTTAATTATATCATGTGATAAATGTATAATCATGTAGTATTATGCCAACATGTAGACAAATGTCATCATAGTAATGTATTTTTTATTGAAGCATGCATGTAACATACTTTATATATATATATATATATATATATATATATATATATATATAATTCATGCAATAAAATAATCATATCTAAAGTAGAATACATAATAAAAATTTGTGATATGTATCATGGCACTACTAATAAAACTCAACAAACATAAAAAGTACAATGCATAAAGTTACTTAATGTCACACATAAGGCTAAGGGTCAAATACAAGGGATATGTTTAAATTTTATTAATTTAATTAAACATCACACACATAGGGCCAAGTGCCAAAAGCAATGTAAATGTTCAAATGTAACACAAACAAATATTACTTAACTATGGCCAAGGGCCACAAGAAATGGACATGTTAAAATATCACACATACAAAGAACCAATATCATAGATATGTTCAATAAAAAATAACACAAAGGTCAAGGGATGTACACAATAATAAATCAATCTCTATCCTATCATACAATAAATTAAATAACATTCAAGGATAATAAAACAAGTAAAAACTAGTATGTTCCATCTATATATATCAATGTCATATTATATAAAAATATCACATCCATTAAACACATTGTATAATATGATAAAATAGAAATAAATTTGTAATATATATATATATATATATATATATATATGGTTGAGAGGTTATAAAAACATATAACCTGTTATAATGTAACTTATAGACTTAGATGCCCCCAGGATAGGCATGGTTACTAGATAAAAGGGAATCCAACATCTTAGAATCCATGTATAGTATGTCCTACATCACACTTATTTACTTCATGAAATTCAAACTTATTTGACAAATAATACTATATCTATCAAAATATGTGATAAATAACATATGTAAATATTTAAACTAGCATCTCATGTCATGTTCATGCCCTGATTTTTATTTTAGAGAAAATTTTGAATGTTTAAGAATTTTTTACATTTTTTTTTTTTAATGTTGAAATCTTATAAAGGATATATCATATTTTCCCATCAATGTGAGGACCATAGTGTGTTATTGGATCATATATGTTGATAGTGACTTTTCTAGGGTGAAAAGTGCTATGTATAGATGAATCTGAATCTAAAAATGCATCTAATGTTTTAATGTAACTATCTTGATCATTGGTCATAGAATATTTTATAGGATATGTAACTTGAAAAGGTATATGACTTAGTGGATTTTATTATATGGCTGGATAATGTCTTATTTCATATGTTCATTGTGGAACATGCTGGCCTATCCATCATACTACTTTAGGATGAACTATAAAAGATTTAGATTTTTTGAACCTGAAGTGACTCTTTTATGTGAATCTTTTTGTCTCAAAAGGTGTGTCACTTTCCTTTGTACTAAATTCATATTAGTATTTTTTATATTTGAAAAAATATTTTTCACTATGCTCTTGACAATGTGTCACAATTATTTTTTTATTTTTCTCTTGAATAAGTGTCACAACCAACTGTGGTGGTGGGGGGAGAGGAGGAATTACCAATGACTTTATAAGATACTCATATAAAATTCCTTAAACTTTGAAAAATTGATTACAATGTATGTACTTGATACATTGATGTACTTTTGATGGTATTATAAGGATTATTTGTATCTAAGGGTATATTAATAATATATTAAATATCCTTGTGCTTGGAAAGACTATAAATGGAGTAACCATTATTCCTAAATAAACTTGAAGAGATAACACTATATACCCAAGAGTATTATGTGTATGTCCATTGAATGATTTGACTATTCATGATGTATCTTTTAAATCTTTATTCATGTATCCAATACTAAGAAGAAGTGTCATTGTACACACATCATTTGACCTATTTCCAAACATGACATTATATATAGTTTAGTTGTTAATGTAAGATATAATAAAAAGAACATGCTTATCTAAATCATCATCATTGATTTTACTCTCATTGAATGTGATCACTAGATGTGGTGCTAATGTTCCTATAAATTTATCAATAATTCCATATATTAGATGCCCATATGTCTTAAGAGAAAGATGTGTATTGTACACATGATGTAATTCTAAATTATCTATATGATATGTAGTACCATGATTTACAAATGGATTACTAATATTTTTAAATTTCCATTATAATTATTTTTGGTTTAGGTTCTTTAATGAGTTACCATAGATTGATAGTATTATCATTGATAAGATATTGTATCTTATGCCTTAGTTTGAAACATTTATTTGTAAAATTCCCAATATGTATATGGTAGTCAAAATATGCATTACTATCGAATCCCTTAGGTCGAGGCTTGGTCTAATCAAGATGGAATGGTGGAGGTAGAGATATGATATTTAAATCAAATGATTTTTATAATATAACATGAGTAAGCTGTGGTAATCTTTAAAATCCCCTCCTTGGTGGAACTATAAATTTAAGCTTGTTTGATGGCTATGAAATTACATTAACTGTTAATTTTTATTCATTATTTTTCATTAAATTTGACATTATAGTTTGGTTTTCTTATAAAATTTAGTTCTAAAGTATAAGGATCACTTGTTACATATTTTAGCTTGTTCAAATCTATGAAATTATCTTATCTTTCTTATATTCTATGGCATAACTCATCAATATATTTGAATTTATCAAACATGATTGATTCATGGAGTGGTGCTAGCAAACTTTGTATGAAGACATATTTTATTTCATTGTCTACCACATAATTTGTCATCTTAGATATAATATTTTTTTACCAAAGAACATATTCACTAATTGGCACATTTGACCTTTTCCTAAGTTTTATAATTTGTGCATAAGATATTTATTCACCAATGTTGATAAAAAAGTGTGGTAAAAATTGATCTGCTAAAGGGTTGAATGTTCTAATTGATTGAATTAGAAGACCATAGAACCATTTTGAATCATAGTTTTTGAGGCTTCTTGGGAATATATTAGTTATTAATTTGTCATTGTAAGCATAGTTCAAACATGTTTCATGGAATTATCAAGAGATGTTGCTCAGGATTAGTTGTACCTTCATAAAATGGTAGATTAAGAGCTATGAAATATATTGGTAATATGTAAGAGGATATATTAGGTGTCAAAGTATTATGAAGCTAATTATTGGATTCCATTAAATGACTAGGTCTAGCTACACCCTGCTCTGTTGCAACACTTTATCATGTAAGTCTATGATAAGTTTCTCAAGAGAGTGTGCATTAGGAAAGTGATCTGAAGGATTTTTATATGGTTTGGAAAAATGTGGAAAGGACAAGTGTTGTAATGAGAAAGTTGACATATGGAAAAAATATAAAGAGTTTATATAATTAAATTTTATATTAGAATTATTTTATGTGATAATGGGTGTTGTGTTGCAGATGTGGGACCAAAATAGTCTTTTATCCACATTACCTTGTAACCATTCAACATCCAATTTTTCCACATAATTATATTAAGCCACCGATGTAATTCCTCCATTTTCTCATTTCCAAAATAATCTTAAAATCTTATTTTATGGTTATTAAAAAAACCATGAGATATATTTTAAATTAAATCCCACTTTAATTATATCCTATTTTATAACTTTTATTAAACCATTGGATAAATACCAAATCCTAAAAATTAAATATTACCCACTCCCATGTGGATATTAATTTATTATTTTATTTATCAATAGATTTTTAACTACCATGGGGTATTATTTAAAAACCTTTCATCCCTTTTTAATCCACTTTACCTTTCCACGTGGATATCCATTTTATATGGGTTTTAATTAAATGGGATATGTTTTTTATAAAACCATGGGATATGTTATTTGTGCATGTTTTAAAAACCTTAAATATTATCCATTCCCATGTGGAACATCCATTTTGGATGGGGGTATTTAATGGGATATGTTTAGACTTTATGTTTTTAAAACTTAAATTTAAATTTTAACTATCCTTTTAACATGCATGGGATATGTTTTATCTTGGTGCTTAAAACTTTTTATTGACATGCATGTTTTGCCTTTCCCACCTAGAGAACCACATAATGGTGGGAAATTATAATGGAATCCTATAATTTTGCATGGTCAACAAATTTTGTTGGTAGTTTTGTGAAAGCACTATTATTAAATGAAAGGTGTTGGTGTTTTTGAGAAAATATTTATTAAATAAAGTATGGCATTAGAACTTCACTTTAATAATGGGATATTATTTATCTATTAAATGCATGTAGCCTATTTCATAGATAACCATACTTTGGGGTGGAAATAGAAGATTGTTAGCCAACATTAGTTATATGACAATTTTTATATATTGAGGATTTTTTTATTATTTTGAAGAGCTTATAGAGATAGGGCAGCTTACAAAGAGTGGATAGTCAACAAAGATTGACACAGGTTGCTTATTTTTAATAGAGAAGGAATATTACTAAGAATTTCAAGCATGGATGATCCATATAGATAAAGGTCTATTTTACTTGAAGAACATAGGTTATTTAATCTAGTGAATTGACTGTGTTTTATTTTATTCTTGAGTTTTTTTTAGCCTATATAAATTATAGAGATTTGTAAGCCAAGGATATTTTTATAAATCCTTTGAGAGTATTATTTCCTCATGTTGAGATAATTAATAGCCCATATAGGAGAATTATAAGCATTTACAGATATTATTTGGTTGAAGAGAAGAACATTTTACGTGTTGCATATGAGTTTTCATCTCACACAAAGCTACAAGTTTCCTTAAATTATACAGGTATGTAAGCTTTAAATTCTATATTTACATCTTATTTATATGGAATGGTTTAAATGACCCCAAAGACATAGCCAATTGGTGAACCTTGTAAAAAATCTCTTGTCTCTATTCTTTAGTTTTCCAATATTTCATTAGTTTTAAATTATTCACTGATATTTGGAAATTAATTATGGGAAATTAATTAAGAGATATTTGAAGGGATAAAAATGAGAACTAAATGTTTTTTATTGAACAATAAATTTATATGAGCTTACATAAAACTCATAATCAAAATTATTTAGACAAATTCACATTCAAATTTAAAAGTCAATTCCTTTTAATTAAATTTTGGAAAATGACTTATTATATTTTTAAAATCCATTTTGAATAAAATAGTATTTATTAGTAGGAGGTTAATTACTATTCATGGATCAATTTAAAAATAATAATTTTGATTCCGAAATGAGTTTTTAGAGTTTTCATTCACTCATATTCATTTTTAAAACAATCAATCCAATTTCTATTTATTTTAATTAGGAAATTGAGAATTTTAGTATCTGATTTATTTAAAAACTATTTGATTTATCAAAAAGGTAAACCTAGTTCTCAGATCAATTTTGGTATCAAAGCAGATGATTATAAGACTTGCTTCAGTTGTTAATATACTTCAATTTGGAGTTTTGGATATCAAATATTGGTATTGCTCTTTTATTTGATTTGATTATGCAAGATGGCTAGTACAAAATAAAATTAGAAGATGTTCCTATTCATTGGAAGAAGACAAGTTTCTATTAACCAAGGTTCTAAAACCAATAGTCTTATAGGATCAACATGGATGATGAACAACACATTGTCACTTGAAGATGTGAGATGGTGTTTTGAAAGGAACAACCTTTCTATCTTGGGATGCATTTAGATAAAATGCAAGGCATTTTTAGTGATGGACATCTAAGAGGAATCTGTTACAGTCCTATATCATTCTTACACAGCAGGTAGATTGAGGTATGGTTGTGGTCTAACTTCATATTAGTATTAACATTATATTTTGGTGTTTGATAACTAGTTGTGTAGCCTTTATGTTTAGGATTAATAATCATATTAGCGACACCTATGTCCTTGATTATAGGAACAAGTGAAAAGAATAGTTCTTTAGAAAGATATGGAAATGGTAATAGGGCATTGTTTAGGATATTGAACAGATTTTGCACTTTAAGTTTGGGTTTTTATTTGGTTCCTAAGTTAGTTTATGTTTCACAACTTTTTAAAGAGTTTTAAGAAGCAAACATGGAGTTGTTTAAACACCAAAAATATGTCAACTAATACTTAGCATGTGTGCTTCATAGTTTCTTTAGAGGTATAAATTATTTGTAAATGTAACTATGTTTGCACAATTTTGGTTGAATCCTTTGTGTAAGATTACTTTGGGAATAAGATATGCCTTGACTTGAAACTATTTTTGAAATCCTTTTGGAAATTAGAAATGCATCATCTAACTTAGTAAGATAGAGTTGATAAGATGAAACCAACTCCTATTTAGTTGTTGAAACCATGAAAAGGGAATAACCCATATGAATAAAATGGTTTAATTGAATAGTTCTTGATAAAACATTACTATAATATTGCATAGTATGCTTAGTTATCACTTCAAACACTATTTTCATATAATTCCTAACTATTGAATTTAGGAAAGGATTTTTTTGATAGACTTGTGTTTTGAAGAATATTTTCTATCTCCTCTTTCAGTTTTTTGTTATGATAATTTTTTTGAAAAACTAACTTAGTTGGATGAGATTTGGAGGTATGAATCAGGGAGTAGTTAGATGGTGATGAAACCTTGAGATAGGTTTAAAATTCCTGGTTTTCTCATCACTGTTATATGATATAATGATTAAATTTACTTGCAAAGTTTGTGAATTTGTAAAGAGGAACTTATTATGAAAATTTTCTAAGTTGACATTGAAGTTTGATAGGTACATGGAAATACTTAATAATCAGTTTCAAGGACACAAAAATTAACTATATTATTAATAGGATGGTTATCACATCTATTTACATTTTATTATTATTTCATGTATTATGTATATTGTATAGATATAACCTTAGAATAGAAAAATTTATTACATGTTTCTATACTTTGCATATACGTTTAAGTCCCATACTATTATGGGCAACATTTGTAAATGTAAGTATACACATGTTGCAGTTGTTTGTAAATCATATAGGATATGCACATTTTTATTTCCCTTGTGTGATATTGGATATAATAAGAACACATTAGCCTTCATGTAGTTTAGGGGTTGAGAGAATCCACTGGATGTTTTGACTATTCTAGGTAAAGGTCATTTTAGTAGAATGGGTAAAGAGTTTATTTTACTCACCATAATCAAGTTGTAGTTTCAATTGGACTATTGACTTCTTGTAGGGAAGTTTTTATAATGTCTTAATCATTGATATTTTTTTAATGGATTTTTATTGCATCATTTTGATAGATTGACTTCATAACTCCTTCATATACTATTTTGGCTTCTGTATGTTTGGAATCAGTGTAGGAAGATTGTTAATGGCAAACAAGAGAAAATACAGAGATCTTTTGGTCAGTTAGATTATTTGGAATTTTGGAGACAAAAAGCCTCTTATTGGGGATGTTTGATCTAGAATATTTTTATATGGTTTGTAAAAATGTAGGAAGGACAAGTGTTGCAATGGGAAAGTCAACACATGACAAAAATAAAAAGAGTTTATACAATTAATTTTTATATTGGAATTATTTTATGTGTTAATGGGTGTTGTGTTATAGATGTGGGACCAAATTGGCCATTTACCCACATCACCCTGTAACCATTTAATATCTAATTTTCCACATAATTCTATTAATCCACCAAGATATTCCACATCATCCAATTATTTTCTCATTATAATTCCTCCATTTTCCCATTTCCAAAATAATCCTAATTTATGGTTATTAAAAAAACCATGGAATATATTTTAAATCAAATACTATTTTAATTATATCTAATTTTATGGATTTTATTAAACCATTTGATAAATGCCAAATCTAAAAAATTAAATATTACCGACTCCCACATGGATGTTTATTCATTGTTTTATTTATCAATGGATTTTTAATTATCATGGGGTGTTATTTAAAAACTTTTCATCCCATTTTAATCCACTTAACCTTTCCACATGGATATCCATTTTGTATGGGTTTTAGTTAAATGGGATATGTTTTTTTATAAAACCAAGGGATGTGTTATTTATGCATGTTTTAAAAACCTTAAACATCAACCATTCCCATGTGGAGCATCCATTTTGGATGGGGGTATTTAATGGGATATGTTTAGACTTTATGTTTTTAAAACTTAAGTTCAAATTTTAATTATCATTTTAAAATGCATGGGATATGTCTTATCTTGGCACTTAAAAACTTTTCTTAACATGCATATTTTGCGTTTCCAATGTGAAGAGACACATAATGGTGGGTACTTATAATGGAAGCCTATAGTTTTGCATGGTCAATAGATTTTGTTGGTAGTTTTTGGAAAGCACTATTATTAAATGAAAGGTGTTGGTGTTTTCAAGAAGCATTTTATTAAATAAAGCATGGATTTGGAACTTCTATTTTAATTATGGGATATTGTTATTTTATTAAATGCATGCAACCTATTTTGGAGATAACTATACTTCAAGGTAGAAAAAGAAGATTATTAGATAACATTGGCTATATGATAATTTTTATATATTGAGGATTTTTTATTATTCTTTTGAAGAGCTTATAGAGATAGAGCAACTTATAGAGAGCGGGTAGCCAACAGAAAATGACATAGGTTTATTATTTTTAATAGAGAAGGAATGTTACCAATAATTCCAAGCATGGATGGTCCATACAGATGAAGGTCTATTTTACTTGAACATAGGTTATTTAATCTAGTGAATTGACCATGTTTTATTTTATTCCTGAGTCCTTTTTAGCCTATATAAATTATAAATATTTGTAAGCCAAAGATATTTTTATAAATCCTTTAAGAGTATTATTTTCTCATGTAGAGAGAATTAATAATCTATATAGGAGAATTATAAGCATTTACAGATATTGGTTGGTTGAAGAGAAGAATGTTTTACATGTTGTAAATGAGTTCTTCATCTCACACAAAGCTACAAGTTTATTTAAATTATACAAGGATGTAAGTTTTAAATTATGTATTTACATCTTATTTATATGGAAAGGTTCAAATGAACCTAGGGACATAGCCAATTAGTAAACCCTGTAAAAAATATCTTATCTCTATTATTCAGTTTTATAGTATTTCATCAGTTTTAAATTATTCACTGACTTAGAAATTATGGGAAATTTATTAAGATATATTTGAAGGGATAAACATGTGAATTGAATGGTTTATACTGAATAATAAATTTATATGAGTTTAAAAAGTACTCATAATCAGAATTGTTCAAACAAATTCACATTCAGAGTTTAAAAATCAATTCTTTTTAATTAAATTTTGGAAAATAATGTATTATATTTTTAAAATCTATTTTGAATAAAATAGTATTAATTATTAGGAGGCTAATTACTATTCACAGATCAATTTGAAAATAATAGTTCTAATTTAGAAATGAGTTTTTAGATTTTTCATTCACTCATATTCATTTTTAGAACAATTAATCCAATTTCTATTTGTTTTAATCAAGACATTGAGAATTCTACATCTAATTATATTTTACTCAAGGAATCAAGAATTTTAGTCTCTGATTTATTTTAAAACTATTTGAATTATTGAAAAGGTAAACCCAATTTTTAGATCAGAAAGGTTGGTATTGGACTATGTGTAATAATCAAGGGAGGATTTAATAAGACCCTTTTAGAAATAGGTATATAAGTCTATAGGAATCTTTATTATGCCCATACCCATAAATATGTTGGCACATATATAAATATATGTGTTGATATGAAAATAGAATCAAAAGTAGTAATTGGAACATTTGATTTAGAAGTGGAAGCTTGAGTTGATTTATTTTATTCATCTTTTGAAATGTGTAATAATTCATAAATATTATGAGGATTGGCATAAATATATTCAATTAATTATTTTCCATTGACTTCATCCACTTGCTCTATATTTTTCATAGTCTTAATGGTCATGAAAATTCCATCAATAGGGTGTGTAGTATACCCTCTAAGTTTAGAAATGTGCCATTATTTCTATTATAAAATTATACATGATTTTAAAAAATAATTAATTAATGGTACTTTTTTTTTAAGATCATTATTTTAAAAAATGAGTTGAGTAAGGCTTGAGATTTTATAGTTTCAATATCTTAATTATTATGTTCATCATTAACATTATCATCAATGTGAACATAATTATGAAGAGTTACATTTTCATATTGATTAAAAGTGTCAATGTTATCCATTTAATAAGATATCAAATGAATTTGGATATATTCTATATGATTTTCACGTAATATAGAACTACCCCTTAGAGGAATAGAGGAGAAACCCTTCTTGAGTGGCATGAAAAGGTGTAAAATAAAAAATTAAAATGGGTGTAACTAGACACAGTGTGTTTTTTTGTAGGGTCTCAGATATATTTGTTGGATAGTTGTTAATTATGTCATGATGATGTCATGAAGGTGTATATGGGAGTGTATGAAGAGCCTTGATAATCTATCTGACAATGACAAAGTGTGTAATGTGTTTGTCTTAGTATGCCTGAAGTATGATTGGTTGATCTTTTGTTTTGGCATGGTTAGAGATGTTTAGGGATGAGAATGGTGATTTAAGGATGTGAAAGAGGTATCATAAGATTTATTATATGCTTTGATTTCTTGTGTGCATAAGTGGAATTCATATGGTTATCCATACTTTTCATTTAAACACTTTGGGTCTAGTGGTAGAAAATTTGAATAGGTAGTTTGATACCATCACCATTACCATGTGTGGATGAGTTAGGAGGAGTTTTTCATATGGTTTTGATCATATTAGTCCCTATTTGATATGTACTAAATCCTAGGTCATGTTCTTGATCATGTCAAAAGATATGTAAGTGTAAATTTGGGATCTCAGGCATTTTGATAGTGTTTTATATGTTCAAATAGAGTCAGTAGGCTGTTTGTTGACATCATATCTCATACATGTTAATGTTTAAGGATAATATTGATATATATATATGGAGTCCCCTATGTGAGAATATATTATGTCCTAAATTTATGATCATGTGACTAAGTGCTAAGAAATTTATAAAAGAACAAAGTTGGCCTCATAGGCAAGTTCTAAGCATAGTTGGCTTTGTGATAGAAGATTTTAAGAAGGCATTTTGATGGTGACATACCTCACATTTGTGAGAGTTTTAGGAGAATATTGTTATATGGATGGATTCTCCTATGTGGGGAGATCATATGGTCTAAATTTTAAATCATCCATCGAAGCACATAAAAAGTTATTAAGGCTCAAATTTAGCTTGTCAAATAGATTACAAGGGTCCCTATACTTAGTCAATTTTTGAAGAGGTAAAGATCAAGAAAGTCTCAAGGAGATCAATGGAGTGCATTTACTCTAAGATGTTAGGAAGTAGCAAGATGTCAAGAAGTTCATGATGTTTAATGATTGGGAAAAGGTAAAGGATAGAGATCAATGGTGAGCACATTTTTATATAGATTGATTGAATGGTATGCATTTCTTAATAAAGACCTGGTTGATCTATAGATATGAATGATGCATTCTAAGTCAAAATTACATGGGTGAATGAGATGAGATCAAAGTGATTGAGATTTAATGTTTGATTATTGTCACATGTACATTGAATTTTAGAGAAGATCGATAGTATGAGATTAATATAAAGCTGAGAAGACATGAGATGTGGGCATAGTGTTCAAGTTTTAACTATGACCATTTGATTTTGAATATTTGAATTTGAAAAAGTTTGGCCATATCCTTAGATCTAGATAGAATTTTTTTAGGTGTAAAAATAAAATTGGTAGAGGACTCCAAGGCACATCTAAAAATATTTATTTGAAGATCTGTAAGTGTGTATAGTCAAATATATTGTGGTTCAAAGTTGATTGTGTGTTTGTGCTTGTTCTTCAAGTGACATGAGAGGTTTATTCAAGATTCTTTTGATGTTATTTTGATATCTCTTGATGAATTATATATTAAATATTGTTTTAGACTCCATGAGGACCATCTACATGCATTATAAAGGTTTGACCATTTGTATATAGTATGAACAAAGCTTAAGATGGTGACTATGTGTTTATTCACGGTGACTGGATGCATACAATGTTGATTGAGCTTACACAGAAGAGTGCAATGATGACTGTAAGCATTTAAGGATGACTAAAGGATCATGTGGTGTGGACCTATACATTTGTAAGTGGTCCTATGTTCTTTTTTTGATTGATGATGTGCTAAATGGGTGAATAGGTCTCTATGAGACCTACAAGAGCTATAAGGGCCCTATTAAAAGGTGTAGCTACTTAAGGGTGACCCATATATTTTATGTGTTAGTTTTAGGATAAAAAATGAATTAAATATAATTACAAAAACATAGAGTAATGAACATAGAAAATACCTTGGGAAAACCCTCCTTTTTTAAGGAGAAAAACCTAGCAAAATATATCTCTTATATATTAAAGGAATAAGAGCAAAAATTTACTTTACAATATAGCCCAAGCACAAGGTTGATTCATAGTAATGAAAGGTAGTGCCTTTCCTAAGAATAAATATATAAATAATATTATTTCTCTTTGATAATGATTGACTTGATGCAAAATGTTGGTCTATTGTTGGTGATCGAACTCCTCCTTAAAGTGTGAATTACTCTTACATCAAAAATTAGATTACTGAATGAAGTGAAATGCCTTTTATATAAACACATTGAGATGTCTCTTCATGAAGGTTTGACCTCTCTTCAACAAAAGAGATGACTTTAAATTAAATAAAATAATATATAAATATCAAGTCATCCAGAGATATTTTAACATTGTTATTATTTGAATTTGATGTAGAAAAATATCTCCTGTTACTATAAACATCAACACTCCCTCTTATCTAGGGAGGTATTTTTTCAATAATCCTCGTCATGGAGTCTCTTAACATGACATCCATAATGACCACTTAATTGTGGAAAAAATCACATCTCAATATTAGACATGTATACAAGACTATCATAGAGTCTCTCAATGTGATATCATTCATCATGGGTACTCCCATGTATGGAAATAACATCTGCATAAGTGCCCATCATGGAGTCACTTAATGTGATGTCATCATCTCATCATGACATCCACCATGGCTACTCCTAGAGGATGGATATACATAAGTTCAAGGAAATCATCATGGATTCTCTCAAAGTGATGTTGTCATGGATTCACTCAATATGACATCCATAATGGCTACTCTTAGAGGGTGGAACAAGGGCTTTCACCTCAAATTTCTTTGTCATAAAGAAAGATGCATTAACAAGGGATTTCACCTCAAATTTCTCCATCATAGATAAATATGTATTATCTCAAGTTACAAGAGAGTATTGATGCTAAGTCTCCCTCTCAACAAGGGCTTCATTATCCACAACTCCAAGCTTCTCTCAAAAATACACAAAATTCACTCTAGATAGAGGCTTGATGAGAATATTAGCCATTTACTCATCAATGCAAATGTATCTCACCTAAATAGATTTCTTCAGTACCATATCTTTGATGTAATGATATTTGATCTCAACATGTTTTGTTCTATCATGAAAAACTATATTGATAGATATATTCACATAGATATGATTATCACAATGAATAATGATTGGGTCCAATGATTGTCCAAACAATCCTGTAAGGAGCTTCCAAAGCCACACTGATTTTCAAGTTGTAACACATGCTATAATATATTCTACCTTTTCAATGTTTAGTGCCATTGAAGATTGATTCTTGATACAAAAATAAATAATCATAGAGACTAATATAAAATAATATCTAGAGGTGCTTTTCTGATCAGCTACACTCCTTACCCAATTAGAATCAAAATAACCTTGCAACTTTAGATCTATACTGGAAGTATATCTTAAGCCATATCCAACTATACCATGCAATTATCTCAAGATATTATTATCTTTAATTAGATGAATCTACCTATATTCACACATGAAATGACTAATAACACTTACTACATAGCAAATATCTAGTTTAGTATTGACGAGATACATCAATGATCCAATTAGCTACCTGTATAGAGTAGGATCTACTAGACCTAAACTAGCTACAGACTCACTAACTTCTTTAAATTAATTTCCATCAGAGTAGACATGGATTTACAATCCATAATCCAAAATATCTTCAAGATGTCTATGGTCTATTTTCCTTGACTTAGAATAATCTCATTGGGTTTCTATCACACTTCTAATCCTAGAAAGTAATGCATAAAACCTAGATCCTTCATCTCAAATTTAGAAGCTAACTCCTTGAATTTGATAATGAGATATTATACTCTAGTAATAAATATATCATCAACATAAAGAATCAAGATTAAGGCCTCACTAGCAACTATCTTGAAGTAAATATTTGAATTAACATCATTCTTAGAGAAGCCCAAACTTATCAAGTATCAATCAATCCTCTCATACCAAGCATGAGGATCTTGCTTAAGACCATACAAGTACTTATTCAATTTATAGACATGAGACTCCTTCCCATGAATAAAAAATACATCAAGTTATTCAATGTATAATTCTTCTTCAGTTACACCATTAAGGAATGTTGTCTTCACATCCATCTGATATAGCTTCCATCCCTTAGCTGCTAGAATAACAATAATAGTTTTGATGGATGTATAATGAGCAACCAGAGAAAAAAATTCTTCATAATCTATTCCCTCTTTTTGAGAGAATATTCTAGCCACAAATCTAGCTTTATATTTTTCAATGCTTCCATCAATTGCATGCTTGATTTTAAAAAATCATTTAGAAAATACAAATGATTTTCCTTTAGGTCTTGGTACAATGTCCCAAACATAATTATTGATGATAAATTGATATTATTCATCCATAGAATATCTCCATACTTGATAACTAGATGCTTCCTCAACACTAGAAGGTTTAGACTCAATGATATGACTCATTAATGCTACATAGCCTATAAAATTTTATGGTTTTTTGCTTTCTCTGAATGTGCCTCTAGGAGCTACAAAATTTTCTACCTCCTGAAATGTTTTCTTAGGTCATATAGGTCTCCTTAAACCTATGAAAATATCTCTTGGCCCATCAGTAGGTTCCAAAGTCTCAACTAGATCAATAACATCTTCTAGTTCAGTAAACTCCCTCTAAATGTCAAGAGTATGATCAACATCCAAGTCCTGAGGAGTCTCTTGGTCTTCATTATCTATCTCCATGAATGAACCTTTAGATATTTTGAATGTAGCATCCAAAAGAGACATCCCTATTGATCTCTATCTATTTCTATCATGAAATGTAGATCCTATAGGCTTTTGATGATTCACTATAACCCATAAATATTCTTTTCTTGCTAGATGGTTCTAACTTAGTTATATTATATTTAGGTGCATTAATATAAATAAAACAACCAAACATTCTCAAATGACTAACCTCAGGATTCACACCTATGAATGCTTCTTCAAGAGTCATATTTTCCAAAATATGATGAGGGCTCTGATTCTGAACATACACTATAGTTTTGGATGCTTCTACCCAAAGGAAAATTTGTAAGTCTTGATCATAGATCATAGATTTAGTTGCCTCAACTATAGATCTATTCTTCATTTCTACAACTCTATTTTACTATGGATTTTAAGGAACATAAAAATCCCTCTTAATCACTACCTCAATATAAAAGTGATAGAATCTTCTAAAAGTGTATTCTCCTATGTTATCAGATCTCAGAACCTTGATTCTTTTCTCAGACAAATTTTATACTTTAGCCTTAAATTCTTTGAATTTTTCAAGAACTTCTTCAAATTCCTTAGACTTCAAAAAATAAATCTAAGTATTTTTATAGTATTCATCAATGAAAATTACATAATACCAAAAACTTCTCAAGGATGCCACAGACATTTTACCACATAAATCAAAATGAATAAGATCTAGAATACATTTTGATCTTCTTTCACTACTATGAAAGGCCCCTTAGTATTCTTACCCAACACACATCCTTTAAAAATATCATCATTCTCTTGACTGATCTTTGAAATGCCAATAATCATCTTCTTCATGGATGGAAGAGCTCTGAAGTGAAGGTCAAAAAGTCTTCTATGCCATAGCTCACATGAATTAGAGGAATCATACATTAATGCTTGAATTAGATTAATGGAAAGTCTATAAAGACTCTCTTGTTGAACACCAATCACTCAGGTTGTCTTAATGCTAGATTTCATTATCCAAGCAAGAAATTTTCCCTTAGAAAATGCAACTTAATATCCTTTGTCCTCCAAGGTTGAAATTGTTACAAGATTCCTCTTGATACCTAGAACGAACAAGACATCACTCAAATGAAGAGAGATGCCAAAATTTAAATGAAGAGAAGAGGATCCAATACCTTTCATTGAGTAGAAAGCATTAACTCTAATTATTACTTGAATGTTATTTTCTTTCTTTATTGAATATGAAATATTCTCTCTATATCCTATAATGTGTCGAGAAGTACCAATATCAACCAACCATGTGCTGCTATTAGTTGGGACATTGCTTGATAGGGTTGAGATAGATATAAATCTAATTGAATTATCTCTTGATTATTTTGTAGAAGAGACATCATCCACATCCATAGTAGCAGCATTTTACTTTGGTCTTGTTGTACAATCTCTCACATAGTGACCATACTTATCACATTTGAAGCATTGTATATGGGAGAGATCCTTCTTTTATTCAAGAGTAGCATCTAATTTCCTATTTCCATTCCTCTTGAAATTTCCTTTTCTCCCTTCTCTTCCTTTCCTATTTAAGGTTTGAATAGTAATAACTTGATTCTCTTCATTAATATAACTTCACCCATTTCCTCTTATTGCTAGCCTAGATTCCTCTTGGATACAATCCACATGAAGGAAATCAAACTTGGGCAATTTGGATCTTCCACTTATAATTTAAATGAAAGGCTCCCAAGATTGACGAAGTCCACTCAAAGCCAATATAACTAAATCTCAATTTTTGACCATATATCCAATGCTACATAGTTGATCCTTTAACTTAGTGATCTTCATGAAGAAGAAGATGACAGATTCTTCTTTAGCCATTCTGTGATGAAGTTGTTGCCTTAATAAAAGAGATTTGTTGGTGTTATTAATCTCATACATGCCTTGTAGAGTATCAAACATGGATTTGTCCATCTTCAACTTAGATATGATAGGCACAAGGTGCTCCTTCATGGAATCTATCAAGATCTTTCTTTCCTTAGTGCCATTCCTCCTCCATTGAGTCTTCTCAGCATCATTGGTTGGTTCAGGCACATCATTTTCCATCAATTCTAGAAGATCATTTTCTTCTAGTGCAATAAGGACTACAAATTTCTAAGAGGTGAAGTTTGATGCACCATCAAGTCTATCCTCAACCTTGAGATCATTCACCATTTTTGAGGCTTGGATAAACTCCCTTGGAAAACAAGATGAGCAAATAACTTCACTGCTTACTCAAATCTAACCATGATCTTGCTTAAACTCACTCTGATACCATGTTAGTTTTAGGATAAAAAATGAACTAAGTATAATTACAATAACATAGAGCAATTAACATAGTAGATACCTTGGGAAAACACTCATTCTCTATAGAGAAAAACCTGACAAAATATATCTCTTATATATTGAAGGAACAAGAGTAGAAATTTTATTTACAATATGGCCCAATCATAAGGTTGATTCAGTAATGAAAGTTAGAGCCTTTCCTAGGCATGAATATACATTTAATATTATTTCTCTTCGATAATAATTGACTTGATGCAAAATGTTGATCTATTGTAGGTGATTGATCTCCTCCTTGAAGTGTGAATTACTCTTACATAAAAAATTAGATTACTAAATGAAGTGAAACACCTTGTAGATATACACATTGAGATGTCTCTTCATGAAGGGTCAGCCTCTCTTCATGAAAAGAGATGACTTTTAATAAAATAAATTAATATATAAATAGTAAGTCAGCTAGAGATATTTTAACATTATTATTTGAATTTGATGGAGAAAAATTTCTCTCACTGCTGTAAACATCAACCCCATGTACTACCTATGAATATTTTTTTGAGATGTGTCTAGATGAGATAGATGCCTTAAAGGTTAAGGCATGCCTAATGGCTGACCAAGATGGTGATGGTCATGATTGTTTTATAAATAGTGAAACTAAATGTGTTGGTTTCTAGACTTGTAAGACTTAGATAAGGGAGTGTGAATTTCAAACCAAGTGAATGTAAAAAGCATTAAAAGAGAAATTATAGGTTAGTGAGGACCATTAGAGAGTGAAGAGCAACAAATGTGCTTATTTAATTAAGTTGGTGTAGGACATACAGGTTAGTGGACCTAATGGGCCTAGAGGAGGCAGAATGAGCAAGTTACTCAAGAGGCTATTTGAGAGAGTATATTGTGAAAGAAGGCAAGGTGAAGAATGTATGTGCATGGTGGTTAATATAAGAGGTAGATCAAAGTGTGAACTATGTGTATGACCATTCGGTTATGTTGTTATTATTATCATAGATTTGTTGTAGGTGTGTTGAAGTGAGTGTGAGTGAAGGGTTGAAGAGTGGGGATAGTTGGGATATGTAATTTGTCCTAATTGATATTTGTGTGTTGGTTCAAGTATGTAGTTTTCTTTGACCAATAGGGAGTGTTCTGGTGATAGATTTTTTGTTGAGAAGTGGTCCAAAAGTTGAATTTAGATGCATTGAGTGTGCAGAGTTGAAGAGAGTTGATATACTTTGTATCTCCATCAGATTGGTAGGAAATCATTATTGAGGAGATGTTATATTAATAGGTGGTATTGTGGTATCTCAACATCTAAGGGGGTAGTAGCCTCTTTGTAATGTGAAACTTGTTAAAGGTCTAGTTGTTATGTTAGCTTATCTAGATAGGTGTGGTAGCTCCTTATGGGATTGCAGTCTCACTAAAATTAGGAATGGTAGTTCCTTGATCATTTTTATGTGGGCTAAATTGGATATTTTTATTACAATATAGTAGTCCAATTGTAGGTTCTAGTGGGTTTTATTCCCTAAGAGGGTTTCCAAGGTATGTCATATGTTATGTGCTTAATATTGGATTGTCTTTCTTATTCATTACTATGAATGATGTATGCGTCATGAATGGATTTATTGAATGATTAAGGGTTTGAAGGAATTGGAATTAAAATTGGATTATCTAGGCTCATTAATTCACCCCCCCTCTTAGTGATTGTACCTATAATAGTTGGTATCAAAGTGGGTCCTTTGCAAAAATCTTAATAACTTGAAGGAAATTTTGATTAGGTACAAATATGGATAAAGAGTTGAAAAAGAGAATCAACAGTGGAAGGTTGTGATCAAGGAACTTGAAGATCAGATATGTACTTTAAAAAATGATGCTAAAGAGTATGATAAGGTTATCAATGACCTCAAGGATCAGCTAGAAGATTCCAATCCAAGTCTGAGTTCAAAAGAGGAAAGTTGTTCAAAAGAAAAGGACATCATGTGTGATGAAGAAGTTTTCCATGACAGTGAAGAATAAGTTGATATAGAAGCTAAGCTCATGGGTGCACTTGGTGAATTGAAAGATCAAAATATGAAGAATCATAACGTGATAAATATGATCAAAGGTCTTAAAGCACAAGTTAGTTATTTTGAGGAAAGTTTGATAGAGCAATCATGTAGAATAAAGGATGACATGGATAAAGAAGCTAAGAGTGATAAGGAGACTATCCAAGTTCTCAAAGGTCAATTAATGGTTACAATTTCAAGTTTAAGAGCTAAAGAGGTTGAGAGAATTCAATTAGAAACCAAGCTAGGTTCATGGATGGTTGAGCATGAGCTTATTATAGTCAAGTTGGATAAGCTTGAAAAGAAGCATGATAAACTTAAGTATGTCAAGAAGAATGCAAGATTTGAAAGAAATGCAAGAAGGACTGTGTGCAACCAAATGCTTCAAGGTATAATAGTTTATTGTATGGTCATTATTATACATGTAATATGTATGATCATAGAGATAAGGTATATAAAATGAAGTCAGTCAAGTATGGACATTCACGGAGCTATGATAGAAGGGGTTTTTGGCCAAAGATTGATCATAATTCAAATCTATCAAAAGTTATGAAAAATGTGATTTGTTTCAATTGTCATAAGAGTGGACATATTACTAGATTCTTTCCAAATAGGATTAAGAGGTCTTCAAGGTATGTCAAAAGATATAGAGCTCCTAGAAGGTTTGAGAAAGGATAAATTTAGATATGGAAACCAAAGGTAATAATTGCCAATTCTTATAGTCATAAGGTTGATAAGAAAGTTTCTTTAAAAGGCTATGTTGAAAATTAGGATAAGCTCAAGGATCAAGTAGTTAAGATGGTTTTAGAAGATAAGAAGAGTCAACTTTAGTATGGAGTCTTGATGTAGTAAAGACTAAGGAGACTAACTCTTTTGAGTCTAAGAATCTTGATCAATTGTTTTCCAAGGTAGAAAAAGAATCAAATATGGAGAGTCAATAGTTTCTATTGACAACAGTTATTGAAAAATCTAAAGAAAATAATGAAAGCCAAGATTTGGCTAAATTCAAGTAAGATTACAAGTCTGATGAGATTATGGAGATATGGGACTCTCTAGAGTTTTGGGACTTTTAATATCTCTATGTAAAAGGGGTGTCTCTAGCTAGGCTTCAAGGAGACACTTTTAAAATAAAGGAATATTGGTGGTTTTCAAATATTTTTTAATGAGAAGGTATGAAAATAAGGTTTGTTTATGCATTCTTTTTATATATATCTTTTGTGGAGGAAGAAGCTTATGAACAATCTCAGTGGTCATATCTTAAGAAAGAGTTAGCTTGTTGGTTATGGTTTGGATGCTATGGTATAAAAGTGATTTTCAAATATCTATCTACATATCAATTTGTGGTAGATTTTAGGTGAGCCTATAAGTTGAAGGCCTCTCTTCTAGGTTTTTATACTAGATCTTGCTAAGCCTATTAAAGGCTTGTTGAACAATTATGTATGTCATGGATATTCATAGTGTTTTAAAGATGAGGTGTCTTTATATGAGTGTTGATTATGATTGGATAGTATTTTAAGACTTATTAAAGATTTCATGTTCCAGGTGAATCATGAAGTTAAGGGGAGAAACAAGATCATGAGTTTGTTTTGGATATTTGTGGAGTTATAATATAGGGTCAAAATGAGTGTCTCCAAGTGGCCTAATGAGATTGATGGAATTTCAAGAAGATTTTGGTGCTCAAAAATGTCTATTCACTTCTATGTGATGTGATCCAAGTGTTTTTATGGTCTTAAAGTATGTTTAAGTCAAATTGAAATTATTTGTTAGCTCTTGGGTTTCCTAGTCTGTGCTTAAGAGCATGTAGGTCCTAAAATGGGTTATAGGAACTCAAGGTTCCAAATGGTGTGGAAGCTTAAATCTTGGTCTAGAAGTATGTAATAGTTATCTCTAAGTATGTAAGAAGTTTCAAGAGTGTGCATTGACTATAAGGTGTTGTGTTGACCTTATTTGTTTTGAGATTCTAGGGTTTTGGGCTTTGATAAAAAATTAGTTTTCCTTATGAATTAGGGTCTAAGGATTATTAATATTTTGAATGGGTTTTCAAATCAAGATTCACAAAGAATTGAATCTTTGTGATTTTTAAGTTATTCATGTTTTTATCAAGATGGAGGCATAATTGGTTAGTAGGTTTATGAAGGAAGTATGTCGCAAAGGATGAGCTTGGTGATGAAAATTTGTGTGATTGAAGGGGTATATAAGAGTGATCCATATATTATTTTTCACACCTTGAAAATGTGTCTACTATAAATAATGGGATTTTTACATTCCAGGTAGGGCTACAAGGATACTAGATAGGCCTAGTTTGAAGAAGAGTGACTTGTGCTTAGTTTATCCAAAAGATAAAGGTATGGTTGTTTCAAAGAGATTTTTTAGATTAGTTGAGATAATTTTTCCTATTTAATTAGTGGCATGAATTTCTATTGATGGTCCTTGTGGTAGCTTGTGAGAGAAGGCTAGTAAGCATGGGTGGTGGTTTTTCATGGTGTATAGAGATCTAAAGTTGCTTAAAAGGTGAAATGGCTCAAAAACCTTAGGGTGAATCCCTTTCATGTGTTTATTAATGGTTTACATCATATTTATATGGTTTTTTTGTGTTATTTCTTCATTGGTTATAGTTCTTGGTTGAAGAGAGTGTCGGTATGGAGCAAGATGAAATTGTCTAGGCAAGAAGAGGTAGGCTCAAGGTAAGGGGGATTTTGTATAATATTTCTAAGACGGTCCTCTCTTTTTGGTATTTTTTTATGTCCTCAAGATCAATTGGTTCCCACTTTTTCATTATGTCAAAGGGGGAAAAAGTTCCTATTGTGAAAGTGCTTGAAGAGAAGAAGGAAGGTAAGATGTATTTTATTATTTATGATGGTTGTTGAAATCAATAACAAAGGGGGAGATTGTTGGAGAGTTTTTAATTATGTCATGAAGGTTTCCAAGGATTTAATGAAGAGCCTTGATAGTCTAAGTGACAATGACAAAGTGTGTAATGTGATTATCTTAGTATGTTTTAAGTATGATTTGTTGATCTTCTATTTTGGTATGGTTAGAGATGTTTAGGGATGAGAATGGTATTTGAGTATGTCAAAGATGTATCATAAGAGTTATTCTATGATTTTATTTCTTGTGTGCATAAATGTAATTCATCTAGTTGTCCATACTTTTCATCTAAACACTTTGGATCCAGTGGTAGAAAATTTTAGGTAGTTTAATGATGTCACCATTACCACTTGTAGATGAGTTAGGGGGAGTTGGTCAAATGGTTATGATAAAATTAATCCTGATTTCATATGTAATAAATCATATTTCATACACCTAAGCATGTCAAAAAATATGCAAGTACAAAGTTGGGATCCTAAGCATTTTAACAGTGTTTTCTATGTTCAAATAGAGCCAAGTAAGAAATTTGTTGACATCATATATCACATATGTGAAGGTTTAAGGATACTATTTATATATGGATGGGATCAATTATGTGAGAGGATATTATGTGATAAATTTATTATCATGTAATTAAGTGTAATGAAAGTTATGAAAGAATAAAGTTGGCCTCACAATCAAGTTTTAAGTATAGTTGGCTTTTTGCAAAGGCATTTTAATGGTGATATATCTAACACATGTGATGGTTTTAGGAGTATATTTTTATATGGATGTATTCTCATATGTGGGTTGATAATAAGGTCCAAATTTGAGATAATTCATAAAATCACATAAAAAGTTATTAATACTCAAAGTTGGCTTGTCAAATAGATTGAAAGGGTCCCCATAGTCATTTTTTTAAGAGGTTAAGATCAATCAAGTCTCAAGGAGATCTATGGAGTAAATTTTCTCCAAGATTTTAGGAAGAATAGAGATGTAAATAAGTTCATTATTTTTAATTATTGAATAAAGTTAAATGATAGATATCAATGGTGAACATGTGTTTATCTAGATTGACTGAATAATTCACATTGCTTGATAAAGACCTAGTTGATCCATAGAGATTGATGGTTCATATTGAGTCAACATTGAAAATATGCATGAGCTGAGTTCAAAATGATTGAGGTTTAAAATTTGAGTATCTACACCTCTACATTAAATTTTGGATAACATCAATGGTGCTAGATTGATTTAAATCTAAGAAGACACAAGATGCGAGCATAGTGTTTGAGGTCTAACTATGATAATTTTATTTTTAATATTTGAATTTGTAAAGGAAAAACTAATGATATATATTTAGGCCATATATTTTTATCTTGACAAAATTTTATCATGGTGTGAAAATTAAAGTGATATAGGACTCTAAGGTGTATATGACAATATTGATTTGAAGATATGTAAATGTGTATAGTCAAAGATATTGTGGTTCAAAGTTGACTGTGTGTTCATGCTTCTTTTGAAAGTGACCTAATAGGTTTATTCAAGCTTGTTTTTATTTTTTTATCTCTTGATGAAATAGCTATTGAGGAGTGTTGTAGACTCCATGAGGACCATATGTGTATATTATGAAGGTTTGACCATTTGTATATAATATGCACAAATTTTAATATGGTGACTATGTGTGTATGTAATCATAAATGCATCATTTATATAAATCAATCCTATCTTGGAGAAGATAGATAATACCTACACTTTTGATTGAGATACATTTATTAAGTGGGAACATGACCAATATGGGGATCCATTAGACCTGATTAGGGGATCACTTATCACAACATATCATGCTAAGAAGGGTTACAAAGCCTACAGTCTAACATAATCACATAAAAACCCTAATGGAGTCATAAGTTTTAAATAATTAACCTATTCTAATAACAAGAAAGTAAATCTAATCTAGTGCACACCAAAGCTTGTGGCATAAAGTGGGGGTTAGAAACAATAAAACAATTAAACTAAACATGTATTAGAAGATATATACTCATGTCAATGTATAAAAAATCCTAATACATGGGAGAATAATAAAAATGCATTATCTATCTACTGTTAAAAAGGAAAAATAAATTTAGAAATACTTACCTTTGAAGATGAACCCACCGAGCCTCAATTTCTCCTTTGTCCAAGGTGCTTCATAAGAGATTGTTGTGGTATGTAAGGATAACGATGATAAATCATCTCTAGGATACACAACCTATCTAATCACCCAAAATAATTCTCCATAATATAAGATCCATATCTCCAAATAAAGTATGGAAACCTAAGCTTTATTCCTCAAGAAGAATGGTCAATAAGTAGATGTTCATTCATACTTATTCACTATTAATTCTTCTCTTATGAAATCATGGGAAACTAACTTTATATATATATATATATATATATATATATATATATATATATGTATATATATATGTATGTATATATATGTATATATATATATATATATATATGTATATGTATATATATATATGTATGTATATATGTATATATATATATGTATGTATGTATGTATATAGTTAGATCTTGCCCTAAATCTTCCTAGAAATGTCAGTTGTATAGGATTGACCCATTTGACCTAGTGTCTTTTTGGGGATAATTCACTAGGTCTAAGCTAGGTCAATTGAAAGGCTAATTGGCTAAGAAAGTAAAAATTACCCCTAAACTATAATGGGTCAACCCAGTTGACCTAGTATAGTTGACTAACCAAAAGGGAGTTAAAGAAATAAAATGATGGATAAGGCATGAAAATTGAGAGGAATGGGTAGGATTGAGTAGAATAAGCTTAGGATAAATGGTTTTAAGAGACAAGTGTGTAGATGGAAAGTGGAAAATGGATAAATAATCTTATGAAACATTGATGGTCTACCCACCCCTTTCCTGGTGTACAGCTTAAGGAATGCACTAAGAGATATTGAGGCTCTATAGGTTCTTAAAAGATACAAAATTTTAGTAATAAATAAAAATTTGAAAATATTATGTGTATACATATGCCCCACTCAAATCTCATCATGTGTCACATAAGTGCAACACGAGATGGTGCTTCAGGATAGAACATGATAACACACAATGTTGATACTAAGTAAAGTGCAGTTAGTAGTAAATAAGATAAATAAAAGGACTAAATTGAAAAACACATACCTTTAACTCACCTTAGTGTCATAGATAAATAAGTAGACTATAATAAATATGGTGTCTAATGTAGAAAACACTAGATGAACATGTAGAAGTTAGTGCAAAAAATAGCCAAAAATTGATTTTTTTTTAATATAGGCAAATGATAGTGGAAAATATTCTCTACATCATCATGAATCTAATGCATTTTATGGTTTGAAAAATGAATAAGTAGAAACAAAGATATAAGCAAACTAAGGAATCTATTGAAAAATAATTGAAAGATTTGAATTTTGAAAAGTGTTCTAAAATAGGAAAAAATACAATTCATTGGTTATTTTGATTTGTGAGAGAGGGGAAAAAGAGCTCTGGAGTCAAAAATGAGCTACGAGGGTGAGGATATGACATGCTAGGTGAGGAGGAGCTCTAGAGGTGACAAGAGGTGCACTACAGGTATGCAACAATGATTTTGATTTTTTTAGTGAATTAAGTGTAGTTTTAGTAAAATTTTATTTGAATCATTTATATATGTCAAAATGAAATAAAATTAGTTTTTGGGGGTAGAAAATAGAAAGAAAAAAATGGGTTTAGAGGATTTAGGAAGAAAGTAATAAAATTACACTTTTTTTTAGGCAAATGTAAGGGGTCGATAAGGAGAAAGCACTAGGTGAACCCAATCGACCTAATGGGCTAGAAATGAGTGGAATACATAGTGTTGATCGAATAAGTATGGGTTGATCATATATATTCTACAAGTTGATGGCCTAGTTCAGAGTCACCATGTGGTCTGAAAGGTCTAAAATGGAAACTCAGCACTAGGGATAGGAAGAGAAGGGGGTTGAATTAGATTTTTGGGTCATCTAGGCAAAAAGATAGGAAACTTTTGGTTAAACTAGTCTGATCAAAGATCTAGAATGATACAAAAAGGCATGTAAAAGATTTAAATAAGGCTAGAATGGCTAAAAATGACCAAGTAAGGTCAATAAGGATTAATTAGGCTAAAAGTAGTTTAAAATGACAAATAAAGTAATTTAGGCTTGTTTTGTTTTTTTAATTAAAAAGAATGTATGGTGACTATACATGACATGGAGGAACTGATACATCCTTTGTTGTTTCTTGGGTGTAAGTACAATAGAGATTTTGGAGACTTGTGGATGTGGCATGGTTACCAAACTTTTTAGATAGGTTTTCAAATAGAGATAAGGCTAGACTAGGATCTATAGGTCTAGGTAATATAGATGATATGTGTCAGATCCTCCTTAATACTGATATGTTAGTCATGTTCCTTGATTACTAGGAATGATTGACTAACACCTTAAAATAAGAGGTAGATGGGGATATAGTAGAGGTGGATATCATGCCAAAAGATGTCCATTCCATCTTGGGAATACCTATCGTAGGAGTGCAAGTGACCATGAGGATACCATATAGCCTAGAGGAGAGGAGAACCTTAACCATATGGGTTACAATCTCAAAGAAAATATTACAAAGAAGGAGAGTTATAATGTTTGATTTCTATATATCAAAAATTATAGACATTCAAAAGGATATGATGGGCCTTATGGCACAATATGTACTATATCACAAGTTAGATGATAAGGTACCACTATTTGTGGTAGCCTTGACCAAGATAATCTTGAAAGAGTGAGTTTTATATGATCTAGGTTCTATCATATTGGTCTAAATCATACATGATCTATATTAGATGTTGGTTAGAGGGTAGAAGACTATAGGATCAATCATATTGATGATAACTTGGATATATGAGAAGTTTCCTATGTACCAACTGACTAGGTTGCCCCATATGGTCGATGATAGGTCACCTTGGGTGTGGAGATGGAGAGGACTAGATAACATGGACCTTGCCCCACATGCCAGCACTATATTTAGTAAGACATGTAAAAATAGTGTGTCATCCATATGGAGACATCATGACTACATGGGTGAGCTGGCATATAGTTACACTAATGACAACAAGGATAGAGGTGGTCAAACACTATTTATGGTGGAGAAAAACACATCTAATGGAATGGGTGCAAGGTAGATGGGTCTACCTTATCCATCAACACTGATACTAATGCCTGAGTAGTGGGATAAATATGTGAGGGAGCCATTGGGGAGGAGAGGACTAGGGTCACTAGTGGTGAGGATACCACTAAGGCCATGTCAAGAGTGACTATGGATTTGTTGAGCATGATGAGGATCTGAGTAGGAGGATAGGGATGTGGAGGTAGAGATACAAAATTTATCATTACTAGCTCTACAATGAGATGAGTAATGGCCATTGAGGACATGATGTTGATGGAGGTAGGAGGAGCAGGAGAGAGTGGAGATTATTTACATCCTAGATGACCCCATAGGTGAGCCAAAGGAGATGACTGAGAGACCAATTAAATATAAGCTGAGATAGACATGAGCTATGATATCCAAATTTGAACTAAGGAGGTGGCCTATAGAGGAAGTGCTAGGAAGCCACATAGATGGGGAGACTATGTTATTCAGTTGTACAGATGGTAAGACTATAGTAGTAGAGACACAAATAGGTGAAAAAAGGTGGTTGAATATTATTACTTAGGTTTTTATTTGGGAAATAGAGATAGATATTTTGAGATATAATAGTGATCTAATATCCATCTTGTAGGATTTTTAAGGTATAACTATGGATGAGGAGGAGAGATGGGGGTCCCTATTGAGGGGAACACTCTATGACATCCTAGATGAGAATATAAAACCATACAACCCCATGACACTAGAGGATCTAAGTGTACCATCTACCCTAGCTCAAGTGAACTGGTCAGTATTAGTTAGAGAGGTAGTGAGGTAGATACAAGTGTAGAGAAAGAAGATGTAGCCACTCGTATTAATGGGTGTAGGGGAGCTACATGCATGGTAGGCCCTATCAAATTAGAGAGTTGTGTATCTAGATAAAATAACATAGATGATAGAGATTCAAACCCAATTGGTGGAGTCACAGCTATGGGTATCACATCTATAGGGATAGGTAGAGGGATTGAGATCTCAGATAGCCTCCTTATAGTGTACTATTTAGAGGAGTTAGATCGAGGCCTCAAAAAATAGTGTGACTAGGCCACGAGATGGATAGGATGAAACTTAGCCATAGATTTGGAGCATCGTATATAGTTATATTAAACTTATATATATATATATATATATATATATATGGATCATTTTGGCATATTGTTGTTGGATGTGTATGTTGTCATTGTGATGGTTGTGTGTATGGATGCTTTGGATATATTTCTTTCTAGAACATGTATTTAGCTTTATTGTATATGCTATAATAAATATATGTGATGTGGTTTCTTTTCTATCATTATGTAGGACACATGCATGGTTAAAAATAAACAAGAAAAAGGACTTGGAAAAATATAATCAAGCAAAAAAATGTACTACACACTATTTCAAGATGGCTAATGTGTAATAACAAAAAACTGACTAAATAGAAAGATCCAAAAGATAGTAAAATAAGATGGTAAAAAGGAATTTGTTTTTAAACCAATATGAAATATTTTTGTACCAAATTAAAATAAGTAAAATCATACTAATATCATGTTGAAAAGTATGAAATCAATGTAATAAAATGTAAGGTATGTAAAAGGGCATAAATGGTAATAAAAACAAATTAATTAAGTAAATAAATCATACTAAATCATGCTAGGAAGTATGAAATAAAAAAAATTCAAAAGTTTGGTCTTAAATTGGTAATACTAATTCAAGATGGGAAGCATGAAAAATTCAAGAATTGGTTGTAATCTTACACACATTCAAAAAATAAGAATATAAAAAGGTAAAATAAAAATGAATTAAGCATAAAACATACTAAATTAAGATGGGAAGCATGTAAAATGACATGTATGCTCATAATAGGTCGAATCTTATCTTAAATTTGACACATGTAATTTGGATGGTGACTTGGGTATTGGAAAATTTTGTGATGAATGTCAGGTCCTACCTATGAACTAGGATTTTAACTCAAATAAGGAGGTTAGTATAGATTTGGTCTCAAAAATAATGAAAAATAAACTCAATAACAATTTAACATCCTTTAGGCTTGATTATGGGGGGAGCATAATGAATAAACTAGATGATAACTCAAAAAAATATGGAAGGAAATGAGAAATATAAACATAAAAACAAAAATTCCTTACCAAATCATTGATAGCTCCAAATGGTAATTTGGTTGGCTTGCTCAGTTTATGCATAAGAAGTCTTCATCAATGACATATGGATAACATCATCTCCTCTATGCACCATTGTTAAATGCTTGACTTGATTGATGGTTTGATGGTTTTGGCTCAATTTTGGTATTATAACACTAGGATTTTAACTTCATGAATTTGTTCTTGCATTATAAATATATTTTGATTGAGATCCCTAAATGAAGAGTTGTAGGATTGATTTTATAGGCTTTCAAATCCCTTGGAATGGGTTAAATCTGACCATGGTTGAGTTTATTAACTTTAATTGAGTTTGGCATATTCCTAGAATATTCTTTTAGATATTTTCTAAAAGTGACAACTCACAAAGGTAATGAGTGTGTTCTAGGATGTTCTAATATGCTCTTGAATTTATTTTTAAGTAATTAATTCAATTTATTTATTAATTTAAGGGTGAACTCAATTAGGATTTGAAATTGATTTAACTTGCTAATTGATTTTGATAAGGGTGTGAAAGTTAATTAATTCTTTTTAGGCATTTTCTCATTTGTTTAGTTTTGATTAATTCAATGTGTGTATTTACCTTGTTTAATTAATTTAATAGGACAAATTGATTTAATGAAAGGTTATGAAGCCAAATTTGAGACTAATAGAAATTCTCGGGCCAGATATTTAGTGATTGGAAAGAATTGGTCTAAAGTCAGATATGAAGCCATTGGTGGACAAATTTAAGTGTCTATAGTTTTCCCTTGTTTGGTAAGATATACAAGTTATAAGTATAGTAACATATTTTCAAAGAATAAAATGGTTCTTTATGCTTATGACTAAAATGTTAATGATTTAACTATAGCTGCCCCTTGAGGGAATAGTTGGCAAGTGGGTTGGAAAATGGTCCCTCAAAAGAAAGAAGTGAAATTAGGAGACCAAACAAATGAAAATGATGGGGTAAAAACACAATTATTTGCCCAAAATTGGAAAAAATCACTAAGAAATGTAAGTGGGATGGTGTACAATTCTTTTCCCAAACATGGTTCTAAATAGTGTATCCTAATAGTGGAAATGTGGTATGATAACATAATGATTTACCTTAACAAGCAATATAAACATTGAGAGGATGGAGCTGCCCCAGTTAGGATAGACAAATAAGAAAGGAAAGTGGTGATAACACAATGATTTACCCTAGTAGGTGATATAATCATTGAGAATGCATGTAGGATGGTGTATAATGCTAATGTAGTATACCTCAATTATGAAAAACATGATTGATGAATGATGACTGATAACTTAATATACAGGATAAATATGAACTGGGACAACATGCTAGTAGAGATATACTCCTCCAAACTAAAAAAGGTTGAAAATATTTCATTAATTAATTACTCTATTTGGGATATGATTAGGATTGGATTGGGATTATTATTGATGTCAATACCGAGGAGATGCTAGTGTTGCATTGATTTTATAGACCTCTTAAATCTAATTTTTGATATATCATTTGATGGTAGGCCTTATGATATAAATCCATGGGGGATTGTCCAACATATGCATAAAGACCGATTCCCAATATCTGATACTCAATGGAAAATAATTAAACTGATGATAAAAACCATGATGACATTATAGACATTTTAATCAAGGCAATAATGATAAAATAAAACAAACAAACACATAAAAAAATAGACAAACAAAGAAACAAGACAAATAAAGAAACAAAAAAGTGTTAGTCCCTATGTTAGTATAAACAACATGATGAACATTTCTCCTAGAACTAGGTGAAAACTAATAAAACAAAAAAGATGGGGGAATAAAATAAAAGGAAGGGGGTGGCTAAGATATCTCCATATGCACTAGATAATTGGACACTACCTACATAGTTCCATGGATATGATGATCTAACAAAACTTGAAGCCAAATGTAGCTCTCTTAAGAAATGGGAATAAAATGATGATTGATAGAAGACATGATGGATGTGATATAATAATAGGAATGAACTCAAAAAATGGTGATAGCATAGGATAAAAGGCCAAAAATGATGGGGAAACTAAGGAACAAGTGATTTGTTTATGACTTAGTGAGGGTTCCCAGAATACTTAAGGCAAAGAAGTGGTCAATGTTTTTTTATTTTTCTAAATAATTTTTAAATGTTTTTGGAATTTTCAAAACATCTCAACTCAATTAAGAATTATGAGACACTAAAATGGTCTAAGCTCATAAAACAACGAGAGCATTATAACTTGAAATGATGCTCACAAAACAATAAGAGCATGTTTGAAGGGGGATTAAGCTAGCCTCAATGTGAATCAAACATGACCCACATAGTCCTAAAATGGATTTAGTTCACAATATTTTACCTCATAATTAGGAATTTGACTAGTGTAGTAGCCAATTCAAACAAAATAGGCAAGTTGGTATGATAGCATAGTATGACACATGAATGCGTAGGTGATATGTCAAGGCAAAATAAACAAATGTTTCCCCTAGTTTACCCATAAGTAGTTATAACTATGATACAAATGATAAATCAATTATACCAATTTGCCTTAGTAGGTGATATAATTAGTCTAAAGACTAGTGAACATTGATTTGTCCCAACAAGTGATATAATCGGGCTCATAGAAACAAAATTGATAAGAAGGGAATAAAAAATGAAGGATGCAACTACCAAAACTTAGATCATACTACTCCAGAATACTACCTCTATCTGAAATGTTTGAAATAACTATTGAAACTAATCTAATTCCATATTTTTAAAATGTGAAACCAATGGATGAACCAAGGTCAAATGGGTTAGGTTGATAGGATTCAAAACATGTTTGGTTTAGTAGGAAGAAAATGGTATGATAGGATGGCCTTGCTTAGGATACCAATGGTTTAATTGATTGGATAGAAGAGTAGGAGGAATATCCCCAAGTGGTAGGGTGAATTAAATGATTATGTGATAGTGATAAATGGATATATGATAATAGAAAATGGATATGGCAAATTAAAATGGTATGGTACACATTTTTGGCCAATGATGGTCATTGGGTTTTTATGTTTGTGGCCTAGGTATGTGATTATGTTGTTCCTATTGATGTGGATATGTACTTAAATGATACAACCAAAATAGTCAATCATGTTAATTGCTATCCCACACCTTGTTTTAATAGCTTCTCTGCAAGAACTTGTTACATATTTAGATGTAAATGATGTTGTTGTGATCTTTGTTGGTCATTGATTTTGATTCATTCAAAATTTGAGACAAGGTATCTTTGTAGCCTCTATAAAGGAAAGTGTGGGCATGGATGGTAAATATGGATAAATTCTAGATGATGGGTTTTATTTGGTAATGTAATGCTAGATGATAATGGAATGAATAATTCATGAAAAACAAATGAAGATCAAGATTTTTTAGGCACACACAATGTTATTGATTTTGGATTCAACATAACTTTGGATGTGGTGGGGCCAAAGACTTCTGAATATTCTCTCAATAAGACCACCAAATTCTTCTATTTTTTAGGCCTAAGATTATCTACCACGTAATTAAGATATATATAGGAAGCTATTTTTATTTGATCTTTGATAATGTCTTCATCAATTAGTGAAGAACTTTTATGCTTAGCTATTGGTGCCTCATAGAGGTTTCTGCCATTGAAGTTATCTTGATTGTCCTATAGAACCTCTAAGAATTTTTCACAAAGGATCATTGAATTTTGACTTTGATTTTACCCTAGAGATTCTAAAAATATTTCACTAGAAGATGTTGAGTTATGACTTTGATTTTCCCCTAGCACCTCCAAAAAGTTTTCACTAAGAGAGTGTTCTTCTGCTATATGATTATGATCTTGGCCTCCTTGATTTTATTCATTTGATATGTTGCCATGGATGAAATTCAACAAGGTATGATTCTGTTGGTCCCAATTGACACTTGTGGGAGGTGGTACACTAATAAAATGGCTATGTTGATTGGTTGTAATGGCATGTGAAAGGGTAATGGAATGGGGGTAGGTTACACAATCCTCATATAAGATATTATGAGAACTCATTTTTATGTTGAATTACTCATACTCAAAAATATAGAAAGATAAAAAATATATTCAAATTGATCTATGAGGTATGCATAACCAATGTTGTAACAACCATGAATGTATTCTATTTTTGAGTCTGATTATGACTCAAGGGACTCTAAATCCAAGGTCAAGATTGATGTTGATTCTACTGTTGATGCTAAATTTGATGTCAGTTTAAGAGTAAAACCTAAATATAATTATGATTCTTCATCTAATGGGTACTCTATTTCAATGATGTCTTATTGAATGTTTGGTTTTGGATAAATAATGACCTATGATGGCATAATGGGTTCTATAAAAATTGGCTTATCAAAGTGAGATTCTATAATGATGGGAAAAAGATGAAGAGATAACTCCACTCAGACCGGCTTGTCAATAAGAGGCTCTTAAAAAATAGGCATATGGTTCAGGTAATGATTTTCCCAAAGATGATTATAATCATTAAGAAGTGACTCAATAAAGATTGGATCATCAAAGTGATACTCCTTAACAATAGGTATAGGATCAATAGGAAATTCATCATAGGTTGACTTATCACAAATGGTTGGTTCAATAAAAACATCTTGTATTGGTTGGTTTTCTTGGCCTTAATTTATAATGAGTTGTAAGATACCTATTTTGAACACATATTGGTCTTTGAATTATTGGCTTAGTTGAGGGATTGATTGGACTGGTTGAGGTTTTGGTTGGATTTATTAGGGTTTAAGATGAATGATGGGCTAAGGTTGAATAATTAGATGAGGATTGTGATTGGATTGGTTAAGGTTTGGATTGGATAATGATAGGGAATTATGGATCTTGATTTATTTCACAAGCCAAAGGATGAAGTCCTTGACTGGTATGGATAGTGCATTATGAAGCTTAGTTGTTATTACAAGCCAAAAGATGAGGTTATGGAATGGTAATGGTATTATTTGAATATTGTGGAGCTTAGTAGCTCATATAATCTAAAATACATTTAGGGGTAGCTGAGGGTCAGAGAAAAAAGGGCATCATGTAGGGTGATTGCTTGCCCAAGTCAAAGCATCCAAGTCCTCCTGATAAACATTATCATACCAATCAAAGTCTCGAGTTGGGCCATAAGATGGTTCTTGATTGTCTTACATGTATTGATTATTGTAAAGAGGGTATGGATATATCTCCCAAATAACATTTTACATAGTTGGGTCTTTAATAAATCCCTCCTTACAAACCTCTTCATACCAATCAAGGTCTCAAATTGGATCATAAGCAGGCATCTAGTTATTGTCAGTCTGTGTAGCCATTTTATCATAACTTGGATTGTACGTGACTTCACCATAAGTATAACTAGATATATCCATATAAATGACAAAATATCTAAAAATAAAAAGGTTTAAAGTTTTACAAACTTTGAAAAATAATGTCTAAAGGAAAAAAGGTTCAAACTTGGTCTAACTTGGTCAAAGGTGGAGTTGTATCTCCAACATGGTCTAAACATAGAACTATATATATAATAGTTTGTGCTAAAACTTGACATAAAATAGTTTAACATCAAATGTATAATGTCAAATGTCATACACACAAAAGTTCAAGCAATGAATAAAAATTGATATGTCAAATTTTAGGCTAAAGTGTTTCTAAACAAGATCTAAACTAAGAAAGGTAAAAGTTGAGTTGCTAGATCTTTTGTCCAAACATTGAGTCAAAATCTAAGCTCAAACAAACATGATCTATTAGGAATTTTTTCCAAACATGACATCAAAATCTATAATTGAAACAAAGGATGACTGGATTTGATTTAATCTAATAATTTTTTAATAACTTTGACATAGACTTGACACATATAATCAAACATAAACATGATCAGTTGGTGTAAGCCATAAGGCAAAAGACACCTAGAGAAAAGATTGTGTTTTCCCAAATAAAGGCACAAACAATGATGAGGATAGGATGAATTAATAAACAAGTGATAGATTCCAAATTTTTACAATCAACTAACCTAAGTTATATAACCCAAAAGAGAATGATCTATATATCGGACCCTATAAAGTGAGGCCTAAACAAAAATCAATCAATGTTTGAATTGGAACTTGGAAAGGTTAATTGAAAAATCAATGATTGAAAAATATGATTGGACTAATAAGCTAGATAAGATTGGATATCATGAAGATGCATGAACGAGGTCCAAATGACATATGTGACATGGTTTGGTTGGTTTGAAATAATGATTTTTAATACAAGGTCAAACAAGTCTTCAAACAAAATGAGTAGCCTAACGACGTAAGCATGATCTAATGATGTGATCAATGTTATCTTTTAAAGAATTCAAGGATTAAACTTGGTTATGATATGGGTAACATAATGGTACCCATCTAAAATAATAATACACACACAAACATGTTTATCAAAAATCACAAAGCACAAGTGTGGTGTAAAATGGCCAACATAATGCTTCTTTAGACAAAAGAGTGTTGTATAAAAAACTAGTTATGATGTGGTTTATAAAAAAACACATTAGTTTTAGTCTCAAAAAATCAAGAAATAAAAAGATAAATTACCAAAATACAACTAATTATAATTGTCTTAAATCCTATCAAGGGTGTGGTAAAGAGTGATTGACTAAAAATAATTGGTTTTCAATCATTCTAGATGGATCCCATGTCTATTTAACTTTCACATTAGCAAACAAGAGAAGCAACATGCCTTTTGGGTTCACATCATATGGAATTTTAAGAAAAATGTCTTTCCCTTTTTATAACCACTACATCCATCACTCACTCAGTGTAGTGTGATGTCTAACATGCTCAAATGTCCCAGGCTTAGCCTCTACTAGTAGAGATAGTTTAACCACTCAAACCATCATCCCAATGATGGGATCCCAATTTATATACCCCCATTGAGAGGGTTCAAAAATTATGTTGGGTGATAAGATTTTGGGTCAAAATTTCCCTAAATAACTTGTATGAGGTAATGATGTCCCCCTCAAAAGCTAAAATGAAATGAAAGTAAAAGACCAAGTAAAAGAGCTTCAAAGGCTATTTTTAGATCACTAGAGCCATACGGGTTTTAGGAAGAGCCTTAAAAATTTATCTTTTATGACTTTGGATTAAGGCACTTTGAAATGAAGTTCTCATTTTTTATCCCAAAATTCCCCTGAAGGGGATGGATCGGAGAGCATACATGTACAACTCCCTTTTTGCTAACCAAATAATCAATAAACAACTTACATGAAAATGAACTTAATCAAAAAAACATGTAAACTAATATGATGTTAAATTCATTTAAAGGCACCAAAATGAAATGTGTTATTAATTGTGGCCCCTTGGCTTTGATTATAAACTTTTAAAAACTTGAAAAAGCATCTAAGGCATAAAAAATAAACTAGGTTCTTTTTAGATGCCCAAAAGGTGATGTGAATAAGTTTGAAACAAGTTTAAACTTGATTAGGTTATTTTTTATGTACCAATTGAAATTTTTTGAATAATTTCATAACCAATTTTAAATAACTTTCATAAACACAAACTAAGCAAAAAAAAAAACACAATCATGTTCATTTTAAGCATTGAAGTCCAAATGTGTAAGAGTTAACAAGTTCATTTTAGATCCAGATTGAAATATTTGAAATTTGACTAATTTTTTTTTAAATCCTAAAAAGAGATGTGTTATTATTCAAAAAAATGAAATTTTTTCTTCAAATAAACCCTTCATCCTAAAACTTTAGATTATAACTCCCTGCTTAGAAGAACTTTTCTAAATGAAACAAACAAACTTGAAAAGTATGCTCTTGGGTTTAGATAACCCATTGACCTAAAGGCAAAACCACAAAATATAAACATGTTATGTTATTAAATTGTTAGAAAAAAATATCAATAAAAAACTCAAAATATCTCAAAAAAAAACTATGAAACATGCAAATAACAATTTAGAAGGTTAAAACAATTAAAACTGAACACATAAATCATAAAAAACATGTAGTTAGTATTTTTGTCATAAATTTTAAAATATGCATCAATTTATCACTAAATTTTTGGAGGTTATTTTAGGTCCTAGTTTCACCTCTATAAAAACATTTAGGTCAAAATAGTGAGTTAAAAAAAAGTTATTATCTCTATACTATCCATTTTTACCAGAAAATTAGAAAATAAAATGCAACAATCACTAAAAGAGTCATAAATTCTAAACTATAAATCATATTTTAATGAAATTTTGAGAGAATTATTATTAAAATATTAATAAAAAAATATGAAAAAAATTGATAAAAAATAGTAAATGGATTGAATATAAGATCTATTTTAACATCTATTTTTGTTCAATGATGTGGTGGTGCATAATTGTGTCCCACTAGGCGTGCCATTTGTGATCTAGGATTTTAACTCAGAGGAAGAGGTCAGTATAGATTTAGTCTCAAAAATAATGAAAAATAAACTCACTAATAATATAACATAATTTAGGCCTAATCATGGGGGGAGTATAATGAATAAACCAAATGAGAACTCAACAAAACATGGAAATAAATGAGAAATATAAACATAAAAATACAAATTCCTTACCAAATCCTTGATAGCTTCAAATGGTAATTTAGTTGGCTTGTTATATTTATGCATAATAAGTATTCATCAATGAAATATGGATAACATCATCTCCTCTAGGCATCATTGTTGAATGATTGGCTTGATTGATGACTTGATGGCTTTGGCTCAATTTTGGCATTATAACACTAGTCTTTTAGCTTCACGAATCTATTCCTACATTATAACTCTACTTTGATTGAGCTCCCTAAATAAAGAGATATAAGCTTGTTTTTATAGTCTTTAAAATCCCTTGGAATGGGTTAACTATAACCATGGTTGATTTTATTAACTTTTGTTGAGTTTGGCATATTCCTAGAATATTTTTTTAGATATTTTCCAAAAGTGACAACTCATAAAGGTAATGAGTGTGTTATAGGATGTTCTAAGATGCTCTTGAATTTCATTTTTAGTAATTAATTTGTTACCTCATTGGTGAGCTCAATTAGGATTTGAAATTTATTTAACATGTTAATTGATTTTTATTAGGGTGTGCAAGTTAATAAATTATTTTTAGGAATTTGGTCATTTATTTGATTTTAATTAATTCAGTATGTGTATTTACCTTGTTTAATTGATTTAATAAGTCAAATTGATTTAATTCAAGGTTGTGAAACCAAATTAGAGACTAATAGAAATTCTTGGGCTAGACATTTAATGATTGGAAAGAATTGGTTTAAAGTTAGATATGAAGCCATTGGTGGCTAAATTTAGGTGTCTACACTATCCATGGTCTTACATTGCAACTCGATAAAGAGAAAACCACTGGGGTGGAATAAACATGAATATTAGGTAATAAAGTATGTGGGTAATAGAAAGAAAAATATGGTAATTTATGAGGATGTTTTATTCCTATCCATGGTCTTATAATTCAAATCACAAATGAGATCCTCAAGGGAGTGATTAGTAGAGATAACAAAAATTTTCAAGTGGAAATATAAGGAGTGAAAAATGGAGTGTAAAAATCAAGACTTTAGGCATCTTATGAGAAGACCTTAGGAGGCAAGAGTCATACTAAGGACATGAGAAGACACTAAGTGACTAGTGGTCATCTATGTACAGAGGAAACCTACTGGCTATAGACACAAAGCTTTATAGTCAAATATGTGTGCTACTAAGACCAACTCATGAAGGTATATTGGTAAAAGGAAAAGGGACCTACCTTCCCATGAAATGTTTCTTATTCTTTAGGACCCCATATATAACCACTAGTCTACTATGAAAATTAGATACTTTCATGAGAAATTAGGTAACACTAATTTTTTTTTTTAATTCTCCTCTTCTAAACTACTGGCCTACAACACCCCAAGGACCTTAGATCTACCATGAAGCCAAATTTTAATATTGATATTAGACTAGAATAATATGTGCTTTAAATCACGTCTTTTAGTGTGATTAGACTTTTAAGAATATTTTTGCCTTTTGATATCATTTCCTTTTCTTTAAATGATTTGGATTTTAACTTTATTTTGAAGGATTTTCAAGATTCCTCCTCCATATGGATTTGGAATGACCAATCATGAGAGACATAGTGATACACATGAATGAGATATAGGCTAAGGCTAAAGGAAGCTAAGTAGCCAATTACAATTATTGAATTTGGCACTTATGCTTGACAATGAAATAGCATGTGATCTCAAGTCTCAACCATGTATATGCTTAGTTTGTAGAAAAAGGAATAGGGAAAAAGGAAATCCAAAGTGGAGCAATAAAATGAAGTAATAATGAGATAGATTGTTTGCTAACTGATCACATAGTAAAAGGAGATAATAACCAAAGGGATTAGGGTTTGTATAACCAAATCACCATGACAAATTATCTATGAAAAAGAGGGATAAGAAATAAAAACAATCATAAAGATAAAAGAAAGAGAGTTTTGGGAAAAAATATAGGGAAAAAGGATATGGAACCACTCAAGGTGGATCCATGGGAGAAGAAGGAGAAGCCTTATTATGGGAATGACCTATGGTAGTAATAGAAGAAGGTTAGATAATGGCTATAAGATGATCTTTGAGATGTTTTAGGATGTGACAATGATCAGTGTAATAGGTACCATATAAATGCTATAAAAAATATACCTTACTATACTTAGACATGTACTTAGGAATTACCTTCAAGGGAGGTATGGATTTATTTGATGATGAGGAAGAAGGATGCAAGGTATTAATATATTATCATAACTTGTGATAATGGGTGGAAGAATGATTATTTGTCCCATGGAAGCAATAGATATGCTTGTGAGTGGTATAAGAGAAACACTCATAGAATGAGGTATAATAGTAGTGGAAGAAGCTAGAGAGAACTTTTCAACCAATTTGGTGGGCAAGGGAGCCATATTAGATAAGGGAAACAAACCATCACCAATGGAAGGTGATGATGATGAAGGAATGGAACTAGGCTCAATGGAAGGAGTGATAGCATCAAAAATAAGGGTAGGTTTAATAACAATAGGAGAAAAATAATATCAATTATAGTAGGAATGAGAAGAGGCTCAATTATAGTAGGCTCTATTGAGTGAGGAGTGGGATATACAAAAGGTGTAAGGAGAGTTACACTAACCTCAAGGGTAAACTAGCTATGAGGATAAGGGTACCTAGAAAAATGGTAAGGCTCGATCATAGAATGATCCATGAGCATAGTCCTATGTGGTTCCTCAAAAATTTGAGGTGTTGGCACCATCTCTACCCTACTATAAATGGGAAAAATACAAAACTTATTAACTATAAGTGAAGGAAAATGATGAGATGCATAAAAAAACTCAAGTAAAGAAGAATGTTAATAGACAATCTCAACATCATGGACCTATACAAGACCACCTAATAATGGATTATCTAAGGAATAACCATAATCATAACTCAATGTGTAAAGATCAATTACATAGGTATGGATATCCTTGTCATTTAATGAATTATGGTGAATATAATGCCTAGTCTTAGTTAAGACCATGGGAATGTCATCGTAAGGAGGCTTACAAGAATGAGGTTGCAAAGAGGTAGGAAGCTATGAGATGAGATGAGGTGAGAGATCAAGAGTTTTGATCTTTAAGTTAATATAATTGGGCTCATCATCATCAAAATCTAAGAGATTAGGAGGAATGTTACCATTGAGCTCATAATTCCCACTATAACCTTGGGTTGAGTTAATGGGAAAGTTAAGATGTTGAGATGCACAAAATAGAATGATAGGAAAAGATTAGAGAGTAGGAATCTCAAATACACCATGATCTTGGAATTACTCAAGATTATAAGGGTTAGTGTCACCCTGAATCTTATAAATGGTTCCATTATGAGGAAACATAACACATTGGTAAGTAGAGGAAGTAATAGCTCTCATGTGATGAGTCCATGGCTTACCAAGTAAGATGTTATAAGAAAGGGAGAAGTTAAATATCATCAATTTCACATGAATGGTGATAGGTGGGATGGTAATGGAAAGCCACATGCAACCTTAAAGAGGCATTTACCTTCTATTGTATCCTTGGTATGTGTTGTGTGTAGACTTAAGTTTGTATTCTAAATACCCAAGAGTTTTAATGAAATGCAGAGAGGTAACACATGTGCTAGAACCCTCATCAATAAATGCATACTTAACTTGGATATCAAGTATTTGGATGCTAATAAATAAGGGAGAATCATCTACATGAAGCATAATCTTGTCAAGAATCATAAATGTGATAGAAAATCATAGAGAAAGAGAAGTGTCTATAATTTCATTAATGTTGATAGACATATCTTCACATTGTTGTAATATACTATCATCATATCCAAATAAATCTACCTCTTGTCTTGCTAGAGGAGGACGAGGGACATTCATCTTGAATAAGAGTTGTATGAGGTAGTTCTTATGATGTGGAGAAGTCCTCATAAGCTCAATAAATAGAATTTGAGATGGGAAATTAGTGAGTTCTACAATGGGATCCCATTCATCATAACCCATAAGAATGTTTTTAGATAAAGGTATGTAGTGATTAAGGAGATTATCAGAAGGAGGAGTCAAAGTGAATTTAAATTTATGTTGATATGTAGGAGAATGTTTTGGATAAGGTATTAAATCATGTTGAGATGATGAACTATTTGGTTCAAATTTATTTTGAGAAATGAAAGAAGTGTTAGTAGAATCTCGGTTATCATTAGTATTCAAAGATGATGGAAGAGTGGTAAGAAAGAATGGGATGTGTTATCCAAAGGGGAATTGAAAATTGGATCATCAAAATTAATAAGGTCATCTTGCCCCAAAATTAATAAGGTTATCTTTCCCCAACTCATCTTGCCCCATGTTATGTTCACATTTGTTTGACAAAGTCTTCCATCTCTTAACAAAGGCTTGGGCAGTTTCATTCTCATGTTGTTTATAATTAATGAAATGGGCCAAAGTATTTTTAGGAAGATCATTAGTTTGGAATTACTAAAATAAAGTATTTACTAAGTCCTCCAAACTAGAAATGGAATGAGCTCTAAGTTAATTGTACCAATCCAAGGCATCATCCATGAGGGTTTTGGCTAAGAGCTTAGTAGTGGTAAAGGTGTTTAATTTGACCCAATCCTTGTAAATATTTCCAAACATTTTAAGGTGAAGGGTAGGATCAGTTGACCCATTATAATAAATTGTAGGTGTTATACCTCCTATATCAATGTTGGCAATTTGAGTAGTAAGAGGTTAATTTTGTAGATGTTTGATGGTTTTATTGACTAAAGGAGGTTGACGAATGAGATTACCTTGATAATTTCAAAGAGGAGGTGGAGCATTATGGTTATATGTACCCCAAGCCATTGGTTTTAGATGAGATTGAAGATTAATAAGGTGGTTTTTCATTCTCATCATTTGATTTGTGTTATGCATTTGAAAGGTATTCATTTGATTGAGAGTTTTCAATAAAATTTGATGTGTTTTATTAACATTATAAGCATTATAATTGGTATTTGTGGTGGTATGAGTGTCTTAGGTACCAATATTAGTGTTGATATGAGCTTTAGATGAATTATGAGAATGTGAGGCACTAGTGTAAAAATTTGATTGTGTAGCAAAAGTTGGACTAGTGAATGGTTGAGAAGAATAAACACTAGAAGCATGATTGCCTTAGGTAGCAAAAAATGAACTAGTGAAAGGATTAAGGATAGTGGATCTTATGAGAGGTCCATTAGATGTAGAACCTACAATGTTAGTGGATATATTAATCATGGAGGTAGAAGAAGTTAGAGAAGAAGAAGTCACGGTATGAGAAGGGGTCATAATTAAAGGAAGAGGTTGAGAATCAAAGTAAATAGTACCCCAAAATCTAGTTGAGAATGTAGGAGTAGGTGAATGAGGATCTTAAAATTGACCACTAATAATAAGATTGTAAATGGTAGAAGGATCCTTTCCTCAATGTTGAAGAAATTCAGAGATAAAGAAGAGACTTTCATGAGCATACTCTAACTTAGGTTGATACTCTAAGAAAAGATGAGGATTATACTACAAAGAGATATTTGGAGGCATACCATAGTTCATGGTGTAAGTGGAAATATGAACATTACTATCATCCAAAAGAGGAGCCCTACTCTATCTATGGGAGACCCTATTAGGATTGGTAACATTTATCATGTTTTTTTACTATAACTTAGTGTCATCACCCAATAAAAAGTCCATGGTGAAGGGAAAATAAGAGAGATGAGAAATAAAATGATAAAGAGGTGATTAAAACAATACAAGGTTGAATGGGTTGACCTAGCATAGAAATAGGGACTATAAAATTATACAGGGTCAACTAGGTCGATCCAATATAGTGTACAAAAGGTAGAAAATTTACTAGGTTGAATGGGTTGATTGAGTACATCAGATAAGAAATTCTAGAAGACTAAAAATAGATTATGAAAATGAAATAAGATAATTTTGAAAGTAATGAAAATTAGTAAGTACTAAAAGAAAATAGATAGTCAATTGGATTAATGTTGTCCTATCCAATTAAAGCACACAAAACAAAACCTTACACTAACATTGGCTAATCCAAGATTTTGCACACATAATTAAGCAAGGAGCATGTAATTAACTTGGAAATTAAAGACCTAACTAATTGGTTAGCTTGAATGTTTATTAGATTATTAAGATATGATTTATAATGTGATTGAAAGTTGGCTATAAGCAAGATATTAGATATCAATATAAGGATAGTTTCAATTAGTTTGGGTTGAAAGGGACTATAGTGGTAATGATATAGGATTGGTATTGTGGCCTAACCCCTCACTTCACACACCATAATGATAAGGGTGTTGGGTTCTTAGTTAGAATATACCATTAACTATGATTTATACTTGACTAGAGCATTAAGTTAGCTTCCCCTTTGTGATGAAATCCAAGAAGGTTGGCCTTGGGTAGATAAAATATTAAAGTTATTTTTTATGTTTTTATGATTTGGTCATAAGTTCATAAAATACAAATATTGAAACTAAGTGATTAATTAAAAATCCCATAATTAAACTATGTGAACTATTCTAAGCATGTAAGAAATAGGAAAAGAAATGTGTGAGCTAATTACTAGTAGATATGAGTTTAATTCTAAATTGAAACAAGGTATAGTGTTGACACTATATGGAAAAAATATAAAATAGGGTCAAAGTTTTACTATGAAAGTAAGGTCTAAAAATGAACTAGGTCAGTAGGGTTAACCCATTTATTTTAGAAAGAATACAAAACACAGAACTAGGTTAGCACGGTTGATTTAGTTGACTGTGCAAGGATAGTTTTAAAGAATACAAACAATGAAAGGAAAGATAAAAAATAATGAAATAGAGAGGTAAAAAGGAACCTTGTTGGATTAGAGATGTAATGAAGGAATATTATTGATTAATAACCTTGGAGTATGTTGGTAAAACCTAAAAACTAGGTCAATAGGATCGATCAAGATGTGCAAGAACCTATTGTATAGTGTTGAAAATGTATAAGGTTGACTAAGTCAACCTAGTAGGTTGAACTAGATGTATCAAAGGAATGAAACCTATACTGGGTCAACTGGGTTGATCTAGTTTCCTATTCTTGGAAACCTGTGTATAAAAGTTAGAAAAATGGGTTAATAGAATCAATCTAGTATGATAAAAATAATAACTAAAAGAAAGAAAATAAGTGAAATAAATCCTACACGGTTTAATTTCATATCAGGTTCACTAGAATGTGTTATGAAGGTGAAGCCAAAGTGAATGCTAATACTAATAAGAAAAGAAACAAAAATAGAAATGTGAAGATAATCCAACTAATGGTGGGATAAGATTCACATCAATTTCACTAGAATTTATGCAATTAGAAATGCGTCATGTCTATAAATCAATCCTAGCTCGAATAAGATAGAGCATACCTACACTTATATTTGGGATAAAATTGTTAAAAGATGACAAATATGGGGATCTACTAGACCTGATTTAGGGATCACTTGTCACAAAATATCATGATAAGAAGGTTTCTAAAGCCTAAATTATAACATAATTGCACAACAAACCTAATGGATTCCTAAGGTTTAAATATTTCACCTATTCTAATAATAGGAAATTAAATCTAATCTAGATCATACCAAAGCTTATGGAACAAAGTGGGGGTTAGAAATAATAATAAAAAATAAACTAAACATGTATTAGAAGATATATAATCACATCAATGTATACAAAATTTTAATACATTGGAGAAGAATACAAATGCATTATCTATTTACTCTTACAAAGGAGAAATAAAGTTAGGAATACTTACCTTTGAATATGAATCCGTCGAGCCTCAATCTCTCCCTTGGCCAAGGTGTTTTGCAAGAGATTATTGTGGTATGTAAGGATAACAAAGATAAATCAGATTTAAGCTACAAAATCTATCTAAACATCTAAAAGACTTTTATGCAAGACAAGATCTATATCTACAAATAAAGTATGGAACCCTAAGCTTTATTCTTCAAGTAGAATGGTCAATAAGTAGATGTTAGATCATAATTATTCACTATTAATTCTTCTCTTATAAAATGGTGGGAAATGAGCTTGTATATATAGGTGGATCTTTCCCTAAATCCTCTTGGAAATGTTAGCTATATAGGTTCGACCCAGTTGACCCAATGTGTTTTTGGGGACAATTCACTAGGTTTGAGCTAGGTCGATCGAAAGGCTAACAAATTAAGGAAGTGAAAAATACCTCTAAAATATATTGGGTTGACCTAATCAACATAGTATATATGATTGACCAAAATGGAGTTAAGGTAATAAAAATATGGATAAGGCATGATAACTGAGAGGAATGGGTAAGACTAAGGAGAATAAGCTTAGGGTAAATAGTTTTAGGAGACAAGTGTGTATATGGCAAGTGGAAAAAGGAACAACAATTTTATGAATAACTGATGGTATACCCACCCCTTTCCTGATGCAACCCTTAAGGCATGGAATTATAGAGATTGAGTCTTGATGGGTTCCTATAAGATACAAAGTGTCAGTAATGAATAAAAGTTTGAAATTATTGTGTATATAATGTGTTTGTTTATGGTGAATGTGTGTATAGAATGTGTATTGAGCCTACATATAAGAGTGCAATGATGATTATAAGAATTTGAGGATGTCTAATGGGTCATGTAGTTTGGACCTATATATTTGGAAGTGTTCTTATGTTCTTATTTTACTCGATGATGTGCTGAATGGGCGAATAGGTCTCCATGAGACCTATAAAAGTTGCAAGGGCCTTATTGAAATGTGTATCTACTTAAGGGTGACCCATAAATGCTATGGAAAACCTATGAATATTTTTTTGAGTTATGTCTCAATGAGATATATGCCTTAAGGTTTAAGTCATGCCTAATGGCCAACCAAGATGGTGATGATCATGATTGTTCTATAAATAGTGAAACCAAATGTGTTAGTTTTTAGACTTGTGAGACTTATTAAATGAGGGAGTGCAAATGTGGAACCAAGTGAAGGTAAGAACATTTAAAAGATAAGGTATAGGTTAATGAGTAATATTAGAGAGTGAATATGATTATACATTCTTATTTTATTAAGTTAGTGAAATAAGACATACACGTTATTGGACCTAATGAGCATAGAGGAGGCAGAATGAGCAAGTTACTCAAGAGGCTATTTGAGAGAGTATGGTATTATTAAATGGAATGTGAAGACTATATGTGATTTTTGGTTGATATGAGAGGTATATCAAAGTGTGTAATGTGTGTATGACCACCTAGTCATGTTATTATTATGATAGAGTTATTATAGGTATATTGAAGTGAGTGTGAGCGAAGGGTTGAAGAGTGGGGATAGTTGAGATATGTAATGTGTCCTAATTTATCTTTGTGTGTTGGTTAAACTATGTAATTTTATTTTAACAATAGTGAGTGTTATGCTGATAGAGTTATTATTGAAAGGTGTAGAATGATACAAAGGTGGATTTGGATGCATTAAGTGTGTAGAGTTGAAGAGATATGATATAATTTGTATCTCTATTAGATTGATAGGAAATCAGTGTTGAGGAGATGTTTTATTCACAATTTTTTTTGTGGTAGATCAAAATATAAGGGGGTAAAAACCTCCTTATAAGGAGAAACTTGCTAAAGTTCTAGTTGTTGTGGCAGCTCGGCTAGCTAGGTGTGGTATCTCCTTGGTGGATTGTAGTCTCACTAAAATAAACAATGGTAGTTCTTTTTCATTTAGAGATGTTTAAATTGGATCTTGTTATTATAGGACAATAGTCCAATTGTAGGTTCCAGTGGGTTTTATTCCCCAAGAGGGTTTCCCACATATGTCATTTGTTATATGCTTAATCTTGGATTGTCTTTATTTTTCATTACTATGAATGATGTATGCCTCATGAATGTATGTATTGAATGATTAAGGCTTTTATGGAATTTTAATTTTTAATTGGATTATCTGGGCTTAGTGATTCACCCCCACTCTTAGTGATTGTACCTATAACAATATTGATATCAGTAGTTAATAGTGAACATGCCCTAAAAGTCACTAACTATGGATGATTATACCATCCCATATCTAAACTATCTCATATCTAGGCTACATTGAGAAAAACTTCATGGGGTTAACCACTTACAGGTGAATTATAAGAACAAATGATCAAAGGATTCCAATGGCTAAAAAACAAAACCCTAGGTGTTTCCAATACATAGTGAGGCATGTGAAAACTAATATATATGTATATATAGTGTTGTCGAATGGCTTAATTATTGGGGTAGTACCCATCACACCATTTTTCAATTAAAATTAAAGACTATTTTACCCATAACAATAGATCTTATGATTTTTAAAACTACTAGAACATAGTTTCTCAAAAAAATAAAGAAATAAGAAATAAATTGAAATTTTCAAAGAAAATATTTTTTATTTAACACAAAAATGAAAAAAAACAAACAAACTAGTCTTCTATATTGGCCAAAAAAGTAGACAAGCTGCTAGCATAACTCTTAAAAAACTCAAATAAACCTGCACTAAACTTTAGCCAAAAACTAGCTAAAAAGAGAACCAAATAAGGACCTAGTTTAAGTAATAGACTCTTTTGAGTAAAATTAATTCACCAACATGGATAAAGTCATATGATCCATGTATTATTTGGTTTTATCTTTCATTAATTGACCATGAGTTCATTTAATTGGGAATTTTTCCTTGCCAAGATATTTCTTATTTTTTCCTAGAGATTTGGGTGAAGGTTTTGCTTCCTTTTCCTGAAGTAGACCATCTTTTTTTCCATTCATACTACCTATTCTAATTTAAATTTTATTTTTGATATTAATAATGGTATTGGTGGGCATAAATGTCATCTCCACCCTTTATCCTTATTAGGGGGACTATTTTTTCCCTTATTAGTTTGAGGGTCAACCCCCAAATTTTTGTTATCCTCCCTATTATTTTTAAACTTCATAGCCTCATCCTTTAGTACATTACATTCTTCCATTTGATTTATTATAATCCTTACTTATGTTTTATCTTATCCTCTAACTCTATAAGTTTCAAATTAAAATTTAAATGAAGATTGAGGTGTATTTCCTCTATTTCTTATCCTTAGAATACTTTAGAGGAGATTGAGAAGTTTTCCTCTAGTCTTCCTTATTGTTATTAACCCTCTTCTCTTTGGGACTCTTATAAGTTTTATCTTTTTATTCTCCATATTGGGCATCATTTATGATCTTCATTGATTTGTAAATTTCAAAAAAGACTTCATCCCAAGATTTCTTTAAAATTTCTTGACTTTCCTCCATAATATCCTCAGACTTCTTAAGGTCCTCCTTAGAATCCTCCAAAAAATCTTTTTCTATTAGATGCACTTCCTTCCTCCTCATATCTTTCCCTCTCTTCACAATGAAAATAATTAAGCCTTAGTGGATGAGATCAATTGTATAATTTGATTTAAATGTAGTTACCATTATTTCGAATGATTTTAATAGAAAATATGGTAGACTAATTTTGTCTCCTTTAAAGTGATTCAAGAGCATAAAATGGTGAGAGAAGAAAACATGAAATTGAACTTTTAACATTATATATTTCATTATATACAGTCATATGTCTAGTATATTACTTCGATAGATACATTCTTGGGATTTTTTTCTTCTTGGTGATGGTGTCCACATCATAATTGAATAATTTATTAAAGACCTCATGTTTTTTATGTTTATCTTTAAAAAATTTGGTACCCTAACAACTCATTCCTATCACCTCTTTGATCAACTCTTCTGATATTTTAATATCTACACCTCTTATTCACACTTTAATATGGTTTCATCTTAGGGAAAAATCCTTTGACACCTCCTTGTCATATCCATGATTCTTGTCATGAACTCAACCAGACCACCCTCTTCTAATTTATGCCAAAATTTGGAATTATATTTTGCTTCATCATAAGATATAGGGTCAATTTTGTTTCCTATCCCCTCAAATTACAAATCTCTTTATCATTTTCAAACTCAATATCCCAACCATAGTTTATAATAACTTCACCCATGTGTTTTATGTTGTATTGATAATGGATCTACCATGCCTGACCTTACTCACATGATTCACCCTTACCAAGAAATGATAATAGGGGATTTTTAAATTAGTATTCATTAATATAGGTATAATAATTTATAGTTTCTCTTAGTGAAAATACCCCCTAGATGTAATTATTGGGTTGGAATCATTAACTATTAAGTTAATAATATGAAGTGGAAAATTATTGTCCTTTTACCACATAATTGTTTTATTAAAGACCCCAAGATTATCCATCCCATCAACTACCCTTTTTTCCTTCCTTAAACACATGGTCTATGGTGACTTATTTATAATTTTTTAGTAACTCTCTTGTATCATCAATTTATTATTTTATAAACCATGAGGATCTTGCCTTACCAAAGGGGAATGGAGGATGTTTTGAGAGTCCCCTTCAACCATAAAATTTTGTATACCTAAGTAAACCACCCATTGGATTCCATAGAGATATAATCTAGCCTTAGCCACATGGTTAGTTTGATATCCCACTGGCCCTATGTGGGTTTCTATGACAACCCCCTTTGAGTATCTTATAACCCCTCCCCCTTTATCCAACCTTGAATTGTCCTTAGCTACCCAATCAAAGTTTAACTTACTCTAGTTCAACTAAGGTTTGGATAATTAGGCCTTACTTCTATTAATTTTTTGATCTAATTTTTCAATCACTTGTTTGATACTCCATCCTCAGAGAATAGAAATTTTAAGGGTGGAGATTGCAAACTTATCTTTTAGAGCAAAGGGATTCTAGTTTTTTACTATGGCCACATAAATCCTAAGGAAAGAAGATTTGATATAGACCCTTTTTCAATAAAAAATATTATCTTCCTTGATTTCCAGACCTCCCAAAAATATGATGGAGGGAAAGATGCCACAAGAAGGCTAGAGAGGTCAAATTACAAGGTGGTTTTCATTGAAAAATAAGGTCCAAGAGAGATCATTATTTGACCCAAGCCACATTTAATTTCACAAGGAAGAGATACCATAATCTATAAACAAAGTTAAATTCCATAAGGATATGAGACAATATTTCCTCATTACATTTTCATAAAACACACCTATTTTGGATGATTGACCCTCTTTTGTCCAGGTTATCAAGGGTGAAGATTTTATCATGGACATCGAGATAGAATAATATGTTGATCTTGGGGGTGATATTTTTGACCCATGAATACCTCCAATAATTCTAATCTTCATTTGTACTTAGATCAACCAAGTACCCAAATTTCATAGAGTATTTTTTAATGTCCTTTATCATGTAGAAGAGGGGGTATTATTTGGGATATATGGCAATGTTGACTAACTAAAGTTTAAAGTTAAAATATTTAAATGAATAGAGAGTATCCTATTTAACTAAAATCACATATTAACTCTTCCACTTATTGAATCCTTCTCATTCCTACCAATAGTCTTTGACTTTCATCCCAAGGAGGTTTATGAATTATAAGCTTACCTAGAACTAGGTAAATTTTGAAGCTATGGGGTATAATAAAAGTCAAGGGTCATCCCATAATTCAAAATTTAGCCCATTTCCTACCCTTCATGTATTACCTATTCTAAATACAATCTTACTAAATGAAATGGCTTTCTAAAAGGCATATCCATCACTTGGTCCATCCTCCCATAAAAAGATATCCTCATCCATACCTTAAATATACTTAACTTTAATGATCCTAGTCCATTGATTTTCCTTCTTAATCAACTTCAAACCTTGTTTGGAAATGAAGGCATGGTTCATTATCTTGACCCTTTTAAGTCCCAATCCTCCATTTGCTTTAGGATGACAAACATTTTCCCAAGAAACTAAAGGGAATTTGTATTTATCTTATACACATCTCCAACAAATATTACATTGTATTTGATCCACTTGGTCATAAATATTACCAAGGATATGTAACAAATATGTGAATAACACAAGGATACTTTAGATATAACTTTTCAGGAGTTAAATGTTTCCATCTTGAGAAATAAAATGACATTTCCACTCAAATAACTTTCTTTGGATTCTATCTAGAAGAAGATTCCAGAAAGAGTGAATCCTACCTCTTAATTAGAGGCATCTCCAAGTAAGTTAAAGTTAAATTAGTAATTTGACATCTCATAATCCATACCAATTTCTCCTATAAGCCTTATAGGGAGTTCAAAAAAACTAATATTTTTCTATAATTTATACATTGGGTTGAAACAAATTCATAATACAAAAGGATTTCCTACAAATATTTGGCTTTGGATATTATAGCTTCACCCTTTAGGAATGTATCATCCATGAATTATTCATCAGTAACCATGGGTATAATAAAGGCTACTATAATTCCTTTAATCGAGCCTTCCCTCACAGTTGCCTATAAATGTATGCCTAAGGTCTCAATCAATATGATGAAGAGGTACATAGGTAAAGAATCCCATTTCCTTAACTCTTTCTCCTTATTGATCAGATTTTCATTAAAAAATTGAGTGGTATACATGCCTTATATCAATTACAGTTCATCCTCTAAAACATTATTTTTATGTAAAATTTTATGAACACTTTTCTATTCCAAACCTTTAGTTTATGCTTAACATAGCTTAGTTTTTGGCCAAGATGAACATGTAAAATATATAAATAGGAACCTTCCCCCATTTTTTAATATATTATAACAATTAAAGATACAAGGTCCACACTTTATCAAATATAAATAAAATATTATTAGGTTATGATATTCTTCCCTGAAGAACACAATGGGATTGTGATATGACCTGATTTTAGAAAGAGTTGTTAGAGAACTATAAAATTTGATGTTTGAATTAAGAGAAATAAAAATAATAATCAAGTCTCACCTAAATTAGATTTTCTTTGAGTCTCCTATTGGTATAATTAAAAGGGTTACCTTTTAACTCCATATCCACTAGTCCCACCTCCATAATAAAATAATTCAAAATAGACATGTTATACATGAAGTATTAAATTCCTCCATTATTGTCCATAAGGGTTAGGTGGAGTTGAAGTCTCCCATAATTATCCATTTAAAACTTTCAGTATTCTTCCTAAAATCTACCAAATCTTCCCAAAGTTTATTTATTCTCTATATTAAATTTGGGGAATAGATGTTAGATAAGATACATTTATTTTTGTCCTCCTCTTTGAATAACACCACAATATGATTATTATTTTGGACTAGAGTCTCTCCTTCTAATTTTTGAGTATTATAAAAAAATAGATAAACCTCTATATTCCCCATTGGAACTAACACTAATACACTTTGTTCTTTTAAATTTTGTCCCTAACTTTATTTAAATATTAGCTAAACATTTTGGATTCTTGAATAATCAAAATATAGGGATTATTATTTTTTCTCATGTTTCTAACTATTATCTATTTTTTAGAGGTTTTGAGACCCCTAACATTCTAAGAGATTATCTTTATTTATTGGTAGTTTTGAATTTTTTTAAGGTTTTTTTGGTATCCTTTGGGATCTCACTTTTTGCCTCTTTTTTTATTATTTGGTTAGGCCATCTTCCCTAACTTTTAGTATCCTCCCCTATCTCAGTTTTCTAGTTTACTTTTCTGGTCCTTACTATGGTCCACTACTCTTATTATGTCATTTAATATTTAGTTCTTAAAGAGTAACATTGAAATTTATCTTTGTCTTCCTCTTTGAACCTATTTATATTTAATTAAGGGTAGCTACACTCATTTGGGGTGACTTCAATGTATCGATACCTCCTTTCTAATCTTTAGGTCTTGAGTGGTGCTAAAAGAAATAGGACTCCTTTTTATTGTTATGCAATACCATGACCATCTATTTCTCCTCCTTATCCATATTATTTAAAATCAAGCCTAATTCAACCTTCATATGCCCTTTTACTCTATTTCCACATAGATCTTAAATTTGTAAAAATTTCAATATGGGCCCCCTTTCCATCCTTATTCCACCCATTTTCTACTTCTTCTAGTTCCTTGGGTTTTATAGAAGTATAATAAAATATTGGGTTAATTTCTAAATCTAATATGTTGACTTTCCTTTTCTTGATTAGACTGAATCAATAGGTTTTTTCATGTTTCTTGATGCAGATAAATCTTTGGTACCCAATGGATCCCCACTCCTCATCACCATTAACTCCATAAGGATAAAATGGGTTTCCACATATTTTTATAGCTTAATAGGCCCATGTTGTTTGAGTGAAATATTAGGGATATGTTTGGGATCATAAGAGATGATTGAATGTAGTGGTGGTGTGACCCTCAAAACTAGTTGGTTAATTCAAACTTCTAATAAGTTTTGTGCATCACCAACTTCCTCTTAGGTATTAGAGACATTTTTTTACCCATGAGGATTTATTTTTTTATAAATAATGTTTGTTTTTTAATATTCCTTTGTTGTATGACTAAGGATCTTCTAATTTTTTAAAATGGATCAATTTTATTCATACTCAATGGGTTGGGTCTACTCCTCATATTTATATTTAATATTGATGGAGAACAAGAGAGGCTTATCTACCAAAATAAACATGATGAATCTGGTTACTATCATTCTCTTCCTAGATTTGGTTTCTAGGTAAATGAAAATATTTTGTCTCAAGGCCTTTTATATTCCCATTATGAATTTAAGTTCCTAGAATTATAGGGGTATCTTAGGCAATAACACCCACATAGGGATATTCCAACATAAAGTTATTTAAGTTGGTTCCATATTTCCATTTTTTTATGGTTAGGTTTGATTTACCCATAAACCATAGACCTTATGATTATAATTTAAATTAGACCTTGGGGTTTGTGAAATTAATCAAAAATAACATCTTTTTTATGGCTACTACTTCCAATTGACCCTTCAATTTCCATATTTAATTGGGCCATTCTCTAAAAGATTGAATGTTTGGTCTAAAACCATTGACTTTGGACAATAGAAAATTTTCAAGTTTGACATCAACCCTTTATACTATAATTTTATGGATATTGACACATACCTCATTATTTTCCATGAAAGGATCTAGTTGGAAATCTATAAAACCCAAATCCATTAGCCGTTTTCCCAATACATGATTTTCCCATGAAAGTGATGGACATGAATTGTTGGTATAAGGGGAATCTTTTCCAACTTGTGACTCCATATTACCTATTTCTATCCATGAAACTACATCCCCTATGAGCCCCATATATTTATAGGTAGTCTCGTCACCTTACATTGGGTCACCTATGTTGTTTGTAGTTAAATCCAAGGTTTCTCACCTGTTTTCTAATTCAAATTTTGAGTTACCTTCTACTCAACCTCCACCTTCCATTTGAAAATTTAAAATAAAATATTTTTTCAATGAAAATCAGAAATTTATGAAGCCTTGAGGTCAAAGATAATTTCTATTTAGCATACATAAATAAAAATTCAACTAAAATCCTAAAACAAAAATTTAAAAAGAAGGCAATGTTAAAAAAAAAGTGTACATGTTCACCAACATGTTATACAATATTTTGTTATTAATATTAAAAAATTGTAACTAATAGGTGTAAAAATATAAAAATATCAAAATTTTAAATATATGCAAAAGTAATAATTGTGATTTTAGAAATTGACAAATATGGAAAACTACTATTTTGGAAAAATATTAATAATAAATTTAATTATCTCAATATGAGATTCATCTTGACTAATCTAGATATATGAAAGTAAAAATAAATAAAAGAGGAGACTCAGCATGCTTAGGATTAAGAACATAATCTTAAACTAATCTTAGATAGGTGCACCCTAGCTAGACTATAGTACAAGCCATTTAACTCTATTGACTATGAAATTTTCATAGTTGATTGTGGATGGTGACTGATATAGAAGGATATATAAAATATTATTTTTATAGTGACATATCATAAATATGATCATAAATTATTCATATAAATGGTGGATAATATGACCAAGTCACTTGAATTCATTGGCTATGGGCTTATCCTGGTTGGATGTGATGAAAAACTAACTTTTGTGCCTCTTACACCTAGGTCTATTGAGCATGCTTAGATATTGTGATTAAAATTATGATGCATAAAAATTTATTTTACTTATTTTATCTTTGAAATATTAAGGTAAATTTTAAAGCTTAAAAACCTACCAAAAATAGGGAGAATGTAATTGGGATGAGTTGATCTTAATCACCCCTTTTATGAACAACCATTATTTGTGTATCCAATACTCCAAGGAGGTAAATCAAGCCCACATAGTTCTCCCACCTAGATTGATTATGTGATTGTGTTCCTTGAATAGGTATATGTAGATATAACATGAATTTGATACTTGATAATTATGGCTCTTGACTTATTTTAAAATGCTTTAGCTTGTCTTATGGCTACTCCTTTTGGATGATGTTGAATTTTAAAATAATAGTTTATATTTTCTCAATGTGAAATAATTTGAAAGTGATCAATAAATAATGCCAAACTAATAATAATGAATGACATTTTATGTATATTTATAGGAGAACCTTCTGATAATATCTTTTATCTAATCTTATGAAATGAACAAAAATACCTATACTATTTTTTAAAAATTTGGAAAATAGTCATTATAAATGAATAAGATCATGGTAGAACTTTTGTCCACTTAACATAAACATGTCTTAAAATATTAGGTAAATTTGTACTCAACAAGAGATATTCTAAGGATGATATTAATTAGTTTGATCATTTGAATTTAAAATCTATGTGTAGTAGTGAACAAAAAAGGGTCAAGCCTACATATATATAAATGGCTTAAGGAATGGTTAATAAGAGTCCTACATTTTATCCCCAAGGGTTAGCTCGAGTGGAAAGGATCAATGACTTCAATCACCTAGGTCTCAAGTTCAATTCCTACCTAGCACCCTATGATGCATCCTAGGATGTGAAGCTCAAGGAACTAGGATAAGGTCACCTTTCATTAACGGAGGGTCTTCTTCGAATCCTAAGATATAAAAAGAAAAAGAAAAAAAAGAGTTATAATTTTTTTTCAAGTCATATGGTTTAGGATGTGTAAATAATGAGAATTTTCAAGTACCTATGATTATATCTATGTATCTAAACCCCTACATTTGTTAAACATAATAAAAACTTGCACAACCAACCTCTAATATCTTACAATAAGCCAATCCCATATGGGAAGCATAACATTATGGTTTAGGAAATAAAAAAGGATAGAAAAATCTCTAATAAAGAGAAATGGAAAAACCTTTAAAATACCTTAAGAAGGTCCATAAAATTTGTTAGAATTAAGCCCAAAAAAGTTTAAATTTTGAAATAATGATTTTAAGCCAAAAGGCCTTGTTAATCCTTAAAATATGAAAACTTTAACAAAAGATAAAGAAGAGGTTTCAAATCAAAATTTAAAATTTATGAGAGTTTTCATGACTTCCATATCTTAGGTCCTCCACTTAGGTAGTGATAAAAACCCTTCTCTAAGGATAAAAACAATATTCAATGCCCATCTATTAATATCCTTGTCTTTCTCTAAGATCTAACTCCATAATGCAAGTTTCAAGAATCAAAATTTAGGCCCAAGGATGGATTTGCCTCCGCTTATAGTAAAATAATTAAAACCATTGGCTAATTGGAAGGTGACACTTTTCCCTTCCCATTGTCTTGGATCTCTCCTAAAATTCTTAACCCTTATAACTATTCTTACAAGGTAGTAATTCTCCTTACAATGGAAAATAGGAAATTAATTGCATTTAACCACTTTATTAATGCCTATATATCCAAAGCATTTAATTTGGGCATATGATATCACAAACATCTTGTAAAATTCCTAAAAACACTTGTATATTCAAATATTAAATCAAATTCCTTTACTGTTATCCTTAAAAATAATTTAAATCTATTTTCACACCACTCCAAAAGTGGGTTGCTTTTCTTATTCAAGTTCTAAAAGTTTAAAACCATTTTTTAAACCATCTATATACACATAATATTTTCAAACTTTTATTGATTACTGACACTTTATATCTTGAAAAAACCTATCTAGTCTCAATTTCTCTAAGTGCATGCCTTAAGGGGTGCACTAGGAAAGGGGTGGGAAGACCATAAATGCTTTGTAAGATTGTTGTCCCTTTTAACACTTTCCATCTACACACTTGTCTCCTAAAACCATTTACCCTAATCTTATTCTTCTTATTCCTACCTCCTCTAGTCTTTTCCTCCTTCCATTCCTCCTTTTCTTTCCTTAAACTCCTTTTTGGCTATCAATTATACTGGGTCAACTAGGTTGACCTAGTATAGTTCAAAGGTATTTTTCAATTTCTTGGTTTTTTATCCTTTTAGTTGACCTAGCTTAGACCTAGTGATTTTTCCCTAAAAGCACACTGGGTCGACTATGTCAACCCTATACAATTGATGTTCCTAGAAGAATTTAGGTCAAGATCCACCTATATATATAATCTCATTTCCTACCATTTCATAAGAGAAGAATTATAAATGAATAATTCTGGGTGAACATCTATTTATTGACCATTCTACTTGAGGAATAAATCTTAGGGTTCCATACTTTCTTTGGAGATATGGATCTTGTCTTGTGGATAAGTCTTTTGGATTTTTAGATAGGTTTTGTAGCCTAGAGCTGATTTATCTTGGTTATCCTTACATACCAAAATAATCTCTTGCAAATCACCTTGGCCAAGGGAGATATTAAGGCTTGGTAGGTTCATCTTCAAAGGTAAGTATTCCTAATTTGACTTCTCCTTTGTAAGAGTAGATAGATAATGCATTTGTATTCTTTTCTCCATGTATTAGGATTTTGTATACATTGACATGAGTATATGTATTTTAATACATGTTTAGTTTAGTTGTTTTTTTAATTTATTCTAGCCCCCCACTTTATGACATAATATTTGGTGTGCACTAGATTATATTTACTTTCTTGCTGCTAGAATAGAGTGAATGTTTTAAACCTTAGGACTCCATTAGGGTTGTTGTGTGATTATGTTATACTTTAGGCTTTAAAACCTTTCCTAGCATGGTGTGTTGTGACAATTGACATAATTTATCCCCTAATTGAGTCTAGTGCATCCCCATATTGGTCATGCTCCCGCTTAATAAAGTGTATTCCCAATCAAAAGTGTAAGTATGATCTATCTTATCTAATCTAGGATTAATTCATAGACATGATGCATTTCTTATTACATACATTCTGGTGAACCCAATGTGAACTAACCCTTGATATATTTTTTTAATTTTACCTTAATTTATTTTTGTTAATTTTGATCATCATTTTTATCATATGTTTTGACATATTGGATCAATTTTGTCGACCTAACATTTTATCTCTATGTGCAGGTTACATGAACAAACAACTAGATCATCCTAGTTGACTGAGTACAAGTTTCCAAACTTTAAAACACCCATTTAAACCTAATATTTTGACCTAATTGACCCCCTTATAATTTTATCACTTATTTAGCATGTTCATGCATAGCTTGATCGATTCTATCGACTTACTTTGTAGGTTTTTCAATCATACTTTAGAGTTATTCATCAATAAACTTCCTTCATTTCATCTTTGATCCATCAAGGTTCCTTTATAATTCTCCTTTTATTTCTTTTCTATCATGTATTTCATAGTTTTTTGACTTTAAAATTTCCATTTTATAGTCAATTGGATCGACATTATCGACCCAGTTCATTTTCAAACTTTGCTTCCACAATATAGGTTTGACCCTATCAACCTTATTCTATATTTTATGTATATAGTGTCAAAACTACACCTTGATTAAAATTTTGAATTAACCTCATATCTATTACTAATTAACTCACACATTTCTTTTCTTGTTCCTTACATGTTTAGAATAGTTCACATAGTCTAATTAGGGGATTTTTAATTAATTACTTAATTTCACTATTTATATTTTATGCACATATGGGCAAATAAAAAAAACATAAATAATAAATTTAACATATTTTATACCCTAGGCCAACCTACTTGTATTTCATCACCAAGGGGGAAGAAAACTTGATGCTCTGGTCAAGTATAAAGCATGGTTAATGGTATATTTTGGCTAAGCATCTGACACCCTTATCATTGTAGTGTGTGAATTAAGGGGGTAGTCCCCAATACCAAGCCTCTATCATTGCCACTATAGTTCCTTTCAATCCAAACTACCTGAAGCCATCCTTATATTACTATCTAGTACCTTTCTTATAGCCAACTTTCAATCATATTTAAAATCATTCTTAATAATGTAATTAACAATCAATTGACCAATTAGTTAGCTTTACTTTTCAAGTTGTTTTCTTTCTCTTTATTCAATTGTATACATAAAATCTTGCATTAGATAGTGTTAGTGAAATTTTTTTCTTTGTTTATTTTAACTGGATTGGCTAGCATTAATCCAATTGACTATATGTTTCCTTTTAGTACTTAATACTTTTCATTACTTGCAAAGTTATCTTGTTTCATTTTTTCAATCTATTTTTAGTCTTGTTAAGTTCCATTTCTTTTGTATTGGATCTTCCCAATTGACCTAGTGCTTTTGTTGCCTTTTTTACACTATATTGGATCGACCCAATTGACCTTGTATAGTTTCACAATCCCTATTTTTGTACTAAATAGACCCAGTCAACCTTGTATAATTTCAATTACCTTTTTTAACCTTTTATTTCTCATCTCTCTTCTTTTCCCTTCATCATGGACTTTTTGGATAATGACACTAATTTATAGTCAATAGACATAATGAACTTTATCAATCCCAATAGGGTATCCTATAGACAAAGTAGGGCTCCTCTTTTAGATGCTAGTAATGTTCATATTACCACTTGCACAATCAAATATGGGACCTATCCTCATACCTCTTCACAAAATAATCCTCTTTTCTCACTAGGAGACCAAATTAAGTTAGAATATACTCCCAAAATACTTTTCTTTATCTTCAAATTTCCTCAAGATAGAGGAAAGGATCTCTATACCATTTACAACCTAATGATTAGTGGTCAAAATTAAGAGCCTCATTCACCTAATCCTACATTCAATATAGGATTTGGAGGTACCACTTTCTTTGGTTCTCAACCTCTTCCTTCAATTTCAATTCCTTTTCATGCCATGACATCTTCTTCTCTAACCTCTTCTACCTCCATGCTTAGTATCTCAACTAACATGAAGGGTTATACATCTACTGGGCATCTCATAAGTTCCACCATCCTTAATATTTCCACTACTTCATTGATTTCTACCCAAGGCAATCATGATTCTTCCTCTCAACCATTCACTAGTCCATCTTTTGCTTCACAAGCAAATTTTTCCACTAGTGCCTCAAATTATCACAATTATTCACAATCTCATTTAAACACTAATAGTGGTACCCAAGCCACTAATACCAACACAAATACCAATTTTAGAGCTTCTAATTTTAATCAAACACAAAATTTCTTAAAAATTCTAAACCAAATGAATTCATTTCAAGCTCATAACACAAATCAAATAATGAAAATACAAAACCACCTGCTTAATCTTCAATCCCATCTACAACTAATGGCTTGGCACACACATAACCAAAATGTTCCCCTTTTCCTCATCAATAATCTCAAATCAATCTCATTCCTCAACCTCCTTTGATCATTAAAACCATTAAGCTTCTACAAAATGAACCTCTCACTACTCAAATTGCTAACATTGATATATGAGGTATAACAAATACAATTTATTATAATGGGTCAACTGATCCTACCCTTCATCTTAAAACATTTAGAAATATTTATAAGGATTGGGTCAAATTAAACACCTTTGTTTCTACCAAGATCTTAGCCAAAACGTTCATAGGTGATGCCTTGGATTGGTATAATCAACTTAGAGCTCATTCCATTTCTATTTTGGAGGACTTAGTAAATGCTTTAGTTTAATAATTCCAAACTAATGATCTTACTAAAAACACTTTGGCCCATTTCATTAATTACAAAAAACATGAGAATGAAACTACCCAAGCCTTTGTTAAGAGATGGAAGACTTTATCAAACAAATGTGAACATAACATGGTAGATGACAACCTTTTTCATCTCTTTATAAATTCTCTCTTTCTTAAACTTCAATTTCAGGTCTACACTCTCTCTCCACATACCTTGGAAGATGTTATTAACCAAACTAAAATACAAGATTTACTAATGCATCAATTTGAGCCACCCTAATATTTTTTGGGTCCTCATCTATTACTAAAGAACAAAAACCAAAATTTCACCAATGATGGTGTTACCAACTCTTTTGATACCATCCACAATGTTCAAGCTATCATTCCTAACCCTTCTTCAGAACTAGCCCCTTCTTCTCAATAATATACTAATCCTCATTTTTCTTCACCTAATAATAATAATAATATTCACAAACCTTTAACATTGACTAAATTACTTAAGCATATACCCATACCTATTCCATGATAACTTGACCCTACTCATCCTATGATATCCTGGTATGATCCTAACAATTTTTGTTAGTTTCACACTAGTTATGGTCATTCTCATGAGACTTGTAGACATCTTTGTAATTTAGATATGGATTTCATTTTTAGACCTAATTTTGATCATGATTCCATTATCTGTAAGCATCAACAAGCCTATGAGATTGCTTTTAAGGGATATAAATCAAATGACAAAACTCAAGCCTTGAATCAAGAAAATGCTCATTAGGCTATCTATAAATATATTTTACCTAATAATAAACCTACCTAAGATAATCAAGACAAGCCTAGCCCTTCCATCAATAACATATAAAGTCTTCTTGAACCAACTCCCAAAGAAAATGTGGTTAACATGACTAATATATGAAGGGTGGTGTCTTTCATTGATTCCTAACCTATCTACACTCCTTCCCATGAGACATATCATGTTATCCAAGATTCTTCTCCAACTCATTTAAATGGTTTGGGGAAAAAAGATCTTATCATTTTTGATGATTCAATTTTTTATTATCCCTTAGATAACACATCCCATTATATCTCTACCACTCTTCCATCATCTTCCAGTGTTAATGATAACCATGGTTCTACAAAAACTTCTTCTTATTGTCAAAATCAACTTAAACCAACAAGCTCATCATCTAAAAATGATTTACCACCTTGTTCTAAACCTTCTTCTTACCAACAAAAACTCCAATGTACTTTGGCTCATCCTTCTAAGTACATCCTCACCCATTACACACCTATATCTAAAAACATTCTTATGGGTTATGATGAGTGGGATCCCATATCTGAGCTCACTAATATCCGATCCTAAATTCCATTTCTTGATCTTATGAGGACTTCCTCATGTCATAAAAATTGCCTCATGTAGCTCTTATTTGAGAAGAATTTCCCTCATGCTCCCCTAATAGAATGGCAGGTAGCTTTATCTAGTTTTGAATATAGTATTTTAAAATAATGTGATGAGATGTCTATGAACATTAATGAAACTATAAACACTTCTATTTCTCAAAAATTTCCCATAGATTTTATAATTCTTGATGATATTTTTGTTTTATGTGGATGATCCTCCTTTATTCATTAGCATCCAAATAGGTGATATCTAAGTTAAGTTTGCATTTATTGATGAGGGATATGGCACTTGTGTCACTTCTCTTGATTTCATTAAGACTCATGGATATTCCAAATGCAATATCAAGTCTACATGTAGCACATGCTAAGGATACGATAGAAGGCAAATGCCTCCTCTAGGTTGCATGTGGATTCCCATTACCATCCCACCTATCACCATTTATGTGAAGGTGATGATATTTAACTTCCCCCTTTCTTATAACATCTTACTTGGTAGGAAATGGACTCACTAAATGATAACTTTCACTTCTTTTACCTACCAATGTATTAAATTCCCTCATAATGGAGCCATTTACAAGATTCAAGGTGATACTAACCCTTGGAATTTTGAATAATTCCAAGATCGTGGTGTCTTCAAGATTCCTATTCTTGAGCCTTTGCCAAGTGTTCCATTTTTTTAGTCTCAACATCTTAACTTTCCTGTTAATTTAGCCCATGGTTATAATGGGCTCTTGAGCTCATTGGTTACATTCCTCCTAATCTTTTAAATTTTTATGATGATGAAACTAATGAGATTAATATAAATATAAAAACTTATGATCTCTCACCTCATCTTATCTCATAGCTTCTTTCTTCCTTATAACCACATTCTCACAAACCTCCTTGTGATGACATTCCCATAGTCTTGATCAAGACTAGGCATTCTAGTCACCATGCTTCATTGGATGACAAGGTTATTCCTATATGTGTTATTGATATTCACACCCTAGATTATTATGATAGTTATTCCTTAAATGATCTATTATTGGGTGGTCTTGTACAAGCATATAATGTTAACATTGTTTGTTATCATTCTTCTTTACTTGAGTCTTTTGGTGTATCTCATCATTTTCCTTCACTTAAAAATTCTTGATTTTTGCATTTGTTCCCTTTATCATAGAGTAGATATGGTATCAACACCTATATTTTTTGAGGATACATGTAGGACTATGCTTATGGATCATGTTATGACTGGGCCTTACCATTTTACTAGGCACCCTAACCCTCATAGCTAGTTTACCCCAGAGGTTAGTGTGACCCTCCTTAGACCCTCTATAGATCCTTTCGCTCCCTTAGTATATCCTTCTATAGTTGAGCCTCTTCTCACTCCTATTATAGTTAATCTTGCTCCCACTCCTATTGTTTTTAAGCCTACTCCTGCTTCTGATGTTATTGCTCCTTCCATTGAGCCTAGTTCCATTCCTTCCTCATCATCACCTTCCCTTGGTGATGGTTTGCTTCCTTTGACTAAGATGGATCCTATACCCACAAAATGGGTTGATGAGTGTTTTTTGGCTTCTCCCACTCATATTTTACATCATTTTATGAGTGTTTCTACTAAAACCACTCATAAACATATCTATTGATTCCATGGGATAGATAACCATTCTTCCACAAATTTTCATAAGTTGTGGCAATATCTTGATACCTTACACCCTTCTTCCCCATCATTAGACAAAGCTATACCTCCCCCAAAGGTGCTTCTTGAATATTTTCCCAAGTATGATGAGGTATATTGTCTATGGCATCTCTATGGCACCCATCACACTGATCGTTATGACATCTTACAACAACATTTTAAAGATCATCTTATATCCATTCCCAATACTTCAACCACTCTTCCCATAGGTCATTCCCACAAGAAGGCTCCTCCTTTTATGGTTCTACCTATAGTTGTTCCATCACCTCTTATGGTACCTTCACCACCTTTTGTGCCTCCACTTGTGATTCTTTCACCTATGGACCTTCACTAACCTATAGATCCTTCTCCACCTGTGATTCCTTCACCTATGGATCCTTCTCCATCAGTGATTTCTTCTCCTCCTATATATCTTGTTTCCATGCATTCTCCTAACCAGTCTTTGCCTAATTTTTGTCCTTAACACAATCCTTTAAACATTCTTACTTTTTAAATTGAGGATATTAGAAAATAGGTATTTACCTAGTATTCATTTAAGATTGATGAAACCTTAGCAGTAGTTTGACTACAACTTCATAGAGACTTATTTGACGTATTGGATAATGTGTGTGGAAAAATTTACCAGTATTTATGAGCACATGCATGGTCATTTCACATTTATATTTGGATTGGACATGTTCTCCAATATTATTTATATCTATTTTATCATTTGACATTATGTTAAAGTTTTCCTTATCTTATGTCATGATTTCTTAATTGTTCTACTATATCCTATCATTTATTTTTGCATATAATTATATTTTGTTTTATCATTTTTTCCCTTCCCTTTTTCCTATATTTTTTCTCAAAACTCTCTTTCTCATATCTTTATGATTATTTTGCTTTCTTATCCTTATTTTTCATAAAGAAATTGTCATGGTAATTTGGTTATAATTTGGTTATACAAACCCTATTCCCCTTGGTTATTATCCCCCTTTACCATGTGATTAGTTAGAAAATAATATATATCATTACTATCTCCTTTTAATATTATACTATTGTATCTCTTTTTTCTTTATTCCTTTTTTTGAAAACTAAGCATATACATGGTTGAGACTTGAGATCACATGCCAGTTCATAGTCAAGCCTAAGTGTCCTATTCAATCTTTGTCTTTAGTTACTTAGCTTCATTTAGCCTTAACCTATAACTAATTTATGTGTATCACTATCTCTCTCATGACTGGTAAATCCAAATCTATATGGAGGAGTAATCTTAAAGAGCCTTCAAAAATAAGGTTAAAATCCATAACATTTAAACAAAAGGTAATGATATCAAATGGCAAAAATATTCTTAAAAGTCAAATCACACTAAAAGACATAATTAAAAGCACATCTCATTCTTATAGTCAAAAATCAAACTCCATATTTATCCTCATGATATATTCAAGGCCCTTTAGGGTGTGGTATGATATTATATTAGAAGAGGAGAATAAAAAATCTTTTAGTGATACCTACTTTCTCATGCAAATACCCAATCTTCACAGTAGATTGATAGCTCTATAAAGAGTCCTAAAGAGTAGGGAACACATCATGGGAAGGTAGGTCCATTTTTATTTTCCTGTACTAATCTACCTTCATGATTTTATATTAATAGCATGTGTATTTTACTATAAAGCTTTGTCTCTATAGAGAACAAGTTTCTTTTGTACATAGATGACCACTAGTGACTTAGTGTCTTCTCATGTCCTTAGTATGTCTCTTGCCTCCTAAGGTCTTCTCATAAAATGCATAAGTCTTACTTTTTACTCTCCTTTTTTCACTCCTTATTTCCCTTATATTTCCTCTTGATAAATATAGTTTTGTTTATTGATCACTCCCCTTGGGATTTCATTTGTGAGATATTTTGTAAGACTATGGATAGGACCCAACCATCTTCACAAATTACCATATTTTCCTTCCTCTTACCCAAATCCTTGATTACCCAATTTTCCTATTTATTTCACCCTAGTGGTGTTATCTTATTGAGTTATAGTGTAATACTATGGATAAGACTCAACCCTCACAAAATTTTCCAATACCCAAGTCACCATCTAAATTACATGTGTTAAATTTGAGATAAGATTTGATCGATTATGAAGTTCCACATCATTTTACATGATTTCCATCTTGATTTAATATGTTTTATGCTTAATTAAGTTTTATTTCACCTTTTCATCTTCTTATTTTCCAAGTGCATGTAAGATTTCAACCTTTTCTTGAATTTTTCATACTTCCCAACTTGAATTAGTATGACCAATTTAAGACCAATCTTTTATAATTTTGTTTTTCTTTCATACTTCCCAGCATGATTTATTATGATTGATTGACTTAGTTATTTTTTTTAATTACCATTTGTGCCCTTTTCCATACCTTCCATTTTATTAATTTATTTGTCATGCTTCCCAACATGATATTGGTATGGTTTTACTTATTTTAATTTATTGTAAAAAACTTTCATATTGGTTTAAAAACAAATTCCTTTTTACCATATTGTTTTTCCTTTTCTTTTTTATTTATAATTAATAATTATTTTGTTATTACACATTTCCCAACTTGAAATAGTGTGTAGTACCTTTTCTTTATTGATTATATTTTTCCAAATACTTTTTGCTTGTTTCTTTTTAACCGTGCATGTTTTTTCCATACTGCTAGAAAAGAAACCACATCTCATATATTTCTTATAGCATATACAAAAAAGCTAAATACATGTGCCAAAAAGAAATATATCCTAGGCATCCATAGCCTCAACCATAATAAACAACCAAAATCAGCCATGATGACAACATACACATCTAAAAATAATATGCCAAAATGATATATATATATATATATATATCATGAGTTTTATACAAAATATGCAATCATATACAATTCCCCAACTCTATGGTTGGGTCTCATCTTATCTATCTCATGGCCTAGCCATATTTCATGTTGAGGCCTCATTATGACTCCTCTAAATGGTACATTTTAAGGAGGCCATCTCAAATCTCATTCCCTCTATCTACCCCTATAGGTGTGCTACCCACATCTATGACTCCACTAGCTAGATCTGAATCTCTATCATCTATGATATTATAGCTAGATGTGTAGCTATCTCATCTATTAGGGCCTACCATGCCTATAACTCCATATTACCCATCATTACTAATGGTTACATCTTCTCCATCTATGTTTGTATCTGTTTCATTACCTTTCTAGCTAATTTAAACTAGCTCACTTGAGTTGGGGTAGATGGTACACTCAGATCCTCTAGTGTTGTGGGGTTGTATAGCTAGAGTGTCTCATCTAGGATGTCATGGAGTGACCCCCTCACCAAGGACCCCCATATATCCTCCTCATCATCACCTACACCTAAAAAATCACACAAGATGGATATTAGATCACTATCATGTCTCATAACATCTATTTATCTATCTAAACAAAACTTAAGAAATAAAATTATTTTTACCTATCTTTATCTTGGCTACTATGGTCTTATCATCTATGTGACTACATAGAATAGTATCCCCATATGCATAGCCTCTTATCACCTCTTCTATAGGTTTCCACCTCAGCTCAAACCTAGTTTTCATAACTTGTGTCAATCTTAGCTTATGTCTAAGTTGTCCCTATATCATCCCCTCTAGCTCACTTTAGGGGGTCATCTAGGATGGTAATAGTCTCTACTCTCCTCTCTACCTCCTACCTCCATCAAAACTATGTCCTTAATGGCCACTACTCATCTTGATGTGGAGATGGTAGTAGTACATGTGGTATGTTTACCTTTGTATCCCTATCCTCTTCCTCAGCTCCTCATTATGCTTGACTAGTCCATGGTCACTCTTGACATGGCCTTAGTGTCAACCTCACTATAAGTGGCCCAAATCCTCTCCTCCCCCATGACTCCCTCACATTCTTATCCCATTACTCAAACATCAATATCAGTGTTGTTAGATGAGGTAGGCCCATCTATCCTAGCACCCATGCCATCAAATGTTTCTCTCTCCACCAGAAGTAGTGTCTAATCACCTCTATCCTCTCTATCATTGGTACAAATATGTCCTAACACACCCATGCAGCTTTTATGTGCTCATATAGATGCCACACAATGTCTACACATCTCACTAAATGTAACATTAGCACATGGGGCACAACCCATACTACTTGGTCCTCCTATCTCTTAACTTGAGGTAACCTATCATCGACCATATGGGGCAACCCAATTGGTTGGTACATAAGAAACCTCTCATATATCCAAGCTTTTAGAAATATTTCTAATCCCATAGTCCTCTACCCTTTGACTAGCATCTCATACATATCATGTACCAATTAGACCCAGATGATAGATCTTAGGTTATAGAAAACTCACTCTTCTAAGATCATCCTGCTAAAGGCTACCATGAATAGTGGTACCTTACCATTTGACTTATGACATAGCACTTATTATGTCACAAGTCCTATCATAGCCTTCCAAATTTTCAAAATCTATGATGTATAGACATCAAACATACTCACTCTCCTACTTGGTAATATCATCTCTGAGCTTATAGACCACATGGATAAGGCTCTCCTCTCTTCTAGACTATTTGGTATCCCTATGGTCACCTATGCTCATACTATAGGTATCCCCAAGATGGCATGGACATCCTATATCATGATAGTCACCTATACTATATCCCCATCCACCTCCCATATGAAGGTGTTAGTCAATCATTCCCAACAACTAACGAACATGACTAATAGGTTAGCACTAAGGAGGATCTGACACATCTCTATTATCCTACTTAGACTTGTGGATCCTAATCTATCCCTATCTCCATTTAAAAACCTATCTAATAAGTTTGATAACCATGTTGTATCCACAAGTCACCAAAATCTCCATCATCCCTAGACCTAAGAAATAACAAATGATGTATCAGTTCCTTCATGTTATGTATAGTCATAATACATACTTCATACATTTTAAAGAAAAAAAAAGCATAAAATTACTTCATTTTATTCATTTTAACTTACTTTTAGCCTTCTAGATCCTTTTTTTTACCTTAGTCATTTTAGGCCATTCTAACCCTCTTTCAGCCTTTTAAATGCTTTTCTATATCATTCTATCCCTTTAGTCAACCTAGTTTGACAAAAAATTTCCTATCTTTTTACCTGGTTGACTCAAAAATCTGATTCAACCCACTTACCTTCCCCTCCCTAGTGCTAAGTTTCCATTCTAGACCTTTTGGACCACCTAGCAACTCTAAACTTAGCCTTCAACTTGTAGAATGTATAGGGTTGATCTATACCTACAAGGTCAACACTATGGATTCTACCTATTTTATAGCCTACTAGGTGGACTGGGTTGACCTAGTTCTTTTTGCCTACTGACCCCTTGCATTTTCCTAAAAAAATTGTAATTTTCTTACTTTTTACCTAAATCCTTCAAACTCATTTCTCATCTTCCTATTTACTACCCCTTGAATCTAATTTTACTTCATTTTGACATATAAAAATGCTTAAAATTCAAAATTACTAAAAATTCACTTAATTTAATACAAATTTCAAAATTAGTTTGAGACTCTTAGTTGCATACCTATAGTGTACCTATTGCTACCTTTGGAGCCTCACCCTATCTAGCATGTCATCTCCTCACCATCCTAGCTTATTTTCTCTCATGATCTCTCTTGTTTCTTATTCACAAGTCAAAATGACAAATGACTTGTCTTTTCCCCTATTTTAAAACACTTTTCAAAATTTAAAACATTCAATTATTATCCTCTAGATTCCTTGTTTTACTTATATCTTTGTTTCTACTCATCCATTTTGTAAACCATAAAATGCATTAGATTCATGATAATTTAAAGATTATTTTCCACTACCAAATGCCTATTTTCCAAAAAAAAATGATTTTTGGCTATTTGTTGCACTAACTTCTATAGCTTTGTCTAGTGTTCTCTACATTGGACACCTTCACATTCCTTACAATCTACTTCTTTATATATTGAACTAAGGTAAGTTAAAGGTATGTGTTTTTCAATTCAGTCCTTTCATTTATTTTATTTTCTACTTACTACACTTTACTTAGCATTAGTTTTGTATGTTATCATGTTTTATCTTAAAGCACCATCCCATGTTGCATTTACATGATACGTGATGAGCTTCGAGTGGGGCATATGTATACACATAATATTTTCAAACTTTTATTGATTACAGACACTTTGTATCTTGTAAGAACCTATCGAGTCTCAATCTCTTTGAGTGCATGTCTTAAGGGGTGCATTAGGAAAGGGGTGGGCAGACCATTGGTGATTCATAAGATTATTGTCCTTTTTACCACTTGTCTCCTAGAACCATTTACCCTAAGCTTATTCTTCTCATTCCTACCTCCTCTAGTCTTTTCTTCCATTTTTCCTTTTCTTTCCTTAAACTCCCTTTTGACTATCGATTGTACTGGGTTGACTAAGTTGACCCATTATAGTTTAGGGTTTTTTTTCACTTTCTTGGTTTGTTAGCTTTTCAGCCAACCTAGCTTAGGACTAATGATTTATCCCCCAAAACACACTGAATTGACTAGACTGACCCTGTACAATCAAAATTTCCAAAAGGATTTAGGGAAATATCCACCTATATATACAAGCTCATTTCCTACCATTTCATAAGATATGAATTCTAAGTGAAGAATTATGAGTAAACATTAGCTTATTAACCATTCTACTTGAGAAATAAATCTTAGGGTTCCATAATTTCTTTTGAGATATGGATCTTGTCTTGTGGATAAGTATTTTAGATGCTTAGATAATTTGTGTAGCCTAGATCTGATTTATCTTGGTTATCCTTACATACCACAACAATATATTGTAAAGCACCTTTTCCAAGGGAGAGATTGAGGCTCGATATGTTTGTCTTCAAAGGTAAGTATTCTTAACTTTATTTCTGATTTGTAAGAGTAGATAGATAATGCAGTTATATTCTTCTCTCCATGTATTATGATTTTGTATACATTGACATGATCATATGTCTTCTAATCCATGTTTATTTTAGTTATTTGTTTTATTTATTCTAACCCCCCACTTTGTGCCACAAGCTTTGATGTGCACTAGATTATATTTACTTTCTTTTTACTAGAATAGAGTGAACATTTTAAACCTTAGGACTTCATTAGGGTTATTATACAATTGTGTTAGATTATAGGCTTTAGAACCCTTCCTATCATGATGTGTTTTGACAAGTGATACAAGTGATTCCCTAATCGGGTCTAGTGGATCCCCATATTGATCATGCTCCTTCTTAACAAAGTGTATTCCAAGTTGAAAGTATAGGTATGATCTATCTTACCTAATCTAGAATTAATTCATAGACATGATGAATTTATAATTGAATACACCATCCATATCCTTAGGTGAGTCTCTATAGGTTTCTATAAATATCATGGGCACAACTTAATGGATTTTAATAGTGATAAGGGAATAAATTTTCTAATTTTCCTAATAGTGAAAACTAGATCGAAACTAGGCGTCAAAATATAAGGTGGAAATATTTAATGCTACACTTATATAAGTTATGTAGCTTGATGACCAATGTTTATGTGATATCACATTAACTAAAAATCACAGTATTGTTAATTGGTACTAAGTAGTGTTTTAGATATTTCATGCTATAATATTTTTGGTGTTCTATTTCAGCAAGTCTATGGTATCTCTCTATTTATAGAGCATTGATATAAGTTTATCCATAATATTATTTAGTGTCACAAATCTTGGAAACATAATACAGATATGTAATTTTAAAAATATCTCTAAAAAGGTGTTAAAGACCACTGCAATATTTTACAATTTATAGAAAATATGGAAATATCCTCAGGAACTATTTTATCAAATCATAACTTGGCACATAATTTAATAGTTTTTGTGAAAATATAAAAAAAAACATGGTACATTTATCCATGGTGTTTCGTAGTTTTCATGAAACATATTTTCATCATTCCAAGTCATCTACCAAAACTTACCATGTTGAACTATTATGGTTTTCTATAAATCAAAATATATTCTACAACGCTCTATGGCATCTCATATTTTTCAAGTAACATATTGATATCATTCCAATCCCATATATAAAATTATGATATAATGTAGGTTTAAATTTATTTTAAAATATCCTTTACCTTAAGCATTCATGTGGTTGATTTGTAGTCGTACGACCTATTCAATGTCAAACCTAGGATTTTATAATGAAACCATATAATTAAAAGTTAGCTAGAAGTTGGAAAAGGAGGATCAATATTTTACCAACTAATTATTATTTATTGATATAATATGATAATAATATAAATACAATATTTGATACCTAAATGCATCCATTAACTAGAAATTGATGTGTTATTAAATCTATAATGTCCACTTATGAAATATTGAGGATATATTTTACTCAACTAGTTAGTATCAATACTGTCAGTACAACTGAGTACGCAACGTACTCCAAGTAGATCTCACCTAATCTTGCTCCTTGATGTGTTACTATCACCTTTGATCTTGCTACCCCACAGATCTCCTTTGACCTCACACACACACTTATAGATCAACTAACCTTACTTACCCATGTAGATCTCCCACCTGATCTTGCACAACCTGCAGATCAACCTGATCTTACATACTTGGAAAAACCCTTGTGATTCCACCATCGAAAGAACTCTTCTGGTTCTACACTTTACAATATAGCCCCATGAGTCTATTATATAGATCCCATGCCAAACAATAATTAGAAATGCAACTCAAGACTAAAATTAGTCTTTAACATGTAAACAATTGGTTCGTTAACTAACTATTTGTCAACTAGCAGTTCTAGAACCGCACAGGTGACCGACGTCGGTCCCTATCTATCTGGAGATGACCGACGTCGGCCAATCCCTAACCGATGTCAATAGATTCATGTCCACCCCTAACCAACGTTAGTTTGCCTGACTGACACTAGTGACTATGACACTCAAAAACCCTCCATATTTGCATCTGGGTGAAGCTTTTAGCTCCACAACCTAACAATCTCCCACTTGGAGATAAACAACTGCACCTATACCTGTACCAATACATTGTCTAATCTATATCTTGGCTTGTATCCCTCTTCAAGCTCAATCTTGAAGACCAACCACCACACACCCTGTGGTGCTACACATGTGTCTGAATTTCTCCATTCTCAACTTACCTTCTTCTGCCATTGCTATACTCCCACTCAATCAGAAACCCCTGAGAGTGACCTGTAATCCAAAAACACTTAACACACTCTGTGAGCAAGGTGTTAGTGAACCTCGCTTTGAGAACCTCCTACCTCACTCTAATACCAATTGATAGGACCTAGGTTCCACAGAGCTCTCACCACTTGTCAAAATTAACAGCACATATGATTACCTTTGTATAAACAACTAAATGCAAAATTTAACTAGAAGTAACAAGTAACTAGAAATCAAAAATAACACAGAATATGAGAGGCAACACATAATTGTATTCAACTCATTCTAGAAGGAAATTACAATAAAGAGATCACACTCTTTCATCCACTTCATGGGCATACTAGTAATCTTCCCTCAAGAGTTATCTTCTCTCAATACAGGTCACAACAAACAACTCAAACACAGAGCTATTGTTCACCTCAACCAGTCAGTATCAATACTACTAGTATAACTGAGTACGCAATGTACTCCAAGTAGATCTCACCTAATCTTGTTCCTTGATGTGTTGCTATCACATTTGATCTTACTACCCCACATATCTCCTTTGACCTCACACACACACTTGCAGATCAATTGACCTTACTTACCCATGTAAATCTCCCACCTGATCTTGCACAACCTGTAGATCAACCTGACCTTACATACCTAGAAGAACCCTTATGATTCCACCATTAGAAGAAATCTTCTAGTTCTACACTTTACAATATAGCCCTATGAGTCTATTATATAAATCCCATGCCAAACAATAATTAGAAACACAACTCAAGACTAAAATTAGTCTTTAACATGCAAACAACCAGTTTATTAACTAAATGTTCATCAACTAGCAGTTTTGGAACCACACAGGTGATCGATGTCAGTCCCTATCTGTCTAGAGATGACTGACATTAGCCAATCCCTAACTAATGTTGGTAGCTTCCTATCCACCCCTGACTGACATCGGTTTACCTGATCAATGCCGGTGACTATGACACTCAGCAACCCTCCATGTTTGCATCTGGGTGAAGCTTTTATCTCCACAACCTAACATTATTGATTATGGCACACAATTATCTATATGTGAATTTAATGATTATAGAATTAGTGGATATTTGAGTTGGCTAAAAGCTTTAATTTAAGTAGGTACATATCATGTATCTATAAAAACACATCCCTACACTTCTATCAATAATCTAGGAGAGTTAGTTCCAAAACTAATAGAGTGTGTTGATACTAAAATTAGGTCTTTAATACTTGATAATGACAATCTTGACACACATTTACCAAACATTTAATTAATATATAAAACAAGATCCTAATTCACCATCCTCTCACACATGCATGTTATCTTATGATTCAACCCTTTCATTATATTAGTATACACATATAGTAACCTCATTCTATATTTTAAATTTTATAAATATCCTGCACATACATATTCATAATCCCATATTAGACCACCTATATATGGTTCAATTTCTCTAGTTATGGTCCTTATCTATAGTAAATAACAACATATAGTGGTTGGAACTAACCCACTCCCAACTATTATTTTATAATATCAACCTCATCCTTAGGGTTAAACCATAAGTCTAATATGTTAGTAGTGTGAAGAATTATTCAAATGGATCCATATTAAAAAAATTAAGGTCTCATTCAAAAGGGACTTGGAATTTATTTGGTATACATATATACACTATTACACACTAAGAAACTATACCCTAGTCTTCCCAATTTTGATACCTATCACTAGGAGAATTCATAACCAAGTCTAAAACACTCAAAATATAAGTCAAAGCAAGCATTGACAAGTACTAAATCTAATCATTACTTTCATACACATAACAAAGGATCATAATTATGCAATCACACAAGGTTGTAAAACTACGTGTGGTTTTATTTCTCTCCTTGGAGTATTGGATGAATAAGTAGTATACAATCATTAGGTAGGGGGGATTAGGGTCAACTCAACCCATTACACTTCACCTATTTTTCCAAGATTTTATCTCTTACAATCACATCTAGGATTTAAATATAAATTATTCTAATTTATGGATCTAATTCCATCATCAAGGTTCATGATCACAAATACAAAGCAAGAAAAGATAGTCTCAATTGACCATATAGTCACTATGCCACACTCTTACACATGGCAATACTAACTAGTAGGTTAATATCAACTGTTAATACTAACCCAATCCTAGGGAACTAACCCAGAATAGGCAATATATTAGTTTTGGAATGAAACAAACTATATGGTTACTTATCCTTGATTTTTACTTCTTGAATACAATCATATTCAAATACTCAACCAGAAAATCAAAGTATAGTACTTTTCATATTTATCATATGCCCATATCAAATCAGAGGAACTAATCTAGATTTTATATTCAAATATATCCTTTAATTCCAATTCTATTGATCTAAATTTGATTTATAATTTTTATCTTAGTTATATTAATCTAAATCATTATTCCTAAATTAGGTTAAAATCGAGTGTAAAGCACGTCATTGAGATTTTTTTAGGACTGTATTTATTTGTAACATTTGTAAAAAGTTTTTAAGTATTTGTAGGTGTAATTCCAAAATTTCAAACCAATATATATATATATATATATATATATATATATATATATATATATATATATATATATATATATAATTTAAATCTATTTTCCATGTGAAATACTAAAAATTGATCATTTTTTATATTGAATCAATGTGTTGTGTGATCTAAGGCCATCCTTCATTGGACCCCCTAATCATGATTGCATCTTTTGGGATTATATAAAGGTTATACTTGGGTAGTAAGCATGTAATTTAAATAAATTAAATTTTATGAGTGTGGGTAAAAAAATATTGAAGGCATATTCCAATAAGAAGACTTGGGTAGAAGGTGTAGAGCTATTATTTATTTCAAGGAAATGACACACAAAATAATTTTCAATTCAAGAGCACCCAAAGTGCTAAGACTTACAAACTTAGATAAATTTATGAGAGGAATGTAATCCAATTTAGAGGATATGGAGACCACACAAAATAAAGTATTTTTTATTGAGGATGGGGAGTGCCCTAAATTTAGGACAAATAAGAGTTGGTCAATAACATAGAGGATATATTTTTTCACACATTCACAAATATGAGTAGTAATTCAAAGTTGGAAACCCCTAGATATTCATGGATTTTGATTCCTAAATAATACATTTATTATATCATTTAGTTAGATAAATATTTTAAGTATGAGATTATATAAGACTCCAATAAATTTAAATTCATATGCAACACCAAGTTTAAAGGTTACACATTCTTGTGGTGGGAGCATGTGTGGATATAAATAGTTTTTTAGGGTAAATAAAATATTGATATTTTTATTATACTACCTACAAAGGTTAAGGATAAATTTACGCATTTAGATTACTAATTAATTTTATGTAATAAACTATATAACTTGAGACAAAAAGAAATTATTATAAAATATTACACTGAAGCATTTTAGAAACTCACTATCAAAGTGGTCATGTTGAATATGACACTAATTAGATATAAATTTACATTAATGGGTTTCATAAGTTTGGAATGATATGTGTGATTAATTTAATGATCCTATCATTACATGTTGAAGTATAGGGAGAATATATCCTATAGATAACAAGGCATAGTATATTGAGGAGACAAGTTTTAACTGTTAAGCATGGGATATACTGAGAGGGGGGTGAATTAGTATATCATATATCTTTTAAATATTTTACTTAATCAATTTATTTTCTTTAACCACTTAATCATACATTCAAGATATGTAATAAAATTGAAGCAATAACATTCACCTCATGTGAGAGAGAGAGAGAGAGAGAGAGAGAGAGACCAAATTTTTACATGGAAACCCAATATGGGAAAAACCTTGGAAAAAAATATCAAGTATATGGATGAGCACCAACTCAAATTAAAAAAATTTAAAGCACCAAATTTCAAGAGCACCAAACCCTTTTCTAAGCAACAACACAACAATGATTCATGAGCACCAACCCCTCTTGTGTATAAAAACACAACTATCTCACAATGTTGTTTTCTCAACAAATGATAGAATACTACTGCATCTCTATTTTTATCTTCTATTTTCTCTTCTCTCCTCTTGATATTCTTAGCTAAATTAAACCATGCAATTACTCACTTTCTTACATTATTACAAATGGATTCCCAAGCCTTTATTTATAGCTTTCTAAATGACCTTTGGCATTCACCCTTTGTGACCCTTTACTCCTCATGGAAAATGGTGCCAAACTTGCATGACCCTTCAAATCCTTTCATTTGAAAAGTCACATGGTGACCCTTCATGAGAAAATGAATCCTTTCCCATTTCATCTTTATCTTGGTGACCTTTTGAATTCCTTAAGGTGACTCTTGATGGACAAATGTGCCCTTTTTATTTTGTCTTCACTTGGTGACCCTTTGAATTCCTCAAGGTGACCCTTAATGGGAAAATGAATCATTTCCCTCTTTTTTTTTCCTCGTGACTCTTTGAATTCCTCATGGGCCCTCCTTTTTACTTTATACAACCAAAAATATATTCATTAATACTAAATAAATATTAACACATTTGTCCAAAACATGAACATTAAACACACCTTTATATAATAAATGCTATGGGGCCTTTGTCATCAACAATGCTAGACCTTTGACATCAATGAAAATATTTCCAATAAACTCCCCCTTTGTCATTGATGGCAACCTCAAACTAAAACTGCCACATCTTGAAACATGTACTACACATGCCAACCTACACATACTACCATCTAAGAAATATATAGTAACTCCCCCTTATTACAACATCATATACCTATTCTTATACCTATTCCTATTCTTCTCCCCCTTTGAAATCAATGGTAAAGGGTCTATCCTAAAGCTAACACTTAGATCCCCCTCAACTGATGTTGATCCTCAATGATAGGAAGTAAAATAAATTACACCCAACTTCTCTCATAGGTACTTGAATGTGTCTTTTGGTAGTGCCTTTATGAAAATATATATAATCTATTCTATAGTACTGATATATTCCATCTTAACCTATTGATCTACCACCTACTCTCTCAAAAAATGATATCTAATAGGAATATGTTTTTTTCTTGAATGCATCATTGGGTTTTTATAAATATTAATAACACTTGTGTTGTCATAAAAAATAGAAATAAGTTCATCATATTTGACCTTGATGTCTTCTAAAGTTTGCTTCATCCAAAGCACTTGAGTACAGCACAACACTATTGCAATATATTCTAATTTAGCTATAGAAAGTGATATTGAGTGTTTTTTTTTTTTAGCCAAGATACTAAGCTATCATTGAGAAATAAAGATCCTCCACTTGTACCCTTTATATCATCAAAAAAACATACCAAATCTGAATTTGTATAAGAAACCAAAGTGAATTCTCTACCTATGGGATATCATAATCTATAATCCAATGTCCTCTTGACATATATAAATATTATTTTCACCAACTAAACATGACTCTCCTTTGGAATTGACTAATATCTCACAACCATGCCTACTGCATGCATGATGTCTGGGCTTGATGCTATCAAATATAGAATACTACCAATTATAGATCTATACAAAAATTTATCTATAATAGGTGAATCTTCATCCTTACTTACCTTGTTTCATATACCCATTGGTGTGCTAACTAGTGCACAATCCTCAAAACCAAAAAATTTCAACATCTCCTTGGCATATTTATTTTGAGATATGAAAATTCCTTTTTTTTAATGAAATATTTGCAAACCTAAAAAAAATGATAATTCTCCAAGCATAAACATCTCAAATTATTTTTGCATATTATCATAAAATTCTTTTGTCATCTTTTCAATGTTTCCTCCAAATATTATGTCATCAATATATACCACAACAATCAATTAATTCTCACCTTCTATTTTGATGTAGAGATTACTATCAACAAAACCTCTCTTAAAACCTTAATCTTTTAGGTACTTATCTAGTTTTGCATACCAATATCTAAGAGCTTGTTTCAATTCATATAGTGCTTTCTTCAATATACATACATTGCTACTATCATTTGAGAGAATAAATCCCTCAGGTTACTCAATGTAGACCTCGTCTTCTAGATTCCCATTTAGGAAGGTAGACTTGACATCCATTTAAAACACTTTAAAATTATTAAACAATGCATATGCAAGAAACATTATAAAGCCTCTAGCCTTGCATTAGTGCAAAAGTTTCTTCAAAATCTATACCCTCAATTTGAGCATATCCTTTACATACTAACCTTGCTTTGTTCCTGATAACTTCACCATCTTCATTCAACATATTTCTATATACCCATTTTTTTTATATCACATTTTGTTATTTTTGTCTAAGCACTAATTTCCAGGTATCATTCTTTTCTATCTAATTTAATTCTTCATCCATTACTTTAACCCAATGCTCATCATGTCTAGCTTTTGAAAAAGTTTTAGGCTGAATTTTGGATAACAAAGGAAAATTAACTTGCTCAAATTTACTTATCATCATCCTTCTAGTGTGAACTCCTTCATTTGTGTTCCTGATGATGTCACTCTTATTATGATTTCTATGAATATATTTGGATGGAGTCTTGGTGTCCTTTTTCTCCTTCTCATCCTCACTTGATTCTTTAAAATCTTCTTCTTTAATGATTTCAGGAGTGTTTGTTGGATAATTGGATCTTTGTGCTACATATTCATCAATCTTGACAATTTCACTTTCAACAATATTCTTTTTTTTTATAACATTTATAATCTTTAATTTTTCTATAATATCCAAGAAATATACCTTCATCTATTCTAGATTCAAACTTACCCAATTTTTCATAAGTTTTTTTTATGAAGCATCTGCTACCAAATTTTTTGAAGTAATCAACTATAGTTGGTTTATCTTTCCATAGCTCATAGGGAGTCTTGTCACTATTAACTATCAATAATGATCTATTTCAAATATAAATTTTTGTACCTACTACCTCTTTCTAATATTTATCTGGTATCTTAGATTCATTTAGCATTATTCTTGCCATCTCCTGAACTATTCTATTTTTCTACTCAACTACTCCATTTTGATATGGATTTTTGGCTATTTAATAATGTCTCTTTATCCCTTGGTATTCAAAATACTCAATAAAATCATATAACATTAATTCTTTTCCTCGATTTTATCTCAGGCACTTAATCTTCAAATCAGTTTCATTCTCAACAAAAGCCTTGAATGCTTTGAAGTGGTTGAAAGCTTATAATATTTTCTTCAAAAACATCACCCAATTCATATGTGTAAAATAATAAATAATAAACATGAAATATTTCTCACCTTGAGTACTTTAATTTCTTATAGGTCTACACAAATCAATGTGACAAGCTCTAACATCTGAGTGGTTGATTATTATTTTGCTTTAAACTATCTTCTGACCTTTTTCTCATGTTGACATGGTTCACAATGTGTGTTAGAGGGCTTTATAATCTTTGGAAGATACTAACTACTTGATTCTTTCTAATTTTGATAATATTGTCAAAATTTATGTGTCACATTCTCGTGTGCCATAGCCAACTTTTTTCAACCTGACTCATACAACATTTTTGACCTTTGATATCTGATAACATATAAAAATTGTTGCCTATCCTTTGAGATCTATATCTTTTCTCCTAATTTCACAACTTTTTACATAAAAATTTAGTGTGTGTCCCTAATCACACATTTGAATTACACTCAACAGTTTATACTTAAGACCTTCTACATATAGAATATTTTCAGCTTTAGTTCTAACATTAGCCAAACTTAATGTACCTTTTTTAGATATTTTGTTAGTGTTATTATCTTTGAATTTCACTATGCAACCATTTATCTTCTTTAGAGTTAAAAAATTTATCTTGTCTCCTATCATGTGCCTCAAACATCCACTATCAATGAACCATGGATTTTATTCATTTCTTACATGCAAAACTATCTGTACTAACATAGGATTTTTAGGTTGTTTCTTCTACCATGAACCTATCTAAACTTTATAATTGATTAATGGAGCCTTGAAATTTTGGTCCTTATTGACTGAATTAAACATGCTTCTATAATACCAAGCTATGTGTCAAAAATTATTGCACTTTTAACATATTATGGTCTCTTCATAAAATACTAACATAGGAGCAAAAGAGTTGTGGCTTATGCTTGACTCTACATGAGTTTCTTTATCATTATTTATGAAATTGTTAGCTCTTTTCCAAAATTCTTTTTTCTTATGATCATAACCATTACAATAAAAATAATAACCATGAAAATAGAAACTATTCTAATTTGTGTATCTTTGACTTGATTATCTTTTGTAGCTTTGTTCCTTCCAGCCTTCTCTATTTGATTTTCCTCTACATTATTAACTTCTTCCCTTTTTATTTTTTTCTTTTGTATGAGCTTCAACATAGCTCTTTTTCTTTTCAAATCAGATGCCTATCTTATCTGTTATTGATTTTTGACTTTCTAATATCTTATTTGACATATTAGGGCTAGTCTTAAATTTTGATTCATTTCTTGCTTTATTATTGATTGCTTTATTTATTTCTCAAGATCTATTTTTAAAGAGGAAATTTCAAAAACATACCTTTCACATTCTTCACTAAATTTTTCAAACTAAGTTATTAGATCTTCTTCAGTATTTTTGGCTTCTTCAATGTGTGCTTGTAGATCTTCAATTATTTCCTTTGACTCCTTTTCATTTTTATCGATCTGGCACTTTAATCTTTGATTCTTCTTCTCAAGAGCTTCTAATTCTTCTAAGGCACAAATGAGTTATCCTTCTAGATTCACCTAAACTTCATCATGTTCTTCTTCTTGATCATCTATACTTTTGCTTTCAGAGGCATCTTCATGTATGGTCATGAATAGAAATTCTTCTTCATCTGAGTCACTGACTCCACTATCTTTAGTTGAGCTAAGATCTTTAGAATATAAACTCCTTTTCTTGAATCCCTTCTTGTATTTGGCTTTGAAGTTCTTCTTGTATGTATAATTTCCTTCTTCATTGTCACCATTATTCTTGTCTAGGCACTTAGCTAAAAAATGTCCAATCTTACCATATTTAAAACATTTAAATGGAACTTTTCTTTAATATTTAAATATGCCCTTTTTTAGTTTGCAAATGAATAGAGCTCCATTTTCATCTTCCTCATTGCTAGATCTATCACTTGATTCTTAAATTTTAGCCTTATCTTTCTTTGATGTCTTGAAAGCATATTCCATCTTTGAGGGTTTTTTTTTGTTTTGTCTACATCTCATATGCCATAATAATACCATGTAGTTCATCCATCTTTAGCTTGGCTAGATCATTCATCTCTTTGATTGCCAAAATCTTTGCATCATATCTCACTAGTAGAGATCTCAAAACCTTTTGTACCATCATTGTCTCTTCTAATTTTTCTCTAAGGACTTGAATTTGATTAATTATTTGATTAACTCATAAAAGATAACTTGTTATATTTTCTTCCTTTTCCATCTTCAAACTTTCAAATTATCTTTTAAAAGTCTAGATCTTGGCTTGATGAACCTTTCCATCACCTTTGTAAATATTCTCAAGCTTAACCCAAGTGTCATGAGCATATTTTTATTGCATAACTTTAAAAAAATTAATTCACATAAACCACATAAAATAACATTTAAATATTTAGCATTATTTTCACTTGCCATCTTTTTCATTGGAGTAGTTACAAGTGTCTATGGATCTTCGTATTCCTCCATCACTACTTTCCAAATGTCAAATCTAATAGCCATAAAGTAAGTCCTCATCCTTATACTCCAAAAGACATAATTTTTCCCATTAAACAAAGGTTCCTTATTTTTATAAAAACGTTCATTTGCTCCGGCCATCATGCTTTCTTTGATCTACCTTCAAGCTATTAAACTCTTTCTGAAGGGACCTGCTCTAATACCAATTTTTTATCATGGGATATAATAAAAGGGGGGTAAATCAATATATCATATATCTTTTAAATATTTTACTTAATCAAATTCATTTTCTTTAACCACTTAATCATACATTTAAGATATGCAATAAAACTGAAGCAATATCATGCACCACATGAGAGAGAGAGAGAGAGAGAGAGAGAGAGAGAGCAAATTTTTACATGGAAACCCAATATGAAAAAAACCATGGAGAATAATATCAAGTATATGAATGAGCACCAACTCAAATTACAATTTTTTTTAAGCACTAGCTTTTAGGATCACCAACCCCTTTGCTGAGTACCAACATAATAATGATTCATGAACACCAACCTCATAGGAACACCAACCCCTTTGTTAAGCACCAACACAACAATGATTCATTAACACTAACCCACATGAGCACCAACCCCTCTTGTGTATAAAAACACAACTATCTCATAATTTTTATTTCTCAACAAATGATATAATACTACTACATCTATTTCTTTTCTCTTCTCTTTTCTCTTCTCTCCTCTTTCTCTTCTTAACTAGATAAAACCATGCACTTAATCAACTGTTTACATTATTACAAATAGCTTCCCAATACTTTATTTATAGATTTCCAAATGACATTTAGCATTAAACCTTTGTGACCCTTCACTCCTCATGAAAAATGGCACAAAACTGGCATGACCCTTCGAATCCTTTCATTTGAAAAGTCACATGGTGACCCTTCATGATCAAATGTGTCCTTTCCCATTTTTTCCTTATCTTGGTGACCTTTCAAATTCCTTAAGGTGACTCTTCATGTAAAAATACACCATTCATATTTTGTCTTCACTTGGTGACCCTTCTAATTCCTCGAGGTGACCCTTCATGGAAAAATGCATCCTTTCCCTCTTTTATCTTTTCATCGTGACTCTTTGACTTCCTCATGGGCCCTCTTTTTGACTTTATGAAAAAAAATATATATTCATTAATATTAAATAAATATCAACACATTTAGCCAAAATATGAACATTAAAAACACCTTTAGACAATAAATGCTATGGGGCCTTTGTCACCAACAATGCTAGACCTTTGACATCAATGACAATATTTACAACATTAACCTACTTAAGGATAGAGAAATAGAAAAAAATGTTATTTAATGTAAGAGGGATAAACTATCACTTCTCAACATAATGATACTATGAAAATAAGTAGATGGTATCTTACAATAGGCATAGGTTCCTATGGATGAGTTAGAGGAGTAAGATTCATGGGTAGGTATTTATTTTGTGGTGATTCTGGGCACAGAGCATTTTAGTTTCCACATGTGCACAATGATGGTAGTAAGACAAATAACTTGAACTCCAATATCATATAATAAAATGAAGAAATTATTGTGTCTATATATAATGTATAATAAGTGTAATGTTGATAAACTTTCAAGATCAATAATGTGATGTTTAAAATAACAAAGGAAGATAATAGTCCCATATAGATAAATAATATTTTCATAACCATTTTCAATTTTCTAGGTAATTACTATAAATTGACCATTCATATAAACATTATATATAATCTTATTTTATGAGATATGCTTTAGAAACTTGGTATAAAGAGGATTTTGCATCTAAATCCTTATAAGGTATCCTTTTTCCAAAGGAACATCATAATATTTTGAATAGGTAATGTTTATTAATTTTATATATTCATGCATAAAAATGTGAAGTCATTGTGACATAATTCATATGGATATATTCTAGTGTAACTAGGACTATATTTGAAATTTTATATGAAACATGATGATTATGCAAATAGCTATACTTTAGTGAAGGATAAGATGAAACACACTTTAAATCCTTTTAAGGATAAAAGTGAATAAGTGCACAAAGTCAAATATTTTTGATTGTTTTGATGGTTTTGATAAGGATATTCCTAAAATACATGAAGGAGATCAAATTTTATGCTTTCATGCCTAGGTATATGTAAGATGTAAGTGACAACATAGAATGATAACCTCCATGAAAAGTGAAAGAATTTCTTAAAGAATATATAAATATTTTTTTCAATGATCTAATAAATAGGTTACCACCCATGAGGAGTGTAATTCATTACATGGATAATATTCTAGGATTTGATTTTCCAAGTAAATTGGAATATATATTGATACCTAATGTAGTACTAAAATTAACATTTCACTTGTGACCATCCTTTCATACACACTTAACTCATGCTTAGTTACACAACTCTAATTTTATATTCATCTACTTCAATTTGTATTACCTTTACCTTTGACAAACTATGATATAAAATATTCTTATTCCTCATTTCAAACATCCTAAGCTCATCTCTTGAGTAATTCACACTTTAAATTTAGTTTTTTTTACTCATTAGACAAGTTTATACCTCTAGGACTATCCTCCTCACTGATAGTTTTTGAGTCTATTAGTTTCATCACCCCAGTTGACAATGGATAATTTATAAAATATAAACTCACCTAATGGGTCATCCTACACATTTCTCAAGTCTCATTTGAGGAATTTCCCAAATACCACTATATAATCCTATTTTCCATTCATTTTTTCACTAGATGGGAAGAGGATTCCATATTACAAACACCATAATTATTCTAACTACACATTGAAAATAAAGCTCATATTCTTCCCAATTTTGAATCCATATAGCCCAAGTAGGCTTAACTAAAGTTTTAAAATACATATAAGGTGACAAGACATTTTTGAATCATTTAATTGCATTAAGATCACACCAACACATAGCATTACACCAATATTTCAAACAAACCACCATAACATGGTAGAAATACATGGATTTTTATCCTCTTTAGAGTATTAGTATGTAGGTAGTGCTCAACATAGATTGTGTTTAGGTCAATTACAACTTCAGCCACTAACCCTTTTTTCTCCATCTAGTGTATTTGTTCATCAATTTTTATTGGCCTAGGGTTCCATGTAAAGAATAAGGTACATAATGGCTTCCATAGTGAATTGTAAAACTCAAATCACACATATAGGACTACAAGCAAAGACACATGATTTAGATTTCACATAGAGGGTAAAAAACCTACTAGATTCTAAAATTCCCTATAAACACCAATGTAAGCTAACCCTGATTGAATATCATAGACTTGTCTTAGATTCAAACAAATCCCTATTATTTATTCATTTCCATCTCTCATAGTCATACTATTTATCATATAGTATTTATTACTATGTATAAGATTTGAGTGCCAAATAAGTTATCTTATTTTTTTCCACTTTTAGTACCTTTCCATAGATAATAACTTCCAAATCCAAAATTATTAATTTATGCTTGTTTTATACATTCTAATTTTACACATCAATCTAATTAAATTAAATTATATTTATTCTATAATATTAATTTTAATAAAACACCGAAGGAGAATAAAAATGTGCAAATTCAAGTATAAGAGATGTTAGACAAAGGGTTCATAATGGAAAACTTGATCTCATTCACAGTTACAGTAGTGTTAAAACTAAATAAATTTATAAGATGGAAGATGTGTAATGATTCTAGAGCCATCAACAATATTACTATTAAATATATATTTCCATTTCTATGCCCTTTACCTATAGTGTGTCTAGGGATATGTGTGGCTAACTTGTGGCTTATATACCTTTCATATTATATTATTGCATTTCTCTATGTTTTTAGTATGCTCAGCCTATGGAATATCCATGGCTAAGTAGAGTATATATAGGAGTTAGGGGTTGGTATTTTATCATCATATTTTGAAATATAATCTTATTGCATTGTTGTGGAGGTTTCCTTCTCAAAGTAGCTTAGTCAATATTATCAAGTATTCTACTTTTTCATCAATTAATGTTGTGGATATGATTATTTTACTCTTAATATTATGATATAATATTCCCATATTATGAAAATATAAGTAATTTCATTACAAGTGGTGCAAAATCATCATTTGGACCATTTTATGTGGTATTTTTTGTTTTCCAAATCTAGTATTGTGGCCATCGAAAGATATGAAGGATCTAAAAATCATAACTTACGATCTAGGAAGAATTTAATTTTTTCACCACTGTAGCATTATTCAAAGTATTTTTTTAAAACTAGGTCTAGAAAAAAATTTATACCCTTTTGTAAATTATTAGTCATTGGATTTATCTTGGTGAGAAGATTGTAATGGTACAATCCATTGGTACACTTTTTTGGGCCTAAAACTCTCCCTTCTTAGATTTTTGCATGATTAGTCTGAACACTCATGAATGTGAGAAAGATCAAGACACCCAAAAAACTCCTCATTAGGATGACATGGAGTCCAAGACTAAAGATATTTTAGTTTCTAAGTTAGTTTAAAAAAATTAGTTTGAGATACAAAGCATGATGAGGAAGGATGATATTGATGTATTAAAATGGGAAATGGATTCTCTAAAGGATCAAATTTCAATGATGAGTGGTTAGTTAACATCTATTATGGCTCATATTTAGAAAAATAATCCTCTACCACTCCAATCTAATTTACCTACTCAGAATAATCATAAATCTAATACTAGTTCAAAGCACATAATTCCAAAGGTGGAAGTGAACATGTTTTATGGTAAGGATCCATTCACTTGGATCAATAAAATAAAAAGTTATTTAATATATATCAAACCCCATATATTTAAAAGTTGATCACATCATCTCTCTATCTAGAACATATAATTTTATTTATTATAGGTGGTTGTGTGCTTGAAATAAAAATAAGGGTGATCCTATTACTTGGTTGGTTTTTACTGAGGAACTACAAATACATTATCACAACAACATATCTAAAAACTAATTTAGTTAATTAGAAACTTTGTGACATACAAGTACTATTAATGATTATATTTAGGAATTATATAGTTTATCCTTACGTGTGGATGACATCATTAAGAATAAATTGACTGAATTATTCTTTGGAGGATCAAGGATAACATCCAACTTGAGGTTTGTATGTTTAATCCATTGACTATTTATGAAGCCATACCATTTGTGCACCAGGTAGAGGAAACGTAATAGGTCAAAATAAGAGCTTTCTATCATGGCCATAAACATAATTTCATAGCACCATTAGTTTTGAAACCTACAATATTGACCCTTTAAAAAATTGAAGAAAAGCATTCCAAAGGATTATGTCTTGGTTGTCATATCAAGTGGAACAAAGGACATAAATGTGTTGAAAATAGGTTTTTATAAATTAAAAGTGCTAAAGAATATGAATATAATGATGAGTCTGCATGTGAGGGTATGAAATAAATAGAGGATAAATTTTAATATTCTCAACCTAATATCTCTTTCCATGCCCTTTTAGGTATACGTACTCCTAAAAATCTTAAGGTGGTGGGCATCCTCAATAAATAGAAGGTGGCAGTGTTGATGGACTTAGGATGTACACATGATTTTATGTATAATAAGTTGGCTACTCATTTTAATTATTTTATTTATCCAATTCCATAATTTTAGGTCATGATTGTAGATGGTAGCATAGTCAATTGTTCTATAAAATGCTATAGTATTAAGATTGCCATGGGGGAATACCTACTTTATTATCCTACATTTTTTATCCCCATGGGTGATGCTAACATTTTTTTAGTAATATAATGGATCACAAATTTTGGCATAATAGAGATGAGTTTCTAATAAATATTCATCACTTTCATCCTAAAGGTAGGATATTTGAACTATGGGGATTATAAGCAAAGTCTCCCTAATTTGTTTGTTCACATAATATGACAAAGATTATTAAAAAATGGGTAGAAGGATTTATAGCATGGTTTTTTTCTTTATAAGTCTAGACAACACATGTATACACATATTTATTTACAAATGATTCCTAATGACCATACAATAGTTTTTAGTGCAATGCCAAAAGGCCTACCACCCAATAGAGAACATGATCATACCATAAGACTAATTCTAAATATCACACCATGAGACATCAGACCATATAAATATCTATATGCTAAAAAAAATAAAATTAAAAAAATGGTACATAAGATGTTGGAGGTAGGTATTATCCAACTTAGTCAAAGTGAATATTCTTCCCTAGTAGTCATGGTGAGAAATAAAGATGACACTTGGAGCATGTGAAAGAGGCACTGTTAGTTATAGAACAACATCATATTTATGCAAAACTTTCCAAATGTGTTTTTGGAATCCATGAGGTGGACTAATTAAGTCATATTATTTCACATGAAGGATTCAAATTTGACCCTAATAATATCAAACCTATTATAGAGTGGCAAGTGTCAACAACTCTCAATAGCCTTTGTTGATTTTGGGGGATAACATGGTATTATCATATTTGTAAAAAACCTATGGTAGAATAGAAAATCCACTCATAGCCTTGTTTAAGAAAGATTCCTTCCATTGGATTAAACAAACTACCAAGGAATTTGAGCAACTAAAATAGGTTATGTGCATTACTCCAATTTTAACAACCCCTAATTTTTCTAAAACATTTATTGTTGAATATTATACATCAGGATATAGTAGGGGATCAATACTAATGAAATAAATAAAACCCATTTCATTCAATAAATATCAACTCAGGGAGGAAAAATAACAATCCAATATATGAGAAAGATATGATGGTTATTATTCATATATTCAAGAAATAGAGACCTTACTTGATGGGTACATACTTTTAGGTAAATATTGATCTTGATAGTCTAAAATATTTTTGAGAATATTGATTATCATCAAAGAGAAAAAAATGGGTGACTTAAATATTGGGTTATGAATTTGAAATAATATATAATAATGCAAAGATAATGTGATAGCATATGCACTTTATAAGAGGGATTAATTGATTGTGGCATTATTATGTGAAATGATCATTTGGCAAGTAGATTGGTTAGAGGAAACAAGATAAAAATACAAGAATGATAGTGATATATAGTTCTTAATTTATGATGTTTAACATGGTTTAGATCTTATAAAAAGTTTGAGTGGAAAGGAAACACATTATGTTTTATATATATATATTGTACCTATGTAATAATTTTTTCCTCAAACATAAGATCATTTAGGAGCATCATGCATATTCAATAATGGCATTCTAGATTTTTGAAGGCATATCATCATATCAAGAAAGATTTGTTTTAGAAAAAAAATCAAGGGGATATATATATATATATGGCAAAATAAATATTTTTTCAATAGAACAAAGGGGAAACAATAAAGACACCAAGTCTTCTATGTCCATTATTTATCCCTATCCAATAGTGAGAGTTGCTTTCCATGGATTTCATTACATACTTGCCTAGACTTGAAAGTAAAAATTCATCATAGTAGTTGTGGATAGGCTCAAAAAATATGTTCATTTTTTTTTCCTTATCATAAACATTTGTAGCCATTACAATATATTCTAATTTTCTCAATATGGTTTAAGAGTTGTATGGTACCCCAAATATCATTGTAAGTGATCATGATCCTATCTTCACTAGTAACTTTTAGACTAGGTTATTTTCAATTTTGGGTACCTATTTGACTCATAGCTCATCTTATCTCTTCAATTTGATGATAAAACATAGGTGGTAAACAAATTCATAGAATGGTATCTTCATTTTTTAACATTAGATAAATAAGAATGTTGGGTCTATTGGATACCACTATAAAAATGGTGGTACAATGCTTCCTTCCATACCTCTTCTAAAATGTCTGCCTTTGTGGCACTTTATGGATATCACCCCCCATCCATCACCTCATATTTAATGGTGAAACCTAAGGTTTGAGTTGTTAAATAACACATTCAACATCAATTGTAGGTACTGGCTAGTTTAAGGGAAAATTTAGCAATAGCACAAAATAAAATGAAGCAACAAGCTTATCAACATCATAGTGATAAGATTTTTGATATCGGTTATTGGGTATTTTTACACTTGAAACCATATAAATAGAATTATTTGAATTAAAAAAAATGATAAAAAATTTTCCCTACATATTATGGCCCTTATCAAATAATTAATAAAATTAGCAGTGTGGTATACAAGTTGGAGCTACCCTAATCTAGTCATTAGATAAAGAGTTTCTACACAAACTAAGTTATTTTAACTGGATGAAAAAGTTAGAGTCATGATATAACCTGAGGATATCCTTCACACTCATAAAATGGATATGAACAAGATATCTTAAGGATTATCTGATCAAGTGGAAGAATCTTAATTGTGAATATACAACTTGGGAGGATGAAGCTTTCCTAAAGTAGAATCCATATTTGATTCAATATTGAGGGCGATATTGTTTTTAATGGGAAGGTAATGTTTTTTTGTTAACCTTAATTGCATCTAGGGATATGTATGGCTAACTTGTGGTTTGCATACCTTTCATATTATCTTATTGCATTTTGATATCTTCTTAGTTTGGTTAACCTATGGAATAACCTTTGATAGGTAGAGTATATATATATATATATATATATATATATATATATATATATATATATATATATATATATATATATGATAGTGGTTATTTTTTTATAACCATATTTTAAATTCTATTCTTATTGCATTTTTAGAGTTTTCCCCCTTGAAGTGACTCAGAGAATATTATCAAGTATTCTACTATTTTGTCAATTATTGTTTTGGATCTGATTATACTACTCTTAATCTTTCGATATAATATTCCTATATTGTGAACATATAATTAATTCCATTACATCCTTTACCATGTATGGATGATTTTATGTAATGTTTAAGTGGATAAAAAGCCTTCACAAACATTGAAGTGAAGAGTCAATATCATCAAATCCACATTAACGAAGGTGATGAGTGTAACTACATTTAAAACATAATAAATATTATATGACTAGATATTCATGACATTTAGGCCAAATAACATGTCTATTAAATTAATGGAACTCATGAATGAAGTGATTAAATATTTTCTTGATAAGTTTTTCGTTATCTAATCAAATGACATTTTGATTTTCATCAAGATAAAAGAACACTTGATGCATTTGAGACAAGTATTACAATAGTTATAAGAGGAAAATTGTTGATTGATTTTAATGATTGTGTCTTCATGAAAGATAAGGCTGAATATTTGGGTTTTATAGTTTCTCAATAAGGATTAAACATGGATACAAAGAAGTTACAATCCATCATTATTTAACTATCACCTAGAAGTGCATTTTAAGCACATAGTTTTCATGGATTGGAAAAAAATTACAAGTTTATCAAGAATTTTATTGGTATTGTGAAAAAATCACAAATTAAATTCAATGTGATATAAAATATTTTTCCTATACTAGATTCGAAGAACATATTTTTTAAAATTTGAAGAATAAACTAAAAAGCTAGTGTTGGCATTACCTAATTTTAGCAAGGTATTTCAAGTTGATTATGATTTTAGTGAAAAATAAATAAGAAGTGAGATGAGTCAAGAATTTTATTCCATTTATTTCTCTAGTGATAAAGTAAAATATTAAAAAAAGAAGCATTCAATCTATGATCAAGAGTTCTATGCCATAGTGAAAGTGTTAAAGAAGCAAAGGTATTACTTATTTCCCAAGGAAACTATGTTGCATACCAATCATCAAGCACTGAAATTTATTAGTATTTAAGGTAAGAAAAACCAAATAAATATGAAATATATTTATTTTTTATATTTTTACTCATTTGTGTTTAATTTTAAGAGTGGTAATTCAAACAAGGTTATAGATGTTATGAGTATAAGGTGTCTACTATTGACAGAGATGTGAGTGGAAATCATGGGATTTAATTTTACAAAGGAATTGTATGTATAATGTTAATATTTAAAGGATGCATGGAAATAATGTGTATAAAAAGTAAGTATTCATAGAACACTATGGTTAAATCATTTCATTCAATAAGGTTTTTTTCAAGGGATCACAATTTTTCATGCCAACAAGTTTGATGTGCAAAAATTTGATTAAAGAGAAATATATTTTTAGACTAGCAAGTCATTTTGATTTATAAAAAACATATGTGAAGATGGTTCATAATTAATTTTACCTAAAATGAGTGTGTATGTGTGAAATTATGCTCAGTTTTTTTATATTTTTCTTTTTAGTAAAATGAATAAGTCAAAACGCATGGTAGTATCATCTACTTACAATTATAGAGATACCATGGGAAGATATCAACATCAATTTATTTTTAGGATTTTATAGAACATATAAATTAAATAGATCCATTTTTTTAAATGTAGATATATTCTCCAAAATGGCACATTTATTTCTATGTAATAAAACTAGTGATGCTACATAGATTTTTAACTTTTATTAAGTTATGAGGTTGTATTTATTACCACACAACATAATGGTTGATAGAGATATAAAAAAAAAAATTGCCATTTTTGGAGGAAATTTTGGAAAAACATACATACCAAGCTACAGATTAGTTCAACATATGATCCTCAAAATTTTGGAAAAATGGGGGTAACCAACAAAATTCTTGGTAACCTGTTACAATGTTTTATTGGATGGAAGCCAAGAACATGGGATTTAATTTTGGCACAATTTGAGTTTGCTTATAACAGTTTAGCTAATAGGAGCACTATAAGGACACAATTTCATATTTTTTTTGTAATAGTTAAATAGGGTTCAAAAATTTATGTAATATCAAATATAAGATAATAAAGAGTGTTGAAGCAAAATATTTTGTTTAATATATGCATGATTTACATTAGAAAGTGAACATTTGATTAGAAAGATGCACTATATAGTATAATTAGTATGAATATTTGAAGACAAGAGAAGTAGAGTAACAAGTGGGAGATTTATTCTTAACACATCTAAGGAAATAAATATTTCCAAAAAGAGTGTATGACACGTTTAATTGAAATAAGATTAGACCATGCATAATATTTCAAAAAAAATCTTATAATGAATATGAGACTAAGTTACTTAAAGGGATAAACATTTTCCCCATTTTCAATGTGACAAATAAGTATCCATATCATGAATGAAAAGGTATTTCATATATTATAAGTTTCAAATCTGAAGAATTTGATTGGAGAGCATAGATGCTTGAGAAAGAACACAAAGACATGGATAAGGATATTAATACAATATTTAGTAAAATGATACATAAAAAGGAGTATACATAATTTTTATTGAAGTATAAAGGCTAAAAATTGAAGTAATGGCTTGGATTAATGGAATATAACTTTTTAAGTACCTAGAGTACCTCTTGAGGATCTCATTAAATATGCATGAGTAAGATCTCATCATTATTTTTTAGTACATAAGGTGTATCATATATAATTATTTGAGTTCAAAATAAATCTTGTATTGACCAATATTAAGAGTAGTGTTAAGTGATAATAAGTAGTGTTGTAGGTCTTAGGTGATATAATACATGTGGTTTATAGAAACACTTCAGGTGGTTTTAATTATCTCTTAAATAATTAGACCATTTATATAATTATCTTCATAGTATTTTTTAAGGACAAAACTCATAAAAACCTAATACAGAGCTGTAATTCAACATAGAACTCTAAAAACTAGTATAAAGCTTTGTGGTATCTTGTAGTTTGTAAGAAAAATTTTAAAAAAATTATGAACTCAATTTTCAAATAAAAAATTTGTATGTAACTATAATTTTTCATGAGAATTCCATGGTTTTCATGTAGTGTCCTATCAAAATTTCAAGGTCATCTTCCAAAATAGAACATACCACACTATTATGTTTTTCCTATAAATTTTAAAATATGTAACAGGGCTTTGCGACATATCCCAATTTTCATGAAACATATTGATAGCTTTCTAATCTCATCTATCAAATTATAATATGGTGCGATGTTATATTTATATACATAATCTCCTAAAACCTTGAAACATACACATGGAAACTCTAGGATAGGGTTCAACTTGATTAGTGTAGTGCCTCTTATCCAACCATTGTTTTCTTGTCGATATGGAAATATTAATTACATTTGTTTTATTTTTTGACTATTTTGGGTCTTGTGTGAAGTCATATTGGATGTTTTAGAATAGTCTTTTTTGTTATCACATGATTGTGTTTTGATTAAAAAATTATCCTTGGTATGCAACAGCCATCGACTTGTAGCCATTTATGATCACTAAATTACAATGATCATGTTATTATAAGTAAGTCAACTAAGTTATTATTAGTAATAACTTGAGATCATGTGAGAGGCCAATGTTCTTGGATATCTATAAATAATGACTTTTACTGTTATTTTTTTATGACAATGTTTTTTGCATTCATTGTGATTTTTATAGACAATTCAGTGTGTGACTATTAATTATGCATTAACATGTGATTTTATTGTTTTTAGATTTTTACTTTGATCCATGCTAATATTGTAAACTTATGAGTGGTATAATATGTTGTGAATTCATTAACATGAAATTTTTCAAGGTATGACTTGTACTATTAATATATTATTTTATTTGTAATTGATTCAAACTTAAGGTAAGGATAGAGTGATAATCATATTATTTCCACTTATGATCTTGGTATGAGAAACCATGATTATCAACTTTATCTTGACTCATTATTATTTGAAGTTCATCATTGGCATGAGACCAATTATTCCGCTTGTCATATTATTATTTCAACCTTGTACATATTGCCAAACAAATAAATGTCTATTTTATATTTGGAATAATTGATTTGTATTATTTTTACCTAAGAAAGAGACTTGGGATTAATCATTGATTATAAGCATATTTTTTCTTAGTGAGTGGAGCCTAAACATGGGCCATAATTTTGAAATCGATTAATTAATATATTAATCCTACACTTAGGTTTTCATTGATAAAAGTCTCAATTAAATAAATCTTTTAGTAATGATTTAATATTGCACTAAATGTCCTTGGTATTAAGACATGCTTATAAACATGAAATAATGATTTTTTTAGAGTCAAAAGAATAAAATATTTCATGGCATTTCAATGGATTTGAACAACCAAATAGACAATCCATTAGATGTGGTTTGTGGATGGCAAAGCTAAGGATAGGGCATATGTGCCCTACCACCCATGAATTTAATGAGTTTAGGTGGGAAAAGTGGATAAGAGTAAATTAAGAATTAAAAAATTGAGTTCATGGGGAGTGTTGTCCCCCAAAAATATCACTCATTTTTGGGACAACATTTGAACTATTTTGGTCCTACAGACCAAAATTGTCTCTTCCCTTTCCAAAATTTGTCTTGGGCATTCAAATTCCTCATTTTTCAAAATTCTCAGGAATCTATGAACTTTGCAAATAGGTTCATTTCTACAGGTTCAAAGACTTCTGCAGGTGGGTTCAACCAAAAGAATTAGTTTCTAACACTTTGTCATTTTTGGGATTAGTTCAATCAAAAATCTTCATCAGAAAACATCTAAGCAAAGAAGGCTTGAACCGTTGAACCATTGAACCACTTTGGTTCAAAGGTTCAATGAGTTCAAAGTTTAAAAGTTTCAACGCTTTTGGTTCAATGACAAGTTCAATCAAAGGAAGGGCTCAATGGCTTGGTTCAACAAAGTGGTTCAACACTTTGTTTCACTCAATTGGTTCATCCACTTTGTTTCAACACTTTGGTTCATCCTTTGGTTCAATCAAATGGTTCGTCAGTCAGTTTAAGGCTTTGTTTGAACTATTGAACCAAAGCTTGGTTCAACGGTTGGTTCAACGTCTTTTGGTTCAAAGGTGGGTTCAAATAAATGGTTCAAAGGTGGGTTCAATCAAGCAGTTCAATGCTTTGGTTAATTCAATTGGTTCATTGGCTTGAACCATCATCTTGAACCATTTTGGTTTAAAGCTTGGTTCATCAACTTGGATCAACCAAGTGGTTCAACAGATTGGTTCAACATTTGGTTCAATCAAACAATTCAATGGCTTGGTTTAACCAAGCAGTTCACTCAGATGGTTTAAAGGAGTGATTCAATGTAAAAGTTCAAAGAGCCTCTCGAAGGACAAGTGCCCTTGCAGAGGGCACTTGTTTGACAAAAAACACCCTTTAGAAGGGTCATTTTCAAAGAATTCCGCAAAGGTAATTCTTTTGGATTTTTCTTTAAAGAATTCAAAAAGGACTAAGGCAGATAAAGGCATAATTCCTTTAGACTTTTTGTTTGAAGGAATTCCTTCAGACAAAAATTTTGAAGGAATTTGGGAAAGCAGCTACGGGTAGAAAGCCCGAAGAAATTTCCAAAGAAGCAAAGGCAAAGTGATCAAACAATTCTATGGACTTTTTGTCTACGAGAAATGTCCACAGACTTTTATCCACAAAAATTTGTCCACAGAACTTTTTGTCTATGGTAATTTTCCCATGGAGAAAGCCCAGGGAAAATGCCCATGGGAATTGTTTGAAAAAAATGTTTGCGAGAGACTGTCGAAGCCCAAAGGCCATCCAAAGACCACCTGAAGGGTAGATACCCTTGCAAGGGGCTCTTCCTGACCCAAATTGGATCATTTCTTAAGGCCTAAAAGGGAAAGTTCTTTCTGGGAAAGTGTCAAATAGAAAAGCCAAAGGACCAAGGGGTGATGCACTTGAAGACATCAAATTCAAGATAGTGAACTAGTTGTTGAAAATGTATTGACAGGTGCGCAAACATCAATTTCAAAGCTCATAAAATAGTTGTTGATCCTTGTAATATATAGACATAAATGCATTCACAGGATTTAAGGCCAAGACCAATAGAAAGCGAGCAAGGAACAAAATAGCAAATTGAATCCAAGACCCAATTAATTAACTAGAAAAGGAGGAACGATGAAGAAGGATCAGATCACCAGGTAGACATTCAAAGTTCCAAACTTTTAATAGCATGACTTGTTTCTCTGCATTGAGAAAAATAAATGGGTAGATGCCCCTAATTTCCAACCTATCTTCCTAATAGTTTTCAATGCAACATGATGTGTTACTGTTCCTGAGTCCTTGAAGAGGCTATATAAGGGACTCTCTTTTATTGTAAATGGATCACTTTTTGATAATCAAAATGAAATTTTGCCCAAATTGAAAGGCATTATTGATACTTTGATTTTAAATTGTTAATCATATTTTGTTACTGGAATAAGAAATCAAGTGATTTTTTAGACTGTGTTGTGATATCTTTGTTGTTGAGGAAACTATTCTTATGTCTTTTTCCTTAATATATCTTCTATTCCTTTAATTCAATAAGCAAAATTAGTGATAGCAGTCAATAAGGTGTCCTAAAGTCAATTATGGAGAGACTTTGTGCCCCCATAATTGCCTTTTAGTGTGTTTTCTTTTCATTTCTATATAAAGGACCTTGGGATGACTTTGTGCCCTCATTGTCATTCGTATCTTACTCTTGAGCAATTCAGGTGGAGACTTTGTGCTACATCTTGATTTGTTAGTTATTACATCTTTGGTTACATTTTGTTGTTACTACCAAGAGTACTCTTGTGGTTGGCTAAATAGTACTTTTAAAATAAGAGGAGTGATGTCTATTATTTCCCTTGAGTTTTTCCTTTGATCTGCATGCATCATCTCTAAAAAAAGAGAGATAAATGGTTTGTCCTACCCTTGAGTATTATTTTCTCTCTCTCTCTCTCTCTCTCTCTATATATATATATATATATATATATATATATATATATCATACCTATAGGGAACCTCCCCTTGATGAGAGGAGAGATCAGTTCCCTTTTGATGTGGTAAACCTACACATTTGGATGACTAATCTTCCTACTTTGGCTGATCAAACCTATTTTGTTTATCAGTACGTTGATCGACAAAATATTCTACCAACAGTTTTTAGTGACTCCACTAGGGATATAATATCCATTATCCATTTATAATCTATCCATTCACCTCTACACTAACTGGGAAAGAATGCACAGTTTAAAGCCTCAAGCTGTAAACTAAAGCAAGGTCAACTCTTTTCCCATTTTTGTTTCACAATCTAGCAAATTCAAGGTATACATGAAGCCAAAGGGCTAAAGGTATCGTTGACCTTGTATTCAAGTTGGTACAACAAAGTGATTTTGATCTATTTCCTTCACCATCTCATCTCCAATGAACCAAGAGCTTTCTTCCTACTAAAGTCAGATCTCCATTGCCAGATGAAGTATCTACTTCTACTATTGATAAAGCTTTGCCAATAATTACCCCTATGAGATTTGTTATTCCTCCTTTTCATAATCCTACAATGGTAGTTCAAGGCCCCTGGGGTAATGATTTTGGTCCTCTCAATCTTACTCCACCTCTACATGAGCTTCCATGTAGTTTAAGGAAGAATTTCCCCAAATTCTATGGTGATGGGAAAGTTCATCTTGATGAACACATTGTAGCCTTCAGCATAGCTTGTGGAGTAATCAGAGTAGAATTTGAAGATGTAGTAGTCAAGCTTTTTATGGAGACACTACAAGGTGCTACTATAGATCGGTATTATCATCTACAGGCTCAGTCAGTGACTGATTGGAATACTCTCAAAGATAAGTTTGAAGCCAGATTCAAACTTGTAAAAGATGCACATGCACTTTTGGCTCAACTTACACAGATGAAGAAAGAGCCTTATGAACTAATGAGAGACTTCATAGCCAAAGTTGACAAACTAAGGAACAAAATTATTGTAATAGCTTGACCTACAGCTAAGAATATCAAATGCTTCTTCATTAATTCTCAGTTATTTGAAGTAAGTTTTCCCTTAAGACGTGATGGTCAAATAGATCTTACTATAGCTCAACATTTAGCCACTGAGGTAGAAGATGATCTCATCTTAGCAGGGAAGATAAGAAGAGATCCAAATAGAAATAGAGCTTCATCATCTTCTGAATATTCATCTACAAGCACCATAGATCCAATGGTGCAAAAATTGGCAAATGAGTTGTTTGCTCTCAAAAAGCAAATGGCTCAAGGAATGTCTTCTGCTCCTTCATACAGAAGGACATTCCCAAATTAGTCATATCAGGGCAATGCTATTAGGAATCAAGGGCAATAGAATCACCTTCCTCCCCCACAAGGGAAACTTGCCTTGGAAGCTCCTCTAACCAATTTAGTAATGGGATATCTTAAAACAGAATTAGAGTTCTCTTTTCAGCCTGAATTGAATCAAGAAAATGATGCTAATCTCCTTGAAGCAAATCAAGAAGAATCAGCTAGCGACTCCCACATTGGTTTTTTAAACTACCATGATGAAACCAGAAGTAAAGGAGAAGCTTTTGATGGATCATATATAGTGTTTACCAGGTCTAAAAACCAATCAGTCTAGCAAGCTGATAAAGAGAAGACAGAGGAACAACCTCAACTAGTAATCACAATTTCTAAGTGTGGAGCCACTCTGCCTTTTCAGTCAAAGGATCTGATGATCACCTAAAAGGCAAATACATCAATTTCACCTTCCCCTTCTACTTCAAATTCACAAACTATCCCACCTCCCATCCCTCCTAAAACTTAGAAGGTTGAAGTACCTTTCTCTATACCTAGCTCAATTCAACCATTTGACATAATCGATCATGTTAAAAAGACAAAAATACAAATGTCTGAGTTTGAGTATTTGTAGTCCAATCCTGATCAATTGAATAAGTTGGTCCAATATGTTAAGAACCAAACCATCTCTACAGGACAAAAATCTAAAAAGGTAACTCATGATTCTCTAAAGAACATGCCTATTCCAAATAATCTTGTTATTACTCCCCTAGCTACTCCTAAAAAAATAGAACCTTTCTATGTTTCCCTGTTAATTAACGGCCACAAGCTGAGTAACTATATTAGAGACTTAGGCACATCTGATAATGTCATGCCTACTAAAGTAGCTGAGTCCCTTAGTCTCACACTGACCAAGACATTTGGGAGATGTTTCTCCATGGAGAATGAACAAGTACCATTGTTGGGGCAAATCAAAGATGCCTAATTTGCATTTGCAGCCTTTCCAAATAAGAGAATCAAGATGACTATCTAGGTGGCTGACGTCCCAGCATCCTATGGCATTTTGCTTGGTCAAAATTTTTGTAAGGACGTGGGAGGAGAACTAAGCATGATCTATCTGAGGCAAGGATCCCTGTACAAGGCATAATGAAGAGGTTGCTCCCTGAAAAAGAGGCAAAATATGTGGTCACCCAGACATCAGCCCCTGAAGCTCAAATTCTTTTTGAATCCACAGGTATGGGTAACTATTTTCTATCTACAGACGAAGTGCATGAAACATCTAATATAATTCTTGAAAGGGTCAGCTCAGAAATCAGTTCAACTAAAACAACATAAGAACTAGTAGGCTACAATACAAATGAAGAAGGATCCTCCATCTCTGATGAAAGAAAGTTTAAAGAAAAATCAGTATCAGATGAGATATGGACTTTGGAATTTGATGGTATTTGTTCCTCTACTAGTTTAGGAGTTGGGGTTGTGTTGATATCTCCTCAAGGAGATATGTTTCCTTCATCTTACAAATTATAGTTTAACAACACTAACAATACAACTGAATACGAATCTTTGCTACTTGGAATGAAGGCTGCTCAAGAAAAAGACATCAAGTTTCTTCATGCTAAAGGGGATGCTGAATTAGTGGTTTGTCAAGTAAGAAATATTTACCAAACCAAGAATGAAGATTATGCCACTACCATAACCTAGTTTGGGACCAAATTGAAAGCTTTGATGCTTTCAACATTTCTGCCATACCTAGAGAGTCTAATGACAGAGCTGATGCACTTGTTGTTTTAGGAACTCTCTTAGTTCCTCATTCATATTTCAAAGAAGACAGGTATACTATTGAGTCTAGTCTATAGACCAAGTGTTCTTGACAATGCTGATTATTGGCAAGTATTCAATGGTGATCATCAAATCATTACTTTCCTCGAACGAATTTTTTTTTTTGAACAACTATGTTTTGAAGGCAGTGAACCTTAAAAGTATGAATCAGCCTCTGAATCTAGTTTAGATATAAATGAAGAATTCTTACAGCTAAAAGGAAACAAAATTCCCAAAGGCCTAGTTTCTCTTGAGAAGCTGTTTGACAAGCATGATAGATTCATCAAACAATAGCAAATAGACTCAAGTTTCTCTCAGGGATTTGATCAAGTAAATCTGACCACTAAAGAAAATCCCAAGATGGTTAATATTGGTAAGTACTGCACCCCTAAAGAAAGATTCAAGTTCACCACTTTGTTTCGTCAATACATGGATGTCTTAGCATATTCATATGAAGACCTCAAGTCTCTTAGACCTGATTAAATTTTCCATGACATTCCTCTCAAGGCTAATTCAATGCCCTATAAGCAAAAATCTAGGTAGTACAATCCAAAAATATCAAGTACTATTCTGTCTGAGATACAAAAAATTTTAAATGCTAGAATCATCTTCCCAATCCATCATTTCACATGGATTACAAACATAGTGCCTGTAAGGAAGAAGAATGGAAAAATTTGCATTTGTGTAGATTTTAGGAATCTGAATCAAGCATCTTTGAAAGATAATTATCCTTTACCAATCATGGATCAAGTGCTTCAAATAGTGATAGGTTTAGAGATGTTATCAATGTTGGATAGCTTCTTAGAATATAATCAAGTTGAATTTGGTGAAGTAGAACAACACAAGACTGCATTCACCACATCTTGGGGTACATTTGCATATGGAAGAATGCCTTTTGGCTTGATAAATGATGGTGCTACCTTTCAGAGAGCAATGGATCTAGCTTTCAAAAATGAGATTGGTAAATTCATAGTGGTATACCTTGATGACTTGATTGTTTTTTTAAAGCATCGATTTGATCATGTACACCACTTACAACAAGTGTTGGAGTGCTGCCACCAGAATGGTATTTCCTTGAACCCCAAGAAGTCTATTTTTGGAGTAATAGAGGGGAAACTCCTTGGACACATTGTGTCAAAATAAGGCATAAAAATTGACTCAGATAGATTCAAGTCTATTCAAGAGCTTAATTTGCCTACAAGCAAAAAATTTGTTCATTATTTCTTCAAAAAGGTTAATTTCTTACAGAGATTCATCCCTGAATTTGCTGAGAAGACTAAACACATTATGAACATGATGAAAGGGAAGACCACCTTCAGCTGGACTAAATAAGGTAAATCAGCATTTCAATATATCAAGACTGCCATTGCTCATGCCCCTACCTTGGTTTGTCCAAATTAAAATAAATATTTCATCATATACATCTATGCATCTAAACACACTCTTTCAACAATTCTTGTTCAACAGGACAAGGAAGGTATGGAATCTCCTATCTCTTTCATGAGTTTCCCTCTCAAAATCCATGAGATGAAGTATTCAAATGTAGAGAGGCATGATTATGTGTTGGTGAAAGCATTCAAACATTTCCGCTTCTATATTATGAATTCACACACTACTACCTTAATTCTTGACACTATAGTCAAGTCTATATTAACTCAGTAGGAGTTTAGCATGAAAAAAGGTAATTGGATTGAAAAGATCTAAGATTTTGATCTAGACATCAAGCCAAAAAATCTGGTCAGGGGTAAAGGCCTATGCCAATTAATTGCTGACAACAAGCCAAAAGATACACAACATGAAGAAGCTAAAGTGGAAGATACTCCAACAGTCCTTTTTATCTCCACTACCAATGAGTGGTATTGAGGTATCTCTCATTTTCTTACTTATGGTGAATGTCCTACTCATTTGTCTTACAAAGAAAGGAGGACTATCAAGTTGAAAGCTACCAATTTTGTCCTTTGAGACAACGGCTTGTACAAGATAAGGATAAATGGAGTATTCCTTCACTGTGTAGACAAAGAGCAACAAAGCCAGATTTTGAAATCTTTCCACAATCTAGCCTATGGAGGACATTTTTCTACTCCTATGACTACTCACAAGATTTTGTGAGCTAGGTATTACTGGCCAACTCTTTTCCAAGATGCACATAAGTGGGTGAGAAAATGTGAACTTTGTTAGTAATTTAGAAGACCTAAGTTAGATGCTATGCCTCTCAAGCTAGTGATCATAGAAGAACCTTTCTAGTAATGGGGGATTGATTTTATTGGGATAATAAACTGATGTTCAAGTGTTGGACATGATTATGTCTTTACAAGCAAATAACTATTTCACCAAGTGGGTAGAAGCAATCCCAACTAAGCATGCTACTTCAAAAGTTATATGCAACTTCCTCAAAAATAATATCATTTCCATGTTTGGACTTTCGATCAAAATTGTTACTGATAATGTAGCTTGTTTCACCTCTCAGGAGATTACACAATTTTGTTTCCATTATGGAATTATACTCTCTCACTCTTCTAATTATTTTCCACAAGGGAATGGACAAGTTGAATCCAACAATAAAAACCTAGTAACTATCATCGAGAAGCTAGACAGATGACAATCAAAGGACATGGCACAAAGCATTGGTTGATGCTCTATGGGCAAATAGAATCACACTAAAAGAGGGCAATTGGTATGTCTCCTTTTCAACTTATTTATGGTATCAATGTTGAGATACCAATCACCTTAGAATTGCTAGCCTTGAAATTGGCAAAGGCAATTGAAGATCAGACATATGAAAGCTCTCTTGATAAAATAATTATGTGCCTGACTGAGCTAGAGGAATAGAGAACCATGGTGGTGGATAGAATTGCTACTCATCAAAGTCTGGTAAAGAAACTCTTTGACCAAAAGGCCAAAAATCATGATTTCTAGATTGGGGATCAAGTCCTGCTATGGGAGAAAAGGAGAGAACCAAAGGGGATGCATGGAAAGTTTGACTCCCTTTGGAGAGGCCCATTTATAATTCATCAGCACATTGGTGAAAATAACTTTCTACTAAAATATCAAGATGGCACACTCTTTTCTCTACCTCATAATGGACAGCATCTAAAACACTTCAACTCTTGAAGTATTAGATCATTGCATCTGTATATATGTATATTTGTACAGTTTTATATTTTGTTTTGTTTTGTTTGTTTTTTTTTTTGATGCCTTTCATTTCTAGGTAGCATGACTTCATAGCCCAATGGTACACATGAAGACACTGGAGATTCTAGATTTTACTCCATTTAATTCTTTTTGTAATTGATAGAAGTTCCCCAACTGGAACCAGCTATTGTCCCCCAAAAATATCACTCATTTTTGGGACAACATTTGAACTATTTTGGTCCTACAGACCAAAATTGTCTCTTCCCTTTTCAAAATTTGTCTTGGGCATTAAAATTCCTCATTTTTCAAACTTCTAAAGAATCTACAAACTCTACAAATAGGTTCACTTTCTACAGGTTCAAAGACTTCTACATGCAAGTTCAACCAAAAGAATCAGTTTCTAACACTTGGTCATTTTTGGGATTGGTTCAGTGCTTTGGTTCAATCAAAAATTGTCATCGACAAGCATCTAAGCGAAGAAGGCTTGAACCGTTGAACCATTGAACCACTTTGGTTCAAAGGTTCAATGAGTTCAAAATTCAAAAGGTTCAATGCTTTCAGTTCAATGGCAGGTTCAATCAAAGGAACAGTTTAATGGCTTGGTTCAACAAGCGGTTCAACACTTTGTTTCACTCAGTTGGTTCATCTGATTTGTTTCAATGCTTTGGTTCATCCTTTAGTTCAATCAAATGGTTCTTCAGTTGATTCAAGGCTTCATTTGAACCGTTGAACCAAAGCTTGGTTCAACATCTTTTGGTTCAAAGGTGGGTTCAAACAAATGGCTCAAAGGTGGGTTTAATCAAGCGGTTTAATGATTTAGGTCATTTGATTGGTTCATTGGCTTGAACCATTCTGGTTCAAATCTCAGTTCATTGACTTGGTTCAACCAAGCAGTTCAATGGAGTGGTTTAATGGATTGATTCAATGTTTGGTTCAATTAAACAGTTCAACGGATTGGTTTAGCCAAGTGGTTCACTCAAATGGTTCAAAGGAGTGATTCAATGTAAAGTTTAAAAAGCCTCCTGAAGGACAAGTGCCCTTGCCGAGGGCACTTGGTTGACAAAAAACACCCTTTGGAAGGGTCATTTTCAAAGAAGGCCTCAAAGGTAATTCTTTCAGATTTTTGTTTAAAGAATTCAAAAAAGGCTAAGGTAGACAAAGGCATAATTCCTTCAGACTTTTCGTCTAATGGAATTCCTTAAAAAAAAAGGTTTGAAGGAATTCGAGAAAGTAGTTGCAGGCAGAAAGCTCGAAGAAATTTCCAAAGAAGCAAAGGCAAAGTGATCAAACAATTCTATGGATTTTTTATCTGCGAGAAATGTCCATGGGAATTTGTCCATGGACTTTTTTTCTACAAGAATTTGCCTGCAGAGAAATCCCATGGAAAATGCCCATGGGAATTGTCTGTAGAAAATGTCTGCGAGAGACTGCCGAAGCCCGAAGGCCATCCAAAGATTGCCTGAAGGGTAGATACCCTTGCGGGGGGCTCTTCTCACCCCAAATCAGATCATTTCTTAAGGCTTGAAAGGGTAGGTTCTTTTCAAGAAAGTGGCAAAAAAAAAAGTTGAATAAGGACCAAGGGGTGACATACCCAAAGACATCAAATTCAAGACAGCAAACTAGCCATTAAAAATGTATTGACGGGTGCGCAAATGTCAATTTCAAAGTTCATAAAATAGTCATTGATCCTTGTAATCTACAAACCTGAATGCATTCATAGGGTTTAAGGCCTAGACCAGTAGAAAGCGAGGAAGGAACAGAATAGCAAATTAAATCTAGGACCCAATTCAATTAACTAGAAAAGGAGGAACAATGAAGAAGGATCAGATCACCAAGTGGACATTGAAAGTTACAAACTTTCAATAGTGGGACTTGTTTCTCTGCATTGAGAAAAACAAATGGGTAGATGCCCTTAATTTCCAACCTATCTTCCTAATAGTTTTCAACGCAACATGATGTGTTACTATTCCCGAGTCCTTGAAGAGGCTATATAAGGGACTCTCTTTATTGTAAATGGATCTCTTTTTAACAATCAGAACGAAACTCTACCCAAATTGAAAGGCATTACTGAGACTTTGAGCTTAGATTGTTGATCATATTTTGTTACTGGAATAAGAAAGCAAGTGATTTTCCAAACTTTGTGCTATGACATATTTGTTGTTGAGGAAACTATTCTTATGTCTTTTTCCTTAATATATCTTCTGTTCCTTTAATTCAACAAGCAAAATTCATGACAGCAGTCAGGAAGGTGTCTTGAAGTCAACTGTGGAGAGATTTTGTGCCCCTATAATTTCCTTTTAGTGTGTTTTCTTTTCATTTATGTGTAAAAGACATTGGGATGACTTTGTGCCCTCATTGTCATTTGTATCTTACTCTTGAGCAATTCAAGTGGAGACTTTGTGCTGCATCTTGATTTGCTAGTTATTACATCTTTGGTTACATTTTGCTATTACTACCAGGAGTACTCTTGTGGCTAGCTCAATAGTACTTGTGAAAGAAGAGGAGTGTTGTCTGTCATTTCCCTTGAGTTTTTCCTTTGATCTGTATGCATCATCTCTGAAAAAAGAGAGATGGATGGTTTGTCCTACCCTTGAGTATTACTTTATTTATGTATATACATATATATATATATATATATGTATATATATGTATATATGTATATATATATATATATACATGTATATATATACATGTATATATATATATATATATATATACATATATACATATATATACATGTATATATATATACATGTATTTATATATATATATATGTATATATATATACATGTATATATATATATATATACATATATATATATATATATACATGTATATATATACATGTATATATATATATATAGGGAACCTCCCCTTGTTGTTAGACTTTGAATGGTGTAGTAGGGTTTGTGAGAAGCTTGTGAACTTAATTTATTGGTTATATTTAAGAAGATTGAATGGAAATTAAGCTACGGCAGTAGCCATTAGGATTATGGGGTGTGTTGCTATTAAACTTATGTTCTTTGGAAGAGGAATAAGGGTTTATCCATGTATTATATCCATTTTTTTATTAAAATTTTGGGGGAAATAATTTTGACTACATTTTTGCTAATGGTGTAGTTGGTATGTTTAGAACTAGGAAATGAAATGTAAAATCATGGTCTGTAAAGAAAGCTACAAGCTTTAATTATAGGAATGTTTCTTTATCCTTGATAATGTTTTTTATGTGATTTAATATAAATAGTCATTAGGGTACATTTATATTATATATTAATACCCTATTGAGATATATGCATACCAAGTATGCATATATAAACATATACCTCAAATAGGTCTGAACGTGCTTGAGTAGAAACATGAAATAGGGCTTTTATGTGTTTGCATTATCCTAAATAAAATGTCCTTGCCTAAAAAGAGGTTTAAAGTACTTAACCATTTGATAGAATAATTGTAATAAAAATAAGGAAGAGGGTTAAAACCCTAGGTTGGATATTAAGGTTATATTAGATTTCCTTATTGACATTAACTTAAATTAGGTATTTCTAATGTTTTTGTTTTATTTATTAAATAAAATACCTTTATTTTGTGTGACACAAATGTATTGTCTGCTATTGGTGAAATTTTCCCTTTGATAAGGAATGGTTTTGTAACAATAAAAGTGTAGATTAGTTGTTCGTAATTAATTGGTATTTTACTTGAATGGATTAACTTTTAGTTTCAGAATGTCTCAAATTATTTACTATTATTTCATAAAATAAGCATATCTTAGTAAAATGTGTAAATATGATAGTTTTCCTCCCAATTAGTTATGTTTGAATATTCTTGATGAGAATGAAATATTGCTAAAACATTTAGTTGTAAATCATCAATATGATTAACATAGAAGTGTGAATACATTTATAGTATTGATTTGTTATATGTTATATGTTATAGTTTTAAATACTAGTAGAACATTAGTTCAAAATGTAAAAAGAATAAAATGATTTGGTATGTTGATGTAGAAATCATGTGTTAATTTTGAAACCTAATGGGTTAATATTGAGTGTGTATGTTTTAGCAAGTTGTGTTCTTGTTTTTACATTATGGATTGGATAAGCATGGTTGGAGATTTACTACAAATTAAATGGACTAAATTCTTGTAATAATGTGAATGTTTTCATGATGTTACATCATTATCATATCATGATATATATTTGATATTGATAAATAGTTTTTGGTATAATAAAATATGCATTGGAGTAAATAAGTTTATTTTTTTGTTGAATTCATTAACTTACATCTCCAAGTTTTTACTAAATTTCATGTTTTGGATCATAAGGTAATGAATAATGAAGTTTGATTTTTTTTTAAATATACCTTTTGGATTTATAATTGGTTGTTCCTTTAACCTAAAAAGTGCATATGCAGTACATAAAGCATGTATGTTCTTCATATTCTAATTTATCGAGACTCATTGTTATGATATTATGAAGCATAGTGAAGAGTTATATGTTGATGGTAAGATTTAGTAATTTATAATATAAGTTTAATAATGTTGAGATTCTATCCTTTATATAAATGCTCATTAATTAACATATGTATATATATATATATATATATATATGATTTTTTAACTTATTTTAGATCATTGGTTACTTTGATCCATTAGTGAGTGATTGAATATTATGACTCATGGTCAATGAAACCTTTTTTATTTATATACCTTGGTTATATTCATGATATATTCTATTTTTGACCTCATGTTATACACATTGGGAATACCTATACTAGGCATATCTTATTTTTGATCATTTTAAGTTTATCACTAGTTTTTTATTTTAAATTTTAGAATGCTTAACTAGGGGGAATTAACATGCTAGATTATGCTGGAGCATTTTATTGTCATTATTAATGTATGTATTGAACCACCCATAGTGATTTTCTATTAAGAACTCCCCCCTAAATATAGACCTTATCATTTCATGGTTCTCTGATTCAAGCCAATTTCTTGAAGAGATGTATCACCAACTATAAATTATTTTATGTCCTTTAAACCTCTGATATTTAGGTTATTCTTGTGAATAGCTTACTTAGGTGTTGTTGTATCATTTCTCTTATATGAATATCCTTAACACTATTTTGATTAGCATTTTAGTTACTGAATAGTTATTATCTTTAACAAACTATTCTTGCCTTGAAATTGTTGAATGTATAACTTTATGTTTGGAAAACCCTTATTGTAGGTAATAATATTTACAACTATAATAAAAATAAGCATTTTGGATCTTATTGACTATTATATCATGTATTATTAGGTGTTATCATTTTAATACATTAGAATGGTCGTTTTTACTTTTTTTAATACATGTATTTGGTTAAATATGTATTGATGAAGTGTTGAATAAAACTTTGAGGGGTGAAACTTATTTTCATATATGTCATACGTGTTATAATAATAGTATGTTGAATGTTTTTAACAAGGTTAGTCTCTTGAGTTATATGAATATCATGTTAGAATTATTGTGCCCCACCAACCCACCCCCAACAAAAGTTTATTCATATTTCATTTGATAGTTATTTTCATTCATGAATCATGCCTATGAATTATTTAGATTTGTAACTTCCTTAGTGTTGGCCAAATTTGGCCTACATATAGAACTTTGCCTATATCTAGAGAGAGAAGTTGAGTAAGGTCCTAGTTGAGGGAGTGATCTAATGATGGAATGAGTAGACAAACTTCAAGAAGACCTCATGTCTTTTGAAATATTTTGAAACAAGTTAATCACGCTTAAAGTGTAAATTTGGTTATTTTAAAAAGCCAGACCATCAAGGCACATCATGCAAGAATGAATAGGTCAGTTTGGTTATACATTTAATAATTATACTTGGGAGGCCTCTCAAATATAAAGGATCACATTGAGATGATGTATTTTGTGCTAAGGTCATTCCATACAAATTTGGTATCTTGATGAGTTTACTATCTCAAGATATAAGCCTTAAAAGATGGTCTAACAGTATGAAACTGCTCAGAGACATAAATTTAAAGCCATGAGAAGTATCCACCTAGGTTAAAAATATTAAAATTACCCTAAGATTTAACATGGGGATGCTAAGTGTCAAAATATTGCTTGATCAATTCATATATCAATGGCATGCAATTAATAGTTCAATTTAATGGGACCATTAAGATCAACCATGTGAATTAAATCATGTAAATAAAGATTAATGGTGAGAACAAGGTCAAAAGGTTAGAAAAAATCCTAAGGTTAATGCATCAATGATGGGTATCACAATCATGGTAACTTACCAAATCAATGGTGCACATTCGATCAAGTAGAAGGAATATCAATAGCATGCCTTCAATCATGTTGAGGACATTGATGTTGTGCATGAGGTTAAGAAGTCAATGATCCTAGACTACATGTGAGGCCACCACATGGTAAAAGTGCATTAACTAGATGAAGACTAATATTAATGTCTACAATAAGCATGTAAGACTACCAAGTGTCCAATTTTCAAATGTTGAGATAAAGATCAATGTGGGGCTACCAAGTGGCATGATATAGAAAGAAAAATTTAGATCAATGATAATAATGAAGGTTAAAACCAAAATACTCCAAAGGATATCGACAAAGCATATTTGATTAGGTTTAATAAGGGCACAAGATGTGGACATGTGTCTAAGGTGACAATGATCAAATTTTAAAATAAAATAAGTAGCCCAAATAAAGGCTCTATAGGTGAACATGTTGGATCAAAGGATTTCACCACCCAAGTAGGAAAATGAATAAATACAAGATCAAAGTGTGATCTAGGTTACTAGGAATAGACCCTACAGAGTCTTAGGATGTTATTAAATCTTAGCTAAACCTCTCAAAATCTCTCAAATGTAAGTTTTACATTTCCAAGAAACCCTAACCTATAGATCCTCATTACAATTATGGCTATACAAAAACCAATAGGTAAATTGGTTTTCATCTATAGTGGACCTATGTTCAAGATTTAGAGTAATGACATAATGGTGACTATGAAAGGAATGTCAATGGGACACCAAATGAATGAGTTTAGGTGGATACCTAATAATATAAAGGACATATCAAATTGAAGCATGGTATTATAATCTTATTAAGAATATGGAGAGTTGGGAGGTTGAGAAAGACAGTCAAGAATTTATTAAGTTTCAAAGTCTTTGGGGACTTTCCCCTTTTGATAGATCATTACTCATCATCCCTGGTATATTATTGTCTTATATTATGTTCTTGAGCCAATAAGAGGACTTAAAAAGCTATCTGGAATAAACAAAAATTAATTTTTGGAGGTAGGATTAATGCTAATCAATAAAAAAAATTGTTGGGCCTCATTTATAAATTTATGTTTACTCAGTTCTCTTTCTCTTCCCCCTTTCATATATATATATCCCATTTCTTCCCAAAAAGGGATAGACTCTAATGATTTTGGCATGCCCAGGTTATGCCAAGATTTGTACTCCAACACCTATTTGATGCAATAAAGATATAATTCTTCTATTTACATGTTGAATTGAAGTGTGTTCTATGAATTCATTAATGTGGTTAAGTGAATGTTTGATTGAATTTGCCTCTATCTAAATTTTATCACCTTCATGAAGTATTTTTTTAATATTTCATAGGACATTAAAAATGCTTAAGATAGTTTTTGATTAGTTTAGAAGTGGACAACTACCCTCCCATGCTAGATTGATATCTAGTTAGTGTATTTTTGTGAAATACTTGTGTGAAAGTTGATCAAAGAGTGAATGAAGTGATATTTTCAAGTTTGAAAGTGTCTAATAGTTTGCCTTATGTAATTATAAGTGTTTAATCATTGGTGCATCACCTCTGTTTGCATGTTTTCATGTTTATTATCTATTTTTCTCCCTTTTATAAGTACATATATTAGTTTGGGTTATAGATCTAAAGGAAGTTGGCCTTATCTAGAGGTTAAAACCCATAATATAATACCCACAACCTAGGGATGTTCACATTTTATGGCTTAGTTAGAGGGAGCCTGAAGAACCCCCCCCCCCCCCATGGGTGAAAATTAAGATAAAAATAGTTTTTGGCACACCTAGTGGGATTATCCTTGGCATAGATAAATTTTGGATCTAAGGAGAAATATTTTCAATATAGAAAGACATCCATCATCATCAAAAGATGAATATTCTTTAGATTGTAGAATTCATAACATCTTTTAGGCAGTACTCTCATGTTAAATATTACTACAAGGTCTTCTAGTAAAGGTAGTCCTATTGAATTAATTGAGTTGCCTTCTAATTCATATAAAATATCAAGGTTTATTATGAAAATACCTTATCCTCAAAATAAATATTCATCTCTTGGTCATCCTATTATCCTAAGAAGGAAAATCCCCACTATCTAGATGGACATCAAAAACTAAGTATTTGTTCCCTTCAATAGGGGTAGTCTATTGAATTTATCCTATTTTGATAACATTCCTATGTTTTATATTTAAAATATACCATTATTCTCAGGATAAGATCAAACAAATCCTATTGAACACATCCAAGATGTTGTTAATGGGTGTTATGTTCATAATGTTATTCAAGATAATATAGCTATTAGACTACTTGTTACTTCCTTCAAAGGAAAAACACTATAGTGGTATATAAAATTTCTAATTAATTCCTTTTCTACCTAGGATGAGTTAGGTGCAGCCTTAGTCAAATAATTTGAGGATAATTTTGATCACCTATCCTTAGTTGAAGAGTTGACTACCATAAAGAGAGCTCCTCATGAGTTCATGTCTAATTTTAAACTTAGATTCTAAAAGACATGGACTAGGATACCTAAATTGACTAGACCATCCCTATAATATGTCTTATTTTACTACATGAAATCCCTCAATTCTTATATTAGTGTAATAATATAGTTAATGGGTGGTATTACCTTGCCAAATGCTTATGAGGTTACAATAAGAGTAAATAACAACTTGATACAAGTTGGTAAGCTCTTTCAAATTCCCCCATTGCATATATTCCAAAAATTCATGTCCCCCTAAAATTCCTTAAATTCCATATTTAGCTCCCATTCCATTCCCTAAAAATCAAGTTACAGCCCCTTCTAATCAAGCTAGTGAGCTTGGAGAGTTAAAAAGTTTATTACAATATTTTGAGAATTAAATAGTACAAATCAAGAGACAAAAATATAAAGTTAATAGGCCTTATAAAAAATATAATTATACCACATATCATCCCTTTAGAGATCAAAGGCCTCCTTATAAAGGGTTTAGAGAAAATAGACCACCCTATCAACCATAAAGAACCATAACTCAAGTGAAGCCATATGCATATCTTGACCCTAATGTACCTTCCACTTTAAAATTTATTATTCCCACACCACCTCAAAACAACTTGATGTAATATTTAGGTTGGAATCCATTTAATCTCAATGACACTCAAAGCCAAGCCTTAGTTTCATAAAACATTAATATGCCACAAATGACACATGAAGAGTTTTCTCTTCAAGGAAGTCAATATCAAAATACAAGTTTGGAATCAAAAGGATAGATTAAATAGGTTTAATGATATATTTATTCCATTAATGTGAACTGGCAAATGGATGATCATATTACATTCAATCAAATTGGTGAGATTAGTAATACAAATGGTCAAGTTACAACTCTAACTAGAGCTAAAATAAGATCCATTAATGAGGCTTAAGATATGATTAATTTATTCAATTACTCCTAATTTTGTTTCCAAGAGTACCAATGATCAAATTTCTTCCCATATAACATAGAAAAATTAAAATATAGAGGTTGGAAAGGTTCATCAAGTACCTCTAGTTCATGAGAAACTAGTGGTTTAGAAAGTGTAGCCAAAGGTTAGTGGATCTTAATTAAATATAGTGGATCTAATGAGTATATATAACATCATAATTAGTATGTGGTATTACCTCTCTATTCTAGGACAAAAATATATGCTCATTCAAGAGCTTTTATCCCTCAAATTGTCTCCAAAACTAGTTGAGAAAGAAGGTGTTATCCTAACTAGTTTAAACCAATCAACTAAGAAAAAAGTATAAAAGGTACATAATATGGTAAAATTGGAAAATAATTATGTAAAATAAGATAAAACTCATCTTTTCTACCTCTCCTTGATAGTTGGTGACACTCTGGTTCACAATTGTATGGTGGATAGTGAAGCCAGTAACACTATTATGCCTAAGTAAATTATTGACAAGCTTGTTCTTGTTTATGAACTAAATACCAAGGGATTATTTTAACTATATGTATCACCAAAAATGCATGATTAATTATTAAATATCTAAATTTTATACTACATTCTTTTCCCAATGTTACCATTCAACAAGATGTAGTTATGGTGGACTTGTCTTCTTACTTTGCCATGTGTCTATCAAGAGACTTCACTTCAAAGGTTGGAGGATACTTATAAATTTATTAGACATATTTTATGTTTATAAATAGTTAAGTTACCAAGTTAAAAATACATTTTTACCCATAACACATTTCCATTTGGAGCCATATATGTCAAGTGTTGTGAACACTAATTGTATCATCTCAAATGATGTGCTAGAGACTAGTGGAGTGAAAGATGAATCACCTTTGAACGGGGATCCATTTTTGTTCCTTGATGAATGGGCCTCTAATTTTAATGAACAATATCATTATAATCTAATTGAATAAGGGTAATTTTGTGTTAATTTCCTCCATGAGAATGATACACCAATTCCAACCATGATGAAGGATGATGAGTCTAGTGATGGTCTATAGCAATTATACTTTCACGGATAAAATAATAAGCATAGTACTAGGGATGGAATGATGCTTATTTCTCAATAAAATCAAATTTATTTATCTTATATTAAGTTCTAGTTTTGTTTTTCAAATAATTTTGTAGAGTATAAGGCACTAGTGCATGGTTTTTAGTAGGTTAGAAAGATGAAAGTCAACACCTTGCAATTTTTTGGTGATAGTGAACTTGTAATTCACTAAGTAATAGGTATTAATTTATGAAAAAACTTATTACTAATATATTATAGGCATATGGTATGGGACTTACTTTAGGATTTTCAAGCTTTCAACATTCAAGCAATACCAAGAAATGAGAACAAACATGTAGATAGGTCAGTTGTCATTAAGGCATAATTTATTATCTTAGCTGACATAAAAATTGAAAAGATTCAGTCACACATTAAGGTGGTTGTAATTATTTATATCTTAGATAACCAAGAGAACTGGCAAGTGTTTGAAGATGACAATCAAAGTGTCAGGTTCTTGCAAAAAGAGGCTGAGTTTTACTCAGGAAATCAATCAAAGTTCTTGTAATAGTATGGTAATTATATTATGAAACTAAAAAAAAAAATCCCAAAGGATTGGTCACATTTTATAACATATTCTATGGTGATGATGAGTTGAGAAATGAGACATTATCTTTGTCAACAAAAGAGGAACACTATGTTGATGTGGAGATTGCAGCTGGTAAGAACTTTAATTTGGGTAAGGTGTGCACTCCTTCACCAAAAGAAGCTTTCATTTAGTTATGTTCAAGCTTTTTTTATGTGTTTTCATGAAAATATATCTATCTTAAAGTATTATATCTGAGTTTATCTCAACACACCATTGAGTTAGAGGCTGAAAATAAACCAATGAGACAAAGACAAAGTCCTATCAATCCAAAGCTTGACCCTTTGATGAGAGATAAAATTTATAAGATCATAGATTCAGCTATTATAGTTCCAATCAAGCACTTAAATTGAGTGGAAAACCTTGTTCTATTATGGAATAATAATGGTGAGATTAGACTATGTATTGGCTTTCAGGATTTGAACAAGGCTTCCCTTAAAGATCACTATCCATTGTCGTCTATGAAAAAAATTTTATAGTTGGTTATAGGTTTAGAGAAGTTTTTTTATTATATGTATCTAGTGTTTATAATCATGTTTTGGTCAAAGAGTAAGGCCAATTAAAAATAGCCTTCACTAAAAAGTGGGGGACATTTACATATAGAAATATTCCCTTCAATTTATCCAATGATGGAGTGACCTTTAAAAAGAGCCATGGATGTGGCATTTTAATTCCTTCTTAACAAGTTTATAATTGTTTATTTGGATGAAATAATAGTGTTCTACAAGAGTGTAAGTGAGAACATGATTCACATCAAACAAGTGTTTTAGAGGTGTAAATAATTTGGGGTGTCTTTAAATCCTAAAAAGTGTCTTCTTAGTTCATGAAGGTAAGCTCCTTAGACATGTGATTTCAAAACATGGTTTGATTATAGATCCTAAAAGGATAGGTTCAACTCTTGCATTTTCCTTTCCCAATCACAAGAAGGATTTGAAAATATTCTTAGGGAAAATTAACTTGATAAGAAGATACATTTTATATTTTACAACTTTAGCCAAGCCACTTACATCCATGATAAAGAAGAATCAAAGTTTTGGATGGTCCAAGGAAGGAGTAAAGAGTTATGAAGAGATAAATAAGGCCATAACTAGTGTTCCTACACTCATAAACCCAAATTTCACAAAGTATTTCACTTTGTACAATTATGCTAACCTAAACACCATTTTAGGCATTCTTATCCAATAGAATCATGAGGCTTTAGAGAAACTAATAGACTTATTTAGTCATGGCTTGAAATAATATGAAATAAGGTACCCTTTTGTTGAAAAACATGTAATTTTAGTTATAAAGTCTCTTAATAAATTTAGATACTTATTACCTAACAATAAGATACACCTAATGGTTTCCCATCCAAGTATCAAAGAATTTCTCTTCAACAAAGACATAAATGAGAAAAGGTCTGGTTGGATAACTAAGGTAATGGAGTATGATGTGGAAATCAAGGTCACAAAGTTGATTAGAGGCAAAGGACTTTGTGAGCATCTATCCCAAGACTTGCAAGAGTCAAATGAGGTGGTTTTGGTGTCAAACAATGAAGAAGTTACAACTAATCATACCCCACCTTCTATTTGATTTCAGGGCTTGGTAACATATCTCTAAGATGGTATTTATCCCCCTCATCTAAGTCCTTCAAAAATAAGATATTTGATATTGTAATCAATTTCATTTCTTCTTATTTATGGGATCTTGTTCAAGAAATATATCAATGACATGTTGCTAAGATGTATAGAACCAAGCCAAAAAATAGAGATTTATTGAATAGTTCCATTATGTACATGGTGGAGGGAACTATTCTAAAATAACCAAAACCCTTAAGATCATGACAAATGGGTATTATTGTCCTATCATATTTCATGATTATCATGCATGGGTTAAGAAGTGTAAATAGTGTGTTATATTTATAGGAAAAGTGAAACTTGTAGCCTTACCTCTCCAACCAATTAAATTGGACCAGACATTCATCCAATGGGGATTGGACTGTATTGGTCTCATTAACCCCCCTTCAAGTGTAGGATATAAATATATACTAACTACCATAGATTACTTCACTAGATGGACAAAAGCAGTAGTATTAAAAGAATCAAATGAATATAATGTTCTAGATTTCTATGAAGGTTTTCTTACTAGGTTTGGAGTTACTTCAACCATTATTTTTGGTATTGCTATGGCCTTTGTGGGGACTAGGTTAAACCAATGGGATATTAAATATGGTGTCTATCTCAGCACTTCATCAAATTATTATCCATAAGGCAATGGCCTTGTTGAGTCCACAAATAAGAACATGTTAAAGATCATAAGAAAGACTATTGAAGATAATTAGAGGTCATGGTATATCGAGTTAAAATTAGCTCTATGGGCTTATAAGATCACCTACAAAATATCAATAACCAATTCTTCATAAAAGTTGGTTTACGATAAGGAATCAAGGTTACCTTTTTCTCTTAAGTTTCTTACTTTAGAACTAATACATCAACTTGAGTTGTTAGAGAATGAACAAATGGAAATCAGATATGTTAAGCTTATAGAGGTAGAAGAGGTTCAAAATCTATCCCCGTTAGCCATGGAATTCCATCAAGCACAAGTAAGGAGAACCTTTGACAAGAGAGCTTCTTTAAAAAGTTTTATAGAAGGAGATTTGGTCCTTAAGTGGGATGAGGATATAGATAAACCAGGAGGGCATATAAATTTTAACTCTCTTTAGAGTAATCCATAAACAATCTCCAATTAAAAATCCCACAATGCCTTCCAAGTTGTAAATATGGATGGCAAGGAGATTCCTATCCCAGTTAATGGCATACATCTGAAACACTGCTATTGAAAGGCCAAGTCTCTTGTACATAGTTTGTTTTTTTCCATCCAAGTACTATCCTATAACATTAGTTTGTTTTTTTTTTATCCTAATAAGTAATGTTTTTGCACACTTTCTATTTTTAGGTTAGTTTCCTTGTTTTGTGTGTTTCCTTCTTTGTCTTAATGGAACAGTTATCTTATTTAAATTTAAAAGGTTTCTTGTAGTCATGGATCAGATTTTGCTTTAATTATGAGTCCAAAAGTCATGCAAATGTTATGGTTCTCAATAATAGCAATCATGCTTCCTATTTGAGTTGACAAAGATGTTGGCCAAATTTTTCCTACATACAAAACTTTGCCTATATCTAGAGAGAGAAGATGAGCAAAGTCTTGGTTGAAGGAGTGATCTAATGGTGGAAAGAGTAGAGAGACTTCAAGAAGACCTAATGTCATTTGTAATATTTTGAAACACTTTAAACAATATTAAATTATGAATTTGGTGATTTTAAGGAGAAAGACCATCATGGCACATCACACATGAATGAACAAGTCAATTTGGTTGTATATTTAATAAGTTTACTTGTGAGGCCTCTAAAATCCAAAGGATCACATAGATATGATGCATTTTGTGCCAAGGTCATTTCTTGAAAATTTGGTATCTTGATGAGTTTTCTATCTCAAGATATAAGCCTTCAAAGATGGTCTAGCAGTAATAAATATTCTCAGGGATGTCAATTTAAATCCACAAGAAGTATCTATTTGGGTTCAAAATCTTCAAAAGATATTGAGATTGAACATGGGGCTACCAAGTGTCAAAATCTTACTTGATAGGATCATAGATCAATGACATGTGGTTAACATCTTGAGTTAGTGAGACCATTAATATTAATGGCATGAATAAAATCATGCAAATCAAGATTAATGGAAAGCATAAGGTCAAAAGGTTAGTGTATCTTAAGATTAAACACATTGATGATAGGTATCATGATCATGGTGACTTACTAGATCAATGGTGCATATTTTATCAAGTAGAATTAAGATCGATGGCACGTGTTCAATCATGTTAAGGAGTTTGATGGTGCACATGAGATCAAGAAGTCAAAGATCCCATATTACACATAAGGCTACCATTTTGCACAAACATGTTAATTATATGAAGATTGATAGTAGGGTCCATAAGAAGCACATGAAACTACCAAGTGTCATAATTTTAAAATATAATACAAAGATCAACATAGGGATACCAAGTGAAATGATCTGAAAAGAGGAATGTAGATCAATAACAATAATAAAGGTCAAAGCTAGAAGACTCCCAAGGAGATTAATAGAGCATATTTGATTATGTTTCATAAGGGCATAGAATGAGGACACATGTCTAAGGTGAAAATGGTTAGGTTTCAAAATAAAATAATTAGCCCAAGAAAATGCCACATAGGTTGACACATTCGATCAAAGGATTTTACTACCTAGGCATGCAAATGAATAAATACAAGATCAAAATGTGATTTAGGTTATTAGGAGTAGACACTATAAAGTCTTAGGACACCATTAAAGCTTAGAAAAACCTCTCAAAAGCTCTCAGATGTAAGTTTTACTTATTCAATAAACCTTGACCTTTAGATCCTCATTATAATAATGGATATACAAAAACCAATAAGGGAATTAGTTTTCATTTATAGTGGACTTATATTCAGGATTTGGAGTAATGACAGAATGGTGACTATGAAAGGAATGTTAGGGGGGCACTAGATGAATGAGTTTATGTAGTTTCCTAATAACATAAAGGACATATCAAGTTGAATTAAGGTGTTGTAATCCTATTAAGAAGATGGAGAGTTGGGAGGTTGAGAAATATAACTGGGCATTTATGAAGTTTAAAATTCTTTAGGGGACTTTCCCCTTTTGATATATCATGAATCATCATCCTCAGTAGGTTCTTATCTTATAATATGTTCTTAAGCCAATAAGAGGAATTAAAAAGCTATCTGGAGCAAATCAAAGTTAATTTATAGAGGTAGGATTAATTCTAATCGATAAAAAAGTGGTTGGGCCTCATTTATTAATTTTTATTTTCTCACTTCTCTCTCAATCTTCCCCTTATCATATGTATCTCCCATTTCTCCCCAAAAAAGGAGAGACTCTTATGCTTTTGGCATGCCCACGTTATGCCAAGGTTTGTACTGCAACACCTATTTGATGCAATAAAGACTGAATTCCTCCATTTGTAGGTTGAATTGAAGTGTGTTCTATAAATTCATTGATGTTATTAAGTGAATGTTTGATTTCCTTTACCTATATTTGAATTTTATCACCTTTATGAAGCATTTTTTAAGCTTTCACATGTCATTCTATAAATTCATTGATGTGGTTAAGTTGGTGTTCTATAAATTCATTGATGTGGTTAAGTGAATTTTTGATTTCCTTTACCTATATTTGAATTTTATCACCTTTATGAAGCATTTTTTAAGCTTTCACATGTCATTCTAAGTGCAAAAGATAGTTTTTCATTGGTTTGGAAGTGGACAACTACCCTCCCATGCTAGATTGATAGCTAGTCAGTGCCTTTTTTTGAAATACTTGTGTGAAAGTTGATCAAAGAGTGAATGAAGTGATATTTATAGGTTTGAAACTGTCTGATAGTATGTCTTGTGAAATTATAAGTGTCTACATCATTGGTGCATCAATTCCTTTTCCATGTTTTCATGTTTAATATTTATTTCTTTCCCTTTTCCAAGTAAAGAGATTAGTTTGGGTGATAGATCCAAAGGAATTCAACCTTATATGTAGGTTAAACCCTATAATAGGATACCCATAGTCTAAGTTTGTTCCCATTTTATGGCTTAGTTGGAGGGAACCTAAAGAACACCCCCCCCCACCCCCCATGTGGGTGAAAATTAAGACCACAAAACTTAGCATGCTTAGAGTTTTTTTCTTTTATTAGTTTCTTATTCTATAATAAATAAAATAGTCATGTATAGTAGTATAAATTTTCATGGCTAACTATGCATGTAATTTAGTCTGAATTTTTTATAGTAAGTGGATTGTTTGCATGAATATTAGACTATACACTTATTGTAAAAAATCATTTATAAATTACTAATAGAAGGTAATATACTTCCCATGTTTAAGGAAGTCTTATTATACTCACTATTAAATTGAATAATGGAAAGACTCCTACATTTTGATTTTATTTTAAGAATTGTCCTCAATAGTGTTAACTTGGTTTTGCATAATGTTGTAGTAAAAATGTTTAACCTGGTTGTTTGTTCCATAAACAAATTATCTATATAATTATAAGTGAAATATAAATATTATGACATCGGATTACTTTTTTTTTTTCACCCATAAAAATATAAAAATATACTTGTGGATTGATTATTCATGGATTCTAAGTAGTTCCTAATCACGTAGAATCCTATAGACCCAATCTATTTAAGTTTTCCATGTATAAGATTTCATTGTGAACCATGGTAATATGACTGTGATTCATTGCTAGATGGCTGATTTTCTATGTACATTATTTTTGAATGTATTGAATTTTATGTTATGTATACAACACCTTTTGACTCTAAATATTTCTCTCTTTTTAGGCAATTGAGTTTACCTCATAACATTGTATGTAAAGTAGATATCAGGGAATGAATGATGTTTGAGGAATCATTGAGGGTATTTACGTTATCACATTTGTAATTTACTATTAATAATTTATAAGTGGGATAATATAAGAATATTTGTTGGGTGTGAACTCAAAATAAATAGGGAATTGTGGAACATTTAGATGTGATCATTATGAAATGATAGGAAACATTGAGTACCTATTGATAGAATTTAAGGTATTGATATCATTTTATTAATGTTAGGGAAAACTCCATAGTTGGGTTTGATCATTATATTAAGTTATTTAAAATAAAAGTATGATATTTTAATACCCAAAAAAAGACTTTAACCATTTATCTTGGTATAAAATTTTATAAAATGACTTGTGTATGTTAAATAAAGGTATATGTTTAGTTAAGATAGTTAAATAAATAAGATATTTGATTTGTTTCAAGAGGGTTGGGTGATAAGGATCCTAGTGTGTTTGGTCATCGTTATTAATTATCGTGAACTTTAAAATCTCTCTATCTATGAACCTTCACTCTTGAGATTCTCTTCCTAAATCAGTTATCTAAATATGAATGGGAAATTGGATATGGGGTGCTTAAATTAAACTTGTGCTACTCTAAATTTGGTATAGTAAGATAAGTCATGTTTAGGACATTTAAATATATAAGATAAATAAGCTTAAAAAATTTCTTGAGTTTTTGGTCACAAAATTGGGCATGGCATTTTGGTATCAAAGCTAAGTATAAAATTAGTAACTTTGGGAAATCAATGTGGTTATTTCAATTAACCTACACAAGAAAATATAAAAAACACAAAGTTTACTTTCAACTTAGTAATTATAATTCATGGGGATTAATTTATATAGAGGTATTATAGTAGTATGATTCTTAAGTGATCAAACATAGAAGCATGCATATTCTATGAAACACTTTGGTAGTACTGGGTGCTATGAGTATGATGATCTATTTTCATTGATATTAGTAATGATAGAGGGTTATCATCAATATCATCAAAGATGACATAGATTGATCAATCAGAATAATGAAAATTGTTAGCAATGTCATTAGAGATGATAGAGTACATCTGTTGGACTGATGAGTTTACTTATACCCTTGTGTAACACTAGTAAATTGTTCTATCATATTATGATGAAATTTGTATTTATTATCATGAATCAATGTAACTAATATATATAGATAAATATGCACCCTTAAATTTTATAGTGGTTTATGAAAACATGTAATTCTAGTGCATTATATAGACCCTATAGTATTTATACATGTACCAAACCTCATAAACAATGGATCTTCTTTATGTAAAAGCATTATGGTATGATCATAGTATGTTTATGTTGTATTCCAAGTGTAATATTATTTAATTAATATCAATTATGATTTTGTGAATATAAATGTTTTCATGAAGTACCTTGCATGTAACTCCCATGTTCATAAGTGTGGTGTTAAGTAAATTTATCTTATGTAAACTTATAATATCTAAGTAAATTGTATTATATAGTGATGTGTTTTGTTGTGCAACCCTGCATAATTGCTCTAGTATTTAGTATTGATGCAAGTATGGGGTTTGAGGGTGGAGTATAACTATGTTTATATTGGTTTGAACTGGGTTATGTGTTAGGAATTTGAGATTATGGTAAGCTAAAAACATACTTTTCCCCTTTGCAAGAGGTATCTACCTGATTATTTAAGGTGTTTACATAGTGAGTGCCTTGGGCACCATGGGATCTTTGTGCATAATAGTTAATTTATGAATGATGTGTTCCTTCATCCACCTCTTAGTGGTTGTCAAAAGAATAAACCTTGTGACTTATACTTTATGTAGCCTTGTGAACCATTTTGGAACATATGGAGAGTGATGTTCTGCTCTTACCTCTACAAGGTAATATAAGCTTATATTATTCCTTCTCCCCTCAAGTGAATTTTTAAGACACATAATGTTGTAATACGAACTTTTTACAAAAAAATTGTGCTGAAATTTATTTTAATTTTATTTCCATTTTAAATTGTTTTTCAAAACTAACACTTTTGTTTCTCTTGAATCTAGATTTTATTTTACGAAGATATTTTGTTCATTTTCAATTAATTTGATTTTAATTTTATTTTTCTATATTATGGCCACTTGGATTTAAATTTTTTACATAATTGTGATGATTTGTTGATATTTTTATCTCTATTGAAATATCTCTTTACTGCCATTTGACATTTGATTTAATTATTATGTTATTTTATGGTGATGTTTTTTACTTTTCTAATTGAATTTTGGTTTCATAAATGTCATGATGTGGACATTGTATTCTTCTCACATTTATGGGAGACAATAACTATCTTGTAATATAGCTATAAAGTGTAATGATCCAACTTATGACATCATGTCTTGACCCATCCTCCTATCCACTAGGTGTGGTGTCTTAATACATGATTTAGCTAAAGCACTTGTAATCCTAATTTTGGGAGTTATAAGTAGAATTTTTATTGGGAGGTATAAGTATTTTATGTTCTCTTATACTTGACATTGCTATAGAATTTTATTAGTTATTTTCTTGGGAGTTATAATGAGGTTATTTACATAGCATAGTGATTGCACTTTCATTTCAGCATTTATATTGTTATATTCATATGGCCCTTCATTTTTCATAGTGTAATATCACCATGGGATGGAACTAATCTTTCTAAAAATGTTATCATATCAAAAAAATAATAGTATTTTACATGTTACTTATTAGTTTTACATGAAAAACTTAAAATCTTTAGGTATCAATTGGTTGTAGTAGAATTGGGTGATAGATTGGTAATTTGAAAATATGGGGAACTATCTAAAGAAAGTCTCTACCAAACGTTGACTTAAGAAAAATCATCATCTACTCACATTTAATCTAATTACAGATAATAATAAAGCATGATGAAATATGATCAATTCAAAAACTTGAACATGAGAAAACCTTGAGGATAATTTAATTTTAAAAAGGGTAATAAAAATATATAATCAAAACTATGTGTTTAAGAACATATTGGTGTTGTTACTATATTTATCTCTATTTTGATACACTTAATGTATTATTTGTAAATACGCTTACATTAACTGTTTGGTTGGTGCATTGAAGATGATGATTTTGTAAGAGTGAGAAAGTATACTACCTCATGTCTAACCAATTTTTTCTTATTGATTTTTGCATGCTTGTTACATTTGATTCATTTTTTTACTCTTTTGTGCCTTGTGTGTGAATCCTTTTTGGAAATTTTTGGGTAGTGTTTATTGTTATCCAATACTTGCTTTCTAATTAAAGTAGTGTCCTTGTTTTACATATACCATCCTGTCATAGCCATTTGTGCTCATTGAATTATAAGGACCATGTTCTTATAAGTAATTTGGGTAAGTTATAATCAAGAACAAATCAAGCTCATGTGAGGGTCCAAGGTTCTTGGATATCCTCAAAAAGTGACTTATATCATTAATTTTTTTATAACCATATTGTTGGCATTCATTGTATGACTCTTAATTGTGCATTAGCATGTGATTTTATTATTTGGAGAATGTTCTTTTGATCCATGCTAATATTGTAAACTTATGATTGTATAATATGGTGTGAATGCATTGACATAATATTTTATGGGGTATGACTTTATACTATTAATATATTTGTGATTTAGATTTAGACTTAAGTAATACCATAATGATAATCATATTGTTTCCACATGTGTTATTGATCTAAGACACCATAATTATATAGTTTATATGGAATTATTGTTATTTAAAGGTCGTCATTAGTAGTAGGCCAATTATGCATCTTGTAATATTATTATTTCAAAATTGTAAATATTGTTAAATAAATGCATGTATATTTTATATTTATAATAATTGATTTATGGACTTTTTACCTTAGAAAGAAGCTTAGGCTTAACTTTTGGTTATAAACATCATTTTTTTAGTGAGTGGAGATTGAACATGATCAATTATTTTGAAATCAATTAGTCAATATATCAATCTTACACTTAGTTTTTCATGGATAAAAGTCTCAATTAAATAATTTATTTGAAAATTATTTAATCTTGCACTATGTTTCCTTGGTCTTAAGACATGATTATAACCATGCACTAAGGTTTTTACTATAGTCAAAAGAATAAAATATTTCATGAAATTTTAATGGATTTGAACAACCAATTGGATAGTCCATTAGATGTGGGTGGTATATGTCAAGGGTATGGATGGGGAATTCATGCCCTAAAAATTAAGAATTTAATGAGTTCAGCTCAATAGGTGGATAAGATTGGATTAATAATTAAAAGTGTTGAGTCCATAGGGAGCATAATAATTTTATTTTTAGCCTTTGAATGGAATACTAAGGTTTGTGAGAATCTTAGGAATTTGATTTTCTAGTTATATTAAAGAAGAGTAAATGGAAATCAAGCCATGGTGATAGCCATAAGGGTTCTAGGGTGTGTTGCTCTTAAAATTGTGTTTTTTGGAAGAGGGATAAGGATAAAGCCTTACATTTCAGCCATTATTTGGATAGAAGTTAGGTGGAAACCATTTTGACCACCATTTTAGCTAATGGCACAGTTGGTATTTTTGGAACTAGGCAAGGAAATGCAGAAAAAGTGGTATGCAAGGTAAGCCACAATTTTTAATTATATGCATGTTTATTTCTCCTTGTTAATGTACTTTCTATTATTTAATATAAATAGTTAGTAGGGTAAATTTATGTTATATTTTAATACCCTATTGAGGTATACTACTACACCCTTAACCTATGGCATATCTAGGGATATGTGTGGCCTACTTATCACTTACATACCTATTATATTATCTTATCACATTTATTTATGTTTTTAGTAAGGTAATCCTATGGAATACCATGGATAACTAGATTATATATGACGTATTGGTTAGTAGTTTATCATCATATTATGAATTTTACTATCATTGCATTTTTGTGGAGGTTTTCTCCTCAAAGTAGCTTAGTTATATTTATCAAGCATTTTACTCTTCTGTCAATTATTTTTGTGCATATATAATATTATATTGTGTGAACATAAAATTAATTTCATTACAAGTGGTATCAGAGCTTCGATTTGGGTAAGTTTATATATTAATTTTTTCTTTGGATCTATTGTTATGCATCTCCTATAAGCTGAAGGATTGAAAAAGCATAACTTGAGATCTAGGAATAATTTAATTTTTATATCATGGAAATATTTTTTGAAGTGTTTTAAGAAAAATAGTAAAAAAAATCTATACTTTTTTTTAACCTTGTGCAAATTAATAATCATTGAATTCATCTCTGTGAGATTATCGTAATGATATATTATGCTAATACACTTTTTAGGCCAAAAAAATTCACTCTTTTGCATATTAGCAATAATTAGATGTGTTTTGGTGACACAATTAAAATGGTCTCATCTGTTGATACACTTTTTTTAGAACCAAAACCCTCTTAGGGTTTTTGAATGGCTGGTCCTAATACTTGTGGATGTGGGAAAAGGAAAGAAACTCCTAAAACTTTTCAGTGTAGGATTTTCCCACTATGTGGTTTTATCTACACAATCTAATCATCTAGTCTAGATTTTAAAAAGGTCATTATGGAAAATAATCCCACATTCAATAGGATGTTACAACATGTTTATTTTCCATTTATATAATTAACCTTCTTATTTACTATTTGGCTAATGCTAATTAATGTAAATTTTGTTTATGAAGATAAGTTTCTTAATTTTTATGGATTTCATTACTCCATACAAGTTTTTTCATGTATTTGATCCAATCCAAATGATCCTTGATTATGTCCCACTTTGACATGGTATCAGAGCTTTGATGGTAGTTGAATGCCATTATTCCTTTTATGAGATCTAACATTTTAACTTGTTCATATGTTTTTTTATTGATTTTAGTTTTCAAGGGTTTGGTGGGATTTTTATAAAATCTATGTAGATATATATAGCTAGGTATCCCAATGAAAAATAGATAGCATCGTTGGATTCAGAAGGTTTCAAAACTCTAAGACTAGATGTAAACATGAAATAATTTTAGGATAGTCAATTTCCACCATTTTTGGAGGGTTAGAAGGCATTTTTTTAATATATATATTCCATAACACTTTCTATGTTTTTTTGGGGTTTTAAAAAATATAAAATGGGTTTTTTTATAATTTTTTAGAAAATCATACATATTTTTCAAGATTTGAGGTTTTTCTTACTGGTTTTTTCATCATTTTTAGCTAATTTGGTGAATTCTACAAAATTTATAGGTTTATAACTTTTTCTAATTCTACCAAGCACACACACATCTTCCAATGTCACACCAGTGTCACTGTGTCATTTTACCTCAAGAAAATGGGAATTTAGGCCCTCTACATCTCCATACATTTGTGTGCTAGCATGCCTAGCCAGCCATCCCTACCTAGTGTGAGTGTGACCATGCATGAAACTACATATCTACATTTCTATGTACCACCATTCCTAGTATTCCATATCTACCTAAAAAAAATGTATGAATAAGAATTTGTGGTAACTACACTTGCATGCTTGGTAATTCCACAATGACATGCCCAGTTGTGACCATATGACTGAACTTGAAATCCATGAACACATGTTTTTTGATCACTCTCTTTTTGATGTGTGCATGGCCAAAAATTTTAATATAGTGGAAAGTGACTTTTAATTTTCAAAATGGAGCCATTTTTTGGGATGATGTCACTCACCCATCAATCACATCAATCAAAGTGGGGGGAGAGTACCCAAATTTAGTGTTAGCCCTTGGTCATATGGGAGTTAAACCCATATTCACTTCTAACCCAAAATTATTTAAATGTTACTCTAAAATGGATTGAGTTTTTGTGGGGAAGTTTATTTTTTAAAAAAATCAACCAACTCTTACACACCCAAAAAAAAATTAATTTATGCAAAGTGGAGATTGCACTTGCCATCCAAAACTTCAAAAGTGCATAACTTTTAGCCTGCTACTCCTTTTAAGGTGGCATTTTTTTTAAAGTGAATTTTTTTATCTCTATGAATTATTAATATTATCATGAATTGTAAATTTTAAACTCTACATATTCGTGAGAGTTTCACATTCTTAGTTTATAACACATGTAATTTAGCATGCACTTCCTTTCTACACTATGGATCTGAGTTCTATTCCAATTATTACATCATTCAACTATCACGAGTGGAAATTCAAAGTGTAAATCCTCTTGAGGAGAAAATTATTACACCAAATCATGATGGGTAAAAAAATTGAAAAAAGTATGCGTGACTATATCTCTCAACTTACTCTTTCATATCAAATTTACAACAAATCCAAATCAAGTGAGGATGATATTAGATAAACTCTTAGGAAAGCAAGACGAAATGAGGGATCATGAGTTAGAGAATGAGATCATAAATTTCAAACTAGGGGAATTTGATATAATACAATAATTCTTCACAAAGTTAAAATCACTCATGTTATAGTTGAAATTTTACAATATTGATAAAAAAAGGATGATCAATTGATTCTTTCAATCCTTGACAAATTAGGATATGGATATTTTGTATTCATTTCTACCTTCCACACAAATTAAAACATGCCATCCTTGGATGATTTTAATGTTGACTTGACCTGAGATCAAGATAATCTCATTCAAATGGGTACACTTAAGTCCTCCAAATCATATGCCTTGATTGTGAGTCATGATAAATATAAGGATTCTAGCATCAAGGGGAAGAAATAAAATAAGGACCTAGAGAAAATAAAGGGTTAGAAATATAATTCTAAGATAAAAGCATCAAAATATTTCTCTTTAGATGGAAAATAAAATAAATAGTGAATCACATGCAGCTATTACAATAAATCTAGACATGATGAATCCAAATATGTGAAGAAACAGATTGACCAACTAAAGAAATGCTTGAGAAGCACAATATCAGTATCCCTAATTCTTCCAATCAAATTTCATCAGCATAAGAGTCTTCTAAGGCCATATATATTAAAAATGGAAAATATAAAGGAAAATCACTTGTTATAATTATGTCCTAGCCTTTCACATGGGTTATTGATTTTGGCATCTTGCATCACATGGCTTCATCAGAAGACATGTTCTCATCCTTGAAGCCTTGTTTTATACCTTCTATATTGTTAGATGATGATAATTTATGTAAAGTTAGTGGGAGTGGATCTAATGAAGTGAATTATTGGACATTTTATGTTGTTCTATGTGTTCCCTCTTTATCCACCAATATCTTATATGTATATTAGATCACATAATCATTTTAGGTAAGAGAATTGAGTTCCCACCCAATTCTTTAGTTACTAGGAAAGTGAATAATGACTCCATTGTTGTATTTGGGAAAGCATATCATCAGTCATGATTGTATAATTTCTCATATTTTTCTCTTCATCAACCCTCTACTGCACTACTCACTCATTTAAATGGGTTAAATAAATTACGGCATGAGCAATTCAGCCATCTCAACTATCACTACATAGAGAAACTCATTCATCAAGACATGGTTTTCAGTTTACCATGAGTCAATTTATATAATACATTTTTCTAGAGTTGTATTATTGATAATAATCCTAAGGATAAGTATGGAAATGGAAAATAATGGAGAGTTAAATAGATATTAGATCTTGTTCACAGTGAAATTGTTGGTCCATTTCCAAAACTTTCATTCAATAGGACACAATACATGCTTAATTTCATCAATGAATTTTTAAGGTATACTTGGGTGTATTTTATTAATAATAAATCATAGTTATTTTATCATTTTGATTAATTTAAGGCACTTGTATATAAATATTTAGGTAAAGCCAACAAAATTTCATCTATTGATTATGGTGGTGAATATGTTAGTAACTATTTTGAGTAACTTTGTATATCAGAGGGAATTGAAATATAATGTAGAGTTTCATATTATCTTCAATATAATGATATTGTAGAGAAAAATAATAGGTCCTTGAAGGAAATGACCAATTTTATGATACACTTCAAGTCTCTTATACGTCAATATAGGGTTAAAGCCATCAACTATGCTTGTTATATCTAGAATTGCATTCCACATAAAATATTGAAGGGAGTCACTAATTTTGAATTCTAAAGCAGTCATAAACCCATAGTAAATAACTTTAGAGTATTTATATCTCTTCCTATGTCCCACATTCTGAATAAAAAATGTAATACAATAGAACCTCAAAGTCAGTCTTACATCTCTATGGGATATCTTGAAGGTGTTAAGGGATATAGGCTTCTCCATACCACCATTCATGAGTTTTTATTAAGAGGAGTGTTTAATTTTAGTGGGTTATTTATAATCTATACTCAATACCTCTACCCATTATTTAGATGCATTTGGATTTGATTATAGTTTTGATGATTTAGATATCCCTGATTAGCTTCTTCATGATCTTGATGTTTATCTAGTTATGATGATGAGAGTAGTTATGAGGATTACCCTCCTCCTAGAATATATTCATAGGATGAGGGTTCTCTTTCTAACTCTCTAATCACTAGTCCTCTTTGGGATAGATAAACATAACAAAGTATTGACCAATGGGTTGGATATCCATCAAATAGTAGGTGAAGAAGTTAATAATTCTAAGATGTCCCATAGGCTTTCACTACATCTAATTTTTATCTATAGTCATTTCATGAGGCATTAAGAAATCCTAAATGGGATACTACTATGAAAGAGGAGTATGGTTCCTTGTAGAGGAACAACACTTGGGATTTAATCCCACTTCATAACAAAACAAAATTTATTTGATGTAGGTGGATCTACCAAACAAAATTTGTATTAAGTGGGTCCATAAACAAGTTCAAATCGTTTTTGGAAGTAAAATGTTTTTCTCAGGTACCTAGCATTGAATATAATAAGACATTCACCCCAATTACTAAAATGAACTCAATCTGACTCACTCTTTCCATTTCCATGGCACATTACTAGGATGTTCATCATATGGATTGAAGAGTAACTTTCTTCACGGTGACTTCAAAGAGTAAATTTACATAGAGAAAAGACAAGGATTTAAGGAAGATTCCTTCTTAGTTCTCAAACTTTATAAATCTATCTATGGCCTCAAATAAGCACCTCGACCTTGGTATGATAAGATAGACTTTTTTCTTCTTTTGATTGGGTTCAGCAAATGTCGTTCTAATTTGAATGTCTACATTTTGTGCTATGATGACTGACTATTGATTATATTTCTCTATGTGGATGACTTATTAAACACATGAAGTTCTTCATCCACCATCGTAGTAGTGAAAATAGATTTGTCTAATAGGTTCTCAATGACATACTTGGGCTTGTTACACTACTTCCTCAAGATTGAAATTTCTAAGTCTAACTATAGGATAACTATTACATAATACAAGATTGAAATTTAAAAGATTAATTTATTTACATGGTTTAACATGGTTGATTATAAGTTAGTTCTAACTCTTTTTCTATTTAGTGTGAATCTTGAGACTAATTGTCTATCTCTATTAGTTGGTGCTACCTCATATCAACAACTTGTTGGTAGTCTTATGTATCTTACACACTAGACTTGACATTCCATATTCCATGGGCATGGTCTCTAAATTCATGTAGGAACCATATGAGGTACACTATAATGTAGCTAAGCATATTATCCACTACATTCAAGGTACTCATTGTTTAATAATTTAATATGGAGAGGGTATCAACATTGAATTAATTGGTTATATGGATTCTGATTAGTTTGGTGACATTCATAACTAAAATTCTACTTTAGGCTATAGTTTTTCCCTTAGATCAGGTCCAATTATTTGGTCAATCAAGAATAAAAATGTTATTGCCTTATTTTATATAGAAGCAAAATACATAAGAGTTATTAATGTTTCCACTAAAGCTGTTTGGCTTCAGGTAATTCTCACTAAATTTGGAATCCATTTTTGATGATCAATAATAATCTTATGTGATAACTAAATCACATTATGATCCTCCACCAATGGACCAAAAATATCAAGATTTACATGCATTTTATTTGGGAGCTCATCCATGAGTAGTTCATTGATCTCTACTACATCTAAGTAATAGAAAATATTTCTAATATATTCACCAAACCCTTTAATAAAAGTAAGTCTCTTCATTTGTAGACTCTTCTTGGGGTTTGGGTAGCTCCATATTCTTCATCCTTTGGGGTATCATCTCTATGTACTTGGGTACCTCATTAGGTCTTTGTGTTGGGACACAATTCTTATACCCACCTAAGTTATGCTTAAGAGGGGTGTTAGTGTAGGATTTATCCTACTATATGGTTTTACCTACATAGTCTAGTTAGCTAACTTAGGTTTAATAAAGGTCATTATGTAAAATAATCCCATGCACATGAGGATGTTAGGACATGTTTATTTTACACATAGTTAATGAACCTTCATATGTACTTTTTGGTAATTGTTTATTAATACATTTTTTTTTGTGAAGACATGCTTCTTCATTTTTAGTTATTTTTATGAATTTCATTACTCCATATAGGTTTTCTTTGTTCATTCAATAATATGTAATTGATCCACAATTTTAGCCCACTCTGAAAAAATTCCTCATAAGGACAACATGGAGTTTGAAATTTTTGATCCATATATTTTGGAGGTGGTTCAACAAATTCAATCAAAGTTACATAGCATGGAATGGAAATATGATCTCAATGTAGTTAAATGGGACATCATGGGGATGAGAATGGACCTTTATAGGATCAATTGCAATAATTGACTAGGAAATTGTCTAACTTTATGTCTCAGTCATTGTAAATTAACCCTCCACCATTCTAGTTTAGTTCTTCTCCTTCAAATAATCACATCACCAATTTAGGTCCAAAGCTAATGTTTCCAAAAGTGGACTTATGCAATTTTAATGGTAATGATCCACTCACATGGACCACTCAAATTGAAATATTATTTTATCTACATCTGAATCCATGTTTACCAAAGGTGGTCATAGCCTCTCTATATCTAGAACTTGATTAGTTCATTTAGTATCAATGGTTGTGTGCTCAAAATAAAATTAAGGGTCTCCCAATTTTCTAGTCTATATATCTAAAGAGTTGTAGCTCCACTATCGCAATAATGTCTCAAATAAATATTTTAGCTAGTTAGACAAACTATGCTAAACATAGAATATAAAGTATTATATTCATTAATTTCATAATCTCTCCTTATGTGTGGTGGACATCACTAATAAAAATTTGACTAGCCTAATTTTATATGGCCTCAAAGATATGATCCAATTAGAGGTTCACATTGTTGTACTCAACATACCCCCATTTATTTATAATAAGGATCCACTATATTATAAAATGTTTATACATATTTTTAAAATAATCTATCATAGAGCTTTATATGTTGCACTTAACTTTACTATTTGATGAATTCAAATGGACATGTTTTGTTTATTCAGACTAACTTATTTATATTTTTCAAAAGTTTTACATATACATTGGTTTTAAAAACATGTACAATTTGTAAAGTCTCAAGATTCACATAAATAAGTCTTAAGGACTTTTGTTCAAAATTTGATCTTTGGCATTATTTTATATTTTGAACATATGTTAATCTTTGAGAAAAATATTCTTTGAAATTTTTATTCAAAAGTTTTATTCATAACTTCTATTCATAGGTTAGGTCTTTGCAACTTTATTTGTAATGTATGCATGTCTTCAATAATTATGTTCATCACGAGTTTACTCTTTAATATTTTGGTATTCATAAATTTTTCACTTAGATAAAAGAGTTCAGTGTTTACTCTTTAAAAAAGTGGTCAGTTTTTGGTCTATAAAATTTAACCTTTGGTGAAAGTGTTCAGGAAAAGTGTTCGGTAGAAGTAATTAGAGAAATATTTCATAATTTGGTCTTCATAACTTTTGGTTCAGAATATCTCGACAAGCATTTGGTATTTGGAAAAATTTATTGAATGTCACATTTTGACACTTTTGATTTAGAACTTGACCTTCAAAAAAGTCAACCCTTACAACCTTCAAAAAATATGCCTACCATGGGTCTTCAAAACTTTTATTCTAAAGATATGTTTTCTTGGAAAGAAGTTATACTAGCCTTATTTTAACACAACATCTTACTCCCAACTAATAAAAACATCCATGGCATAACTTAATTAAAGAAAAAAGAGTGATAAGATGACACTTTTCAAAGGTAATGTTGTGTTATTCCTCTAAATTTTTATAATGTCTACATGGCATGCCTACCAAAATAAAATGGAAAAGTTCAAATTGAATGAGTAAAAAAAAATAGAGACATTGGGAATTAATGGAACATGAATTCAAATTAAATATCAAAATATATATCAAATAATTCAAATCAAACCTCATGCCCATTGATCATAAATTAACCTGAGCTAACTTGCACCTTTGATAACTTGATTCCCTAGCCAACTACATTCAAATTATGAAGTGTTTCTAAAAGATCTAAGAAATTAAAATTGAAAAACTAGAACTTTGTCAATTTATAAAATTAATAATAGATTCTTCATCCAATACATTTAGGAGATCTCATCCACCATCCAATTTTTTTTATCAAAGACTCTATCGAGTACATAGACACCATTTTTAACCTTATATTGTTCAATGATGAGTATCCCAACTACTCATCTCTATGGGATGTAATTATAAATGTTGATGTCCATACATGTAAAGAGGGTTTGACACCATTACAAAGGTAATTGGCTACATATCTACTCCCACTCAAGTGACAAGGATTACATTTCATAGTAGCCAATACTGAGGTAATTCCATGCAATGACATATTTTGAGACTTGTTTTCTATGAGCACGGTAATTGGGGGCACTTTCCTACATCATGTGGAACACAAAACCATTATCACCTTCATTTTATGATATGTCTTAAAAATTTGCTTATCCCCACCTATTTTATATGCTACATTTGATTTGCATAGAGTGGTAATATGGAATAAGAATAATTCAAATGATAAAACACTAAGAAAGTATATTATCCCTAGAGAGATTGTCATCCTCAAGGAGAAGCAACTAGTACCTATAACTAAGTTTTTAATGAGAGTATACATTAGGAAGGGCCTTTTTAACATGTTATATTGATACCAGAACATTAGATTCCTTCACCTTGAATGGGTTCCACTACTATATTTATTAATGATTTTAGAGATAACCTTTACTCTAGGAGAGATAATCAACACTAGGCTATAGGAGCAAATTTTTCATAAAGACAAGAGGCCAATTGGAGGCCATTTTTACATTATGTCTTACGTATTGGTTGTAGTTATGGTCACTATACACCACCATAATTGATCACTCTAGATCCCAAATCTAGATTACATCAAAAACTTTATATGTGACTTTTACTCCTTCATATACATATATGCTTACACAACAAATATAGTCTAAATTATAGAGGAGTATATCCTCAAGTTTGGAGGGATATTCATGAGTCACTAATGCATAGAGTATCAAAAATTATATCTTATATGTTGATTCCATAATGGGACTACTAGCTCTACCATGATTATACTATGATTATGGTTGTAGGGCATAAGGTTACCCTATTATGTCTCCCTAAGTATGTTATAGATAAATTATCTTAGCATGAGATAATATACTAGTTATGGTGGGGGATTGATGAGGATTTAAATAATAAGAAGAATGAATTATATGGATCCCATTTGATGATCAATAGGATGTTTTATGTCAACTGTAAGAACTTTGGAGAGGTTGATAGTTTCATAGAATAATATTCATTGACAACCCTACTGCATAGAGACTGGGACCCTCATGGTTGAATTTAAAATCATATCAAAAGTATTTATATCCATACCAACATGAGCCTTAAAATCACAAATTTCTATTTTTTAATTCTAACAGTGATGTTTGGGTCTTGAAGAGGGCATAAATGGATAGATTGAGTGAATAAATTTTAAAAAGAATCCAAGGGGAGCCTTCAATTTCAATTATAGATGCACATGTTAGGATTCCACCTTTAAGTGGATGGGATACAATATATCTCCAAAATAATAGGCACTCCAAATTATCATTATAATATGGGGAAGCATCCCAAACATCACCCATGGTGATGAAGAATGTAAAACAAGAGCATGGGGTGAAAGAGGTTCCTAACCTTACAAGTTCCCTTAGGAGAGCTGACGATGAGCCAATTTTTATCAAATCTTCAGATCTAGAAGAATAGAATATTCCTTCTACCACTTTATCTTAAGTGATTTAAAGAATGGAAGTCCCAACTTCCCTAACTCATGTGGCTTCCCCTTTAATAGAATAGGTATTTATTTTCTATAAGAGAAAAATAAGAGCCCAGGGACCCCCTGTAAGCCCAAATATTCATACATCATCTAAAAAAAGAACCACATGGCATGAATATCCATCTAAAATACATGAGCATAAAGATGAAGAGGAAGAGGAAGAGATATAAAGAAAAAAATTCTTAAGCCTCTAAGAAACTAAAATAAAAACACCACTAGAAGTAAACAAATTAGGTGAGGGTGTGCTCCCCATTATATTTTTTGTTCCTTTTGTTTTTATAGTACAAGTTTTTTAATTATTTATCCTATTTATTTTTTTTATCATATTCTCTTAGTCTTGGTGTTTTACCTTCCCTAGTTTTTCCCAAAGTCGAAGTTGTGTCTTTTAATCCAATTGTCTCCCCAATCCCAACTATTCCTAAAATGCTAATTATGTCTTCAACATCTATTGTTCCCACTTCCACTATTATTACCTCCATCATTCCCTTAGTTACCCTAGAGCCTAAAAATTACCATCTAAAAAATCTAGGGGAGCATTGACAAGTGCACAACTATAAGTGTTGCGCACCCAATTAGACTTGTTAATGCCTTTTTTTAGTCTTACCCAATCTATTATTGTAGTATCATCTAAAAAGTCTAGGAAGAAGAAGGTATATACATTTCACCCTATGCCCTAATATGGTGGTGTTAATTTGTCCAAGATCATTTGGCCTTCAGTACTACACCCAATAAATATATAAACCTTAAAATAATCTTCAAGGGACTTATTGGTTTAGACTACAACCCAAGATACTCAGCCAACTGACTCAACTCAATTTTTAATCCCATAGTGGGTAGTAGACTTAGAATCTCAAGCCTCTAAAAGGAAAAATCTCATAATAACTAAGCTACTCATAGTAAGCTCAATCTTTGATAAATCCACAAGGAGTATCCAAAGAGTGAAGAATAGAAATATTGAATGTGATGATGAAAGGGGCATAATTTTATAAGAAAGACAAGATGTTTTCTCTCTTTCAAAGAGAAAGAATAAGACACTAAGGAAATCTCCTTATAATGAGGATTTTAGATTTTCTTTTGAAACATAAAAGGATGCTTTAATCAAGATTCTTGAATGCATAGAATAATCAAGAAGAGAGATCTAATAAGAATTCAAGTAGGTCTAGGAATTGCAATAAATTATTCATGTTCTTATACAAATTAAGATAGATCTATAGAGTATGGCCTCAAGGTTATATAACATTTTGGATGTTATTTCTTTGATGAGGTTTGAATTAGCCCCTCAAATCATTAAAGTAGTAAAACTATTTAATTCTTTGAAATAAGATGAGAATAAATTAAAACCCCTTGTTATATACACAATAAATAATGTTTACAACCATCTAAATTTAGTGTCACCATTAGAGGCATCTAATTCCCTTAATTTGGTTGTCATTAGAACAAAATAACTAAGAGAATTGGTAGCAAGTGTAGAAGAAATAATGCCAAAATTCATAGAGTATGAGATACTTGTTTTTCATATTCTAGATGAGTGGAATCTTTCTTTGGCTAGGGATCTATAGGGAAACTAATAAGTATATCTAGTTTTGATCAACTTCAACAAGCCTCATCCAAATTCAAATAGAATATTCAAGGATTAAAATTGGAAGATATTGAGGTTGAACTAAATTTTGTAAGGAATAAGTTCACAAAAGTTTAGATATTCTATATTAATTTTAGGAGTACTAAATATGAGCATGAACACCTAATGGAGCAATCAAGCAGGATATATAGCCCCCCACTTTTGAACATGGACATAATAAGATATCAGCATGATGTTAGTTTCAAAAACTATAAATAACTAGAGGACATAAATAAGGATAAGGCCATACCTTATATATTAAATCTATCTTCTAGCTCAACACCACTTCCCAACTTAGATCTGCCAATAGCTTCAGTACCTCTTACTACGTCAAGTGCAGCCATGCATCATCGAGTGTAAATAAGACTTTGTTATCAAAGGTTAATTTCATATGTTATATTGCATGTAAGATTATTAAATGTAATTTTAGTTTAATCATACTTGATTTAATCATGTAATAATTATCCTAAACAATTTGTATCATGCACAAATTACATGACATCATGCAAGTAAACCTATTTTTGGATATAATTTTGATCAACAATCATTATACATGCAATTTTGGCATTAAATTATAACTAAGGTTTTGATTACTAAAATGTAACATTGAGTTTTTCATCAACTTGGAGGATGAGGTGACCCCTCCCCAAGTCTATTTATACATGTAAATCCCTCATTTCAAAGGGTCGGAGGTTTATTAATAAAGGAAGTCATTTTTGATTGCCATGCAACTATGTGGATGACTTTTCCTTTCGTTTAATGTAATTAAGTGTTTATTTTATTTGGTTATTTTTATTTGGTAATTCAAAGTGTGTAATAGCTATGGATAATTTTATTTATTATAGTTTATATCTATTTATTTTTGATGTAAAATAGCTATTGAATAGTTATCAAGTGTTATTGATTTTATGCAAACAAGTTGACTATCTCAATTTTCAAAGTGTGTAGGAGTGTTTTCATTTGATATATTTTTATAGGTTTGAGCCAAATATTACCCATATAATTTTATATTATGATCTATAATCTCATAAGTAAGGGTGTTCAACATCTAATATAAAAGGAGCAACCTTCAGATGAGATCCTTAAGTTTCTTATATCATTTCTTCCCAAACTACCTAACTATGTTTGTGTGTGAGTGTGCAATATCTACTAGCATCAAGAATTAGTTATATAAACACTTGTCCACAAATAAACAAACCTTGGAAGTAATCCCTTGAGACCATAGAGCTTTATTTTCTACTCTACCATTCCCTCTTTTTATTTATTTTTAATTGAGATATACCCACTTTAGAATAGTTTTCATCCATCCAACCCAACTAGGTTTTAATTTACTTATTAAGATTCATTTCACTATAATCACACCTAATTAACAAATTACATACTTAGCCTATTATTCTACACCCAATTATTTAACACATACCTAAAACTCATTCCCTAGATTGGATTTTACCTCCATTGAGATATTAAAATGTTATAGGCTACCTCATTAAATCTATGGGAGTTCATAAGACCAACATTAACATACATGTTTAGTACTAGTTTAATTTCTAAAGCAAGCCCAAAGAGCTGATCAAATGAATAAATTTTAGTAATATCTATGAATGCACCTTCCTAGCACCATCCCTCCCTCAACCTACCATATTGACGCCTCAGTAAATTAAGGAGAAGCATGAAAAATGTTTTTATTTTAGATGTGAAAGAAAATGGAGCAAATGGCATTGTTGTGTTGAAAATAAGTTGTTTTACATTGAAGGCACAATGACTATGATGAAGATGATAAAGCCTTAGGTGTAGGTTTAGATGAACCAAAGGATGAATCTAAATATTCTCAACCTACTATTTCACATCATGCACTTCTAGGTATTATTACTCCTCAAACTTTTAAGTTGGTGGGTTTCCTTAAGAAATAGGTGACCATGTTGATTAAATATATGAGTATACATAATTTCATTAATAATAAGATGGATACTCATTTAAAATATTTCATTTATCCAACTCTAGAATTCTAATTCATGATTTCATATGGTGGTACCATTAATTATTTGATAAAATTCCATTGTATTAAGATTTATATGGGGGACTACCTCTTATATTCTTCTATGTTTGTTATTCCCATTGGATGGGCTGACATTATTTTGAGAGTGTAATTGATCACCACTTTGGGAATTATTTAGATAAATTTATAAGAACTATTCATGCACTTCCATCTGTAAGTTAAGAAATTTAAACTATGTAAATTATAGTTTGACTATCCACAACTGGTTAGTTCTCATCAGATGACAAAGATTCTAAGAAAAGGTGCTAAAATATTTTTGGCATGCTTGTTTTCTATAAAGTTTCAAAAAACCAAGGATCCTACCCATCCTAATTTAAAAATGGGTGTTAGATGACCATTATATTATTTTTGGTGACATGCCAAAATGACTTCCAACAAGATGGGCACATGATCATGCCATCAAACTACTTCCTATAAGTACACCACCCAAATTTAGACCCTATAGGTATCTCTATACATAAAAGAGTGAAATTTAAATGATGGTATAATATATGTTGGATGTAATAATCATCTGACATAGCTAAAGTGAATATTCATCCCTAGTGATCATGGTGTGGAAAAAGGATGACACTTGGAGGACGTGCCCATATTACAAAGAACTCAACAAATACACCATCAAAGATAAGTTTACTATTATAGTAATTCATGATTTTATAAATGAATTTCATCATGTTTTTTATTTTACCAAGTTAGACCTTCACTTTAGATATCATTAGATTCAAATCCACGAAGAGGGCATACCTAAAACAACTTTTAAAACTCATGAAGACTATTACAATTGTATGATCATGCCTTTTAACCTCATAAATGCACCATCTACATTTTAGAGTTTGATGAATATTTTTTTCAATTCATTTTTGAGAAATTTTGTGTTGGTGTCTTTTTATGATATCCTCATTTACATAAAAATTGGGAAGACCATTTGAAGCATGTGAAATAAGTACTCTCAGTTTTGGAACAACATTAGCTTTATTCCAAACCTTCCAAATGTTATTTTAATGTTCAAGAGGTGGATTACTTAGGTCATATTATTTCACATGAATGATTGAAATTTGATCTTAAAAATATCCAAGAGGTTAAGGAGTGGAAGGCTCTCATGACCCTCAAGAACCTCAAAGAATTTTTAGGGCTAACTGGTTACTATCATAGGTTTATCAAAAATTATGGTAGCATTATTTCCCCAATAAAATATTTTTTGAATAAATAATATTTCAAATGGATTTATACAACCACCAAGGCATTAGAATAATTTAAAATGGCTATGTGCACCACTCCAATTTTGGCTACTCCTAATTTTTCTAAAACTTTTATTGTGGAATGTGATGCATTATGCTATGGAATGGGGGTTTTTAACATGTAACAAGGTATAAACCTTAAATTTTAGAGTCATAAATTTAAGGGAAAAAATAGTATCAATCCAATCTATGATAAAGAGATGATGACTATTTTTCATGCAGTCAACCAATGGAGACCTTATTTGATGGGTCATCACTTTCAGGTAAAGACTATGTTAACCATTTTTTACCCACCAGGTCAAAAGGTAAACCCATATAATAATAAAATTTATTTTAAAATATTAAAAACCTTTTTCATATCCCATTTCATTCCTTTTGATATCTTAAAATGGTCTTTTGAGATCTTGTTAGCAAAAGTTAAGGTTAATTTGATAAAATTAAGGTAACATTTTATTTTGGTCTTGTGTTAGTCTATCTATGCCATGATGTGAATTAAGGTTAATACACATGATTAAAAAATTTATTAAGTGTATATAAAATTCACGTTATCCCTAAATCACCTTACATGAATATTTTATGCTTGTTTGGAAAAGTTAAGGTTTAATTACAAACTTTAAGGTAAGTGAAGTTTAAGGGAAAGTGCATATAACTAACTATAATGATTTTAAAAGAGAAAATTATTAAATATACATATAATTTCAATTTTAAAATTTTTAAAATAAGTTTTTAATTTACTAATGTTAGGGGAAGGTCATAAAACTAGTCTATATTTCAAAACAGGTCAGTCTTTACTCTAAAGAAGGTAGTTTTAAGCACTTATACAAACCAAGAAGACCCACTTCCAAGTTAAAATGTATTAAAAGTGTATATTTTCCTTATAAAGTTCAAATATACTATTTAGTGTAGGTACATATCTCATAAATGCAAAATTTGCTTCAAAACCTCCATTGCTCCTTTGGCAAACTCATAAAGGCCAATTTTGGATGTTCATTCCATACAACACAAAGATATTTGGGACCTAATATTTTTTAGATACGATTGGTTACTAATTATCTTAAAATAAATATGAATATTAATAATATTGGTGTCCCCTCCTTTATAAACAATCATTAAGACCCCAAGGTGCTCTAAAACTACTTACAAACCACATAGGCTCATTTTTCTTATTGAAATGGTAGTATAAATAAAGTTGTGGGAATAAAAAAAATTAATAAGATGTATAGATTTTTTAAAACCATTACACATTTTTTTAATTGTACTCAAACATGTGAGCTTCCATGGGATCAAGAGGAACCTCCATGAGGGATATGTCACAAGTCTGCACTTGAATTTTTGGAAGATCTAAAAATGTTCAATGTATTAAAGTGTTGTTTTAAGATTTCCTCCATATTATAATATCATTAAATACTCTCCAACATGATTGGTAATTTTTTACATAGTCCTCCAAAAATCATTCATGTTCCTATCCAATTAGACTATATTATGAGGCTGCCTAGAAAGATGGTTTCAAAATTTTTTGTCTTGCATTGTTAGAGTGATATGAGGATCATGGCATAATAAATAATGTGATAAAATTTTTTATAAATTATATTAGGCTCAAATATATCAAACTTTAATCATGTGAAGGCTTGAAACATGAAAATGCAGACCTATAGGTTTACAGACTTGTAGGTCTATTTTCATGTGAAATACAATGAATTGTGCAATAAGACATGATTTTGAAAACATAAATACTGAGGTAAATGTAGTTTTTCTACACTTTTATAAGTTCAATGGCGATTAGGAAGGTGTGGTCTTAAATCCCAAGGTTAAGATACCTCAATGATAACTAAGTAGATGGCAAGTTTTGAGCAGTTTGAGGCCTTTAAGATAACATGAAGAATATATAAAATTATAAATGTGATATGAAGATTTTTTAATGAAATTATGAGATTTATGAGTAGGTATATTATGGTAATAACATAAAAACACATTAACCTCTTAATCACCTATATCTATGTCTTCAACAAACATGAGAGAGAAGATGTATGCTTAAGAGGTTGAAAAGTGATAGAAAGTTAAAGAGGTTAAAAATAACACAAATAAACTCTAAACATTGTAACAAATATAATTTAATTCTCATTGATTTTTGATATAGTTCCTAAACTCCAAAATTTAGTCAAGACCTAAATGACTACCTACATGTTTGCTTGAGTAACTCAGGTTGGTTTCAAACTTGAGAAGAAGATGCAATGCATAACAGTGAAGTTAGAGTTTTTATGAGTAGTTAAAGTTAATATAATCACTATATATATATATATATATAGTGATTATATTAACTTTAACTACTCATAAAAATATATATATATATAATACCTTAAATAAAATTATAATAAATTGATCAGGATAAAGTCATTTTTAACCCTGTAGTCACACATTCAATTTGACTCCTATAGACCTATATAGTTTTGATGGAAAATGTCTGCTTGGTTTGGAAGACATAGGTATATGGGAAGAATAAATTAAATTTTAAATTATTATTTTATGTTATAATGAACCTACATGATATATAAGGCCAATGGAAGATAATGTCAAGCTTTGATAAGACCAATTAGACTTAGCAGGGCTAAATGAAACACACAAGCCAGTGTGTGTAAAACTGTGAAGAGAATGGTTTGTCGAGAATGATATTAGAGAAAAGGACCTAATAAGGTATATATAACTATAATTTAATACTATATTATTTTCTTAACCCCTTGAATAGGGAGGAAATATCAAACATAGTCAACTTGGGTCAAGAATGCTAGCATGCTAATAAACCCAATTATGAGATAATGAGTGTTGCAAAGGTTCTAGAGAGGAAAAGTGTTAAATATGACCACTTAAACACATTGATAATGGTGTAATATACCTAATTAAACCATTCACAACTCAAACTAGGCATCAAGTTTGTATCTTAAGGTCAAGTCTTCTCTCTCAAACTCACATATATAATTTACCAACCTGAGAGGCTCCTAAACATTGCTCAGATAATTCTTGAAAAGTTGCATGGTGCCCAAATATATTTGGGATGGTTAGTAGGGTTTATTCCCTCAACTTTTTAGGAATTTTTATTAAGTAAATTTCCTCATATTTATGAACCATTGCTAAGAATCTAAATCACTCATAGGCTTTCAACAAACTCTCTAATGACCCGATGAGAGATGGTTACCTTAAAATGCCTTCAAATGGATTGGTTTGAACTTAAAATGACTAGGATGAACTTCATAGGTCCTATGGAAACCTAAACATGTCATTTGTTGGCACATGGCGAAGAAAAAATATATGTAATTATCTTAAAATCATGTTTGTAGGCTTGTTTGTGAGAGTGCAGGGTAAGGATTGGTTTCCAAATCAAGGATGGAGGCTTAGCAAGATTGGATAAATAAAGAATTAGAGTGGGAAAGGGAGTGGGAAAGGAAATTAAAACTTAGGTGTAGGGGTGGAGGAAGAATAGGGAGAGGATAATGGATAGGAAGTGGAGACGTAGAATGAGGATTAGTTTTATTATGTAGACTATTGGTGAGGTCAACACTACAGTGGAATGTTGAAGGTTGAGACTTGGTATGTCTTCCTACATAAAAAGGAGCCTTTTTTTAGGTAGATAGAACAACTTTTATCTATATGTCTAGGAATTTTTTTAACTTTATTAGGATATAGAAGGAATCTATTTTGTTTATGAGCACTAAGAAGAGGGTCGAGATATCTAAGAAAAGTTTAAATCCTCATTGTGAGATTGTCTTCTTGAATAGACCCTTATTGGGATTTATCCCAATATCAATCCATAAACTCTATTCTAACTAGCCAAAGAACATGGATTCTCATATAATGGTGGAATCATGATCCTATGGGTTTTAGGTTTGGATGAACATTTTTGGGAGGTAGTTAGAGCCTTCCCCTGATTGGGGTTGTCCATGTGATGACTTAAAGACTAAAGGGGTTGATGTTTTAGTTAATATGGATGGTTTGGTGTCTGTTGATATCAAAGGAATCCATATTTTTGGTGCCCACATAGGTGATGATAATATATATCCTTTACTTATTCTATCACATTATGTTGGCACATAAATTATTTTGGAGAGGTTTCTATGTCTAGGATCTAGTAGAAATCTTGTTGAAACCCTAGTCCAACAAATTTCAGGATTCTAGGCTAATAGGGAAGATAGAGGATTCATCATAAGGTTATATGGAGTCTAATATAATAGTTTTGAGCCCTCTTTATGGTCCATGGTTTAGTTTATTAGGTATGCATAATCACCTATTACACTTAGGGTATTTGAAATATGGGTGAAAACTTTACTAAAGACCAAAGCTATGGGGGACTATATTTAGTCTTTGTCAATTTTGATTATTTTAGATAGAGGAAACCAAATCGAAACTCGCATTATTAGAGTGGATGATAGAGGATTCCACCCTTGTATCACTCAATATTTGGGGTTAACCCTTGAATTTAAGTATATATTTCATATTTCACTAGAAACCCCTATATTATTTCAAGCCATAGCTAAACTACTAAATATGAGTTGGATGGTCTCTTACTATGATTTAGTAGCTATTGGTCTTAGTGGGAGGATAAGCCCACTTGTTGTGATTCAATTTTATAGAAGATGTGTGGAATCCCCTAAAGGTATAAGGCTAGTGAAATACCTTTTGCTCATGACAATTTTTTATTCTGTTATAGAAGGGAAGTTCTGGTGAATTGTCCCTAGTTTACAAGGTTATTTTAAAAGTAATTTCTTATACTAAGGTCATGGGATCCTTTCAACCCTCTTGGTGGTATGGTTGTGGTATCTATAAAACCTTCTTGTTATTTGATCTATTAAAGTTATGGGATCCTCTAAACCCTTTAGTTGTGCTTGTTATGGTTGATGGAATGTTAAAACACTATTGCTATGGATTTTAAATATTGTGGGATCTTCCAAACCCTCTTGGTTGTGGGTCCAGTTATCAAAAACCTCACTTGTCTAGTTCATATATCTAACTTCAAAAGTTTTTACTTGATAAAATGAAAAAATATTGGATAAAGTTTCAATGATCATATACACAACTTTGAAGGTTTCATATCATGATATCTGAGTTCTTCAAGTCATCAAGTGTGGTCAAATTGGAGAAATGCATTATTTTTCTATCTAAGAAGCCTATCTAAAGGCATATAGAGTATAATAAAATATATTTATTCCATTTTATTGAGTTTAACCATGATGGTATATGCCTCAAAAAATTATTTTCAAGAATTAGAACCTACAATCTTCTTGACAAACCACTACAATAACCTCTCAATCATGTACAAGCACCTAAGTTAGGGTTTTAGCCATTTCATGGTTCACACATCTATACAAGGTCTTCAAATCCTAAATTTTGCATGGAGCATGTTCATGGGGTATATAAAATTAATCAAATACTTATTTTAATTATCACATGTGTGGGATACCAAAACTTAGTTTCTAGTCCTAGAGGCCTAAGTGAGTCCTAATGTGTGTGTGTGTGTGTGTGTGTGTGTGTGTGTGTGTGTGTGTGTGTGTGTGTGTGTGTGTGTGTGTGTGTGTGTGTGTGTGTGTGTGTGTGTGTGTGTGTGTGTGTGAGAGAGAGAGAGAGAGAGAGAGAGAGAGAGAGAGAGAGAGAGAGAGAGAGAGAGAGAGAGAGAGAGAGAGAGAGAGAGAGAGTTTAGGTGAATAAGTACACTTTTACTCAAAGTTGGGTCATGGAATTTGGCACAAAGTTTAATGTCATTATAGGTACTCAAACTTATGACTATTTTCCAAGATCATTTATACATTATCCCACACAATGAGATTTGTGTGTTTTTAGGGTTACAAGGAGTTGAAAGCTAGTGAGAGCTTAAGGTGTAAATGAGGTATTTGGGAGTGTTTCATGGATCTAAATGATTTTTTTTAGGTCTATTATGATATATATATATAACCCTTTCATGAATATATTTTTCACTCATAAATATGGAATCAATATTTTATCTATTTGGGTATGGAGAGGCATAGTAATCCAAATGGGCTTCAAGACACCTAAGAGATGTAATCATCATTTCAAAGTTAGTGTATAATATTCCCATGAAGATGTAAGGTGTCAATAATAGGGGTAAAATGTAACTCAATATAACTTGATTATCATGTATGCCACTTGTCACTTTCCAAGTCAAGACAAGGGCAATTTTGAAGAGGAAAATAAAGGTGTCAAGCAAAGGAATGAAATCCCATACTATCTAGAAGAGGATGCATGTTCAAGTAACACATCTTTGAAGACATGATGAAACTATTTCCAACTCCCTTATTGATTTTATATCTCAACTGACACTTGTTAATGTCTCACTTCTACACCCCTCTCTCTCTTCTAGTTTTATTTCTCTATAAATTGAACCTTTTTTAGCTTTGTATTGATCCTCCATCTAGGTATGAAAAATACCTACCCATTTTTATGCCTTTGGTCAATGAGAAACTACTATTTTTACCTCCTCCTTTGATTTTAATTAATGTGTGCACATGACTAGTTGATATTTTCAAGTGTTTTACTTAGTCTTCTTTGGCATGTTGTCCATTTATAACATTCATATGCAATTTGAAAGATTATATGTAGGTCATTTGAAGTGTCCAAGTGAAGTGTGAAGTTTGAGTGAGTTGTCTATTCATTACTATCATTATATTACCTCTTTCTCCTATCCCAATCATTTTTCATAACCTTCATATTAAGTGTTGATGTAGAGATGTAGATTAGTAGTAGTGTGTGTTTAGTTAAGTCTCATGGTTCATTCGCACATACAGTTGGTTGTTATTCATCAATTATTTTTGTGCATCACCTTAGAATAAGTTTTTCTCCCTTTTCTTAATAATTTGATAGATTAGTGAATGAGACTAAGTGATACATCAAGGGGAGATATCCCTACAACCTAGAGATTAAATCCACCTATTAACCCACCCATAACCTAAGATTATCTCTATGTTACTCCAAATTTAGAAGGCTTGAGCAATCTTCCAAAGGTGAAAATCTAGGTGATAATAGTTTCAGCACACCTAATGGGATAAATATACAAAGTGGTTGAAGGATTATTAGTTTTGTCCTTCTACATATCATGATTTTGAGGTATTAAAAACATCAATGGTGGCTCTGAGATCAATAAATTGGTTCTAGTAACCTTGGTACTTTTACAAAGTAATTTATGTTTTCAATTCACTATTTTGATGAGGTTGTTATGGATGAGTTTGAAATAAATTGCAATTTCACTTAAATTGATGAAGCATATCAAGATTATGGTACTATTATTCATCCTCACCATGATATTCATCAGCCTTATCATGAGCCATATCAGTCCTATAACTATTCTACTTTCACCTCGTATGACCCCAACTATATGCATCAGCAACCTTATCAATCTTTCCACCATCCTTATTATCAAGAGTATCACCCTTATCTTACTTATGAGCCATATAAATCCTATGATCAACCTAAATTCCCCCCACATGGCTATGATGGTGCATATAAATAGATTTGTCTCCAACCATGCTATACACCTCCCCATGCTCCACCATCTCTTCAAGCTCATCAAGATGGAATGGATGAGATGGAGAACAAGATACTATCATGTGCAAGAATGGTTTTTTCAACCTTTGAATATGGGGAAGTGACTGGGATTTTTTAAGATGCATCTATATCCTCTAGTGATCCATTAGAGAGGAATGAGTTGTGTACATTTGTATTAGAGAAGATGGAGATTTGGGAAATTCAAACAGGTGAGTTGGACCATATGTTTCAAGATCCCTCTTGTACTCCTTATCAACCTTCTTGTGATCCTTATCCTCATGAAGTCATTAACCATCCTTAATAAGATCTATTCCAAGAGAGTATAGAAAATGATATTGAAGGCTTGTAATTAAAAATCATAGATCTTGAATCATGCCTAGATTTAGAAAATGAAGCCAAGAGGAACTTGTGCATATTCAAGCCCTATTTTCCCTTCCTTGAGAACCTAAAGCTTTCCCATATTTGAGGTCTATATTAGAAGTAATTTAATAAAATAAAGAGGTCCTAGTTAATAAGATTAGAAATCAAATTAAAACTATATTAAACCTCAAAAAGGCATTTAAAATAAGAATGAGGTGGTTTTTGATAAAAATGAGGCAATCATAACACAACTAAATTTTATCTCCCTTCAATAGTTCTTACAATAATATTCCATCCCCAAGACATCAAGTTTCAAGAGTGTTCCCTAGGTCCCCAATCCAACTCATGAAACTATTCATCACCCTCCCTTCACCTCCATCTTGGAGAAGGAACTTTGCATATAGGAGGAAAATGAGGAAGATAAAGTTGTAGTTGCATATTATGAAGATAGTTCAACTAAACTTGAAGAATAAATTATCATTAGGACACCTCTTGGTGAAGAGAAACACAAGTTGGTCTTCAAGGATGAAAGTGAATAAGGTGATCTTCCTTGAAGTGAGTGACATTCTAATTTTCATGTTGTAGCAAAACCTAAGGAAGATGTTTGAATCCCTAGTGAAATTTAAGAGGATCAAAATAAGGACCAAGATCTATTTATTATAGGTATTCTTCAATATGTTCATGTTTTTATAGCCATAATGCTTGTAAGTGAATAACTACTAGAATATAGAAGAGAAATTGAAAATGAGATTATAGTAATGTATGAAGTGATAAAAAATGGTTTTGATAGCATGATTCAAGAGGGAGGTCCAATTTCATTTAATCTTGTTGAATTTATAGTTGATGTTGGGGTAGAAGATATATCATCTGAATAAGATAAGGTCTTGATTGAACTTGAAATGTCTCCCAATGAGCAAGAAGAAAAGCTTGAGAAATCAAATTTGTAGCTACAACATGATCATATGGAGGAGATTGAAATTCTTGGTAGTCTTATGACTCTTAATGGAGATGATAAAGTTGCTCAATTAGTCCCACTTCATTAAAATAGTCATGAAGATGATGAGGACCTATGGTAGTAGTATTTATTCATTTTAAATGAGTTTGAAGACACTAAATAACCTACCTCTCATATATAGTGGAATGAAGATGTTGGTAAGGATGTTATCCTTCTTGAAAAGAAAAGTGAAAGTTCTCAAGAAGCCTCTCAAAGTCAAACATGCCTTCTCAAGGAGCCACTAGGAATTCAATTTGTTTCTACCCATACAAGTCAAGATGTGATCACTCTTGGATCCCAATAAGATTTCATCTTCATGTGAAAGATGTTTGCTACTGATAGTTCACTTGAGATCATGCCAAATGAGTTAGCAAGAAAAAAGACTACTCTAATAAGTATCATGTCCAAGGAACACCTTGCACCAATCATCATCTATCTCATAAAGAGAGAGTTTTCATAATATTTCATTTTTGTCCAAGATTCAAATTTTTAGGCTAGTTGTATATAATAGTTGCTTTGTTGTGTCTTATTTTCCTTGAGTGCTTAACTAGCACTTTTGTGTTGTCTTGTTTCCTTTACTTTGTGTATTGGTCTTATTTTATGTGTGTTTTGAGATCAAGTCAATTTTCTTGTCTTGGTCAAGGTCAAATCAAGTTTGATTTTGACTGTAAGTGACTCCACTAAACAATGGAAGGATAAGTATATTAGTCTAGTAAGCATTGCAGGCATGCTACCCCTATGAATTACCAATTTATTGACCATTTTTTGACCCCTCAGGTCAAAAGGTCAACCCTTACAACAATAAAATTAATTTTCATGTCTTAAAAAACTTATTCATAGCCCATTCCATGCCTTATGAGGTCTTAAAATGGTCTTTTGAGGTCTTGTTAGCAAAAGTTAAGGTTAATTTGACAAAATTAAGGTAACATTTTATTTCGATCTTATGCTAGTCTAACTATGCCATGATGTAAAGGAAGGTTGATCCACAAGATTAAAAATTTATTAACTATCTCTCAAAGTTACCTCACCCCTTAATCACCTTTCATGAATATTTTATACTTGTTTGTAAAAGTTAAGGTTCATTTTCAAACTTTAAGGTAAGTGAAGTTGAAGGGAAAGTGCATATAACTAACTCCAATGCTTGTTAAATCCCAAAATATGAAATATAAATACAATTTCACTTTTAAAATCTTTAAAATGAGTTTTCAATGTACTAATTTTAGTGTAAGGTCATAAAAATAGTCTACATGTTAGAGCAGGTTAGTATTTATTTGAAGGAGGGAAATTTTAAGTACTTATATAGACCAAGAAGACTCACTTATAAGTGAAAACATCTTCAAAGTGTCTATCTACCTCATAAAGGTCAAATACATACTTAGAGTGTAGGTATTGTTGACCAAATTTGACTTTTAGGTCAAATTGGGGTACCCCTAGGTAAAAACTTGACTTTTAAGTGTTTTAGTGGTCAAATAAATATGTCACCAGATGTTTTATAGGTTAATTAATGTCTTTTAATGTTATACTAGCCTTGGTCCTTAGTCATTTTTCTCATTTTGGGTCATTTTGAGGTTTTAAAAGGTGCATTTAATGACTCATATGGATTTATTTGGAAGTGTGGAGGTGTCAAGAGATGACTTCATGTCCCATGTGTCCTAATAAGTCTTAATTAACTAAAACCAATTGAAAAATGGTAGGTTCCTTAGAAAAAAGGGTAGTTTTCTTAAGGAAAAGAGGAATTTTGACACTTGTATAGATCTTTGGGAAGTTTTCCACATGGTAAAGTATCATGGTATGTCTCTTCAACTTCCCAAATATTAGTTCCATGTTTTTTCTCTAGAATTTCCATTTTTGGATCAAAACCATTCTACTCCTTTTTCAGTCCTCTTGGCAAGTAGATGTGACCTTCAAATTTGTGCTTAGTATAGAAACTCAGGAGGTTTCCACTCAAATGCTTTGGGTAGGTTAAATTACACTCAAATAACTTAATTTAAATATAAATATTTTGAATAATGGTGTCTTTTTATTCATGAACCATCTTAATGAAGTTGATTGTATTTTTTTGCTTGTTAATATGTGCATCCTACAGGTTTTGCTCTTGTTTTGGAAGGCCCATATGATTCAATTTATAAGATTGGTTCCAAAGTATTTTTACTCCCTTTATTAATTTTATACATGATTTTTTTAATATTTGGATTTGATTTTATGAGCCAACTAACTCATTTTGCAAGGAGAAGTGGAGTAGAATTGCAGTCATATTTTTAGATTGTTGAAGGTTTATTTTGTGGTATGATTCCAAAATGAATTTAAATAACGTATGATTTATAATATATATATATATATATATATGTATTTAATTAATATCAAATTTCAAACCCAACCCCAAAATATCCACTTCAAGAACCAAGAGAGCAATTAAATGCATAAAATGGTCCTCTACAGTAGTTGTACAACCTATCATTTATTGAAGGAGCATGAAAAATATGTTTTCACATCCTCTAATGTTTGGAGGGTCAAAATATGTTTTGTAATAAATTTTAATATGGTGTAATTAGTTTTTATAAACTATAAAATCAAAAATGATCTTGGAAAAAACTTGTGACATTTTGGGACAATTTCCCAAAATTGTCAAAATAGAGGTCCAGACCCATTTTTGAATTTTCCCATACAAGTTTGTATTAAGTCCCAAGACCTATAAGTATATGCATCCTAAATATCTCACATATTTCTACCAAATTACAAAATAATATTGTTTTTTGAATAAAGGAAGATAGTTATCAAAATCCCTCAAGTTGCCCATAAAAAGACTAAATACAACAATGTTATCTAAAGTTATGAGTTACAATGAGACTTTTCTCCATCCAAGAGTTAAAATCATAGACCATTCCATTAAGGTGAAGAGTTTAAAAATATTCAAGTATCATATATGGTAAAACTTATCATCATAATGAATGAGTCTTTTTGTTTTGCTTCCCACATAGACCTATCAGTTCGTATAAAAACCTTAATGCACACCTACAATAGGGGTGTCTTAGTCATGGCATGAAATGACTTAGTTATGAACATAAAGATATTTTAGGGTAATTAAAATTATAAAAAGATATAAAATGGTTCATATATCTCTAAATGATGTCATAAAACATCATGAACAGGTCCTCATAGGTTCAATGTACACCTATAATAGGGTTTAGGTGCAGAGTATCTTAGTATGAGACAATGACCTAAAGGTTGATGAAAATATGGTTTTATAAGGTTTTACAAGAAGGAAAATAGTTAAAATTAATACATGGTTACATATATATATTCAATTAAGATATTTAAGTATTATGATTGAGCTCAATTGAAGCCAAATAGAGCCGACAGGTAGGGGTGTCTCAATCTAGTAGGGTATAGAATAATGACCCTAGACTAGACATACCAAATGATATAGAAGAGTGCCTCAATAAGGTTTTAAAATAATTATACTAGTATATATAGTAATTTTTATACCCATTAGGATTCATTGAAAGCCTCCACACATCTAACACAAGGTATAAGTGAACTCATGTAATTTACGTTAGTTTAAACTCAAGGTTCTCAATCATCTTGGAGGGTTTTTAGTTTGTGAGTGTAAGGTGCATGTAAATGTAAAGAGACAATTTATATAATTAAACAGCCATATATACACCTTCATTAAAGTTATGATGACCTCATTAGGCTTTACAATGCGTGAAACAAGCTTATATAGATATCTTAGAACCTTATGAGCACCTACATCTAGGTTATGACTGATATAGGTAATGGGTGAAAAAAATGGATATAGGACATGAATTACGGTAAAAATACTAATTAAATGGATCAGATGGACTATATGATGTTATATACCATTAATTAAGGTCTAAATGAGCCAAATACACCTACAGGTCACTATTGAAAGGAGGAAAAATAATCAGCAAAGGAAAACTCAATCTTGTCCCAGTCAAGGTTTGAGGTGAGAACATGGAGGTTGAAGTGAGTTTAAAATATAAAAAACCATTAATTATGGTCATAAAAACCTCATGATACTCTCATAATGGTGTATCAATCATAGGAAATATCTCTAGAAAGCAAGGCATGATCAACCTTCTAAAACCCTGCAGACAATCTTTCTTAACAAGTCTCTTTCAATTTCTCATGTTTTTAAAGGGTCATAAGAGATGAAAAATGGATAAAATTTTTTATATAGTATCCTTTTCACATATATAATACTATAAAATATTTATATTGTTTGATAATGTAGGGGAAGTACCCCCTATTCCCTCTAAGATAGGGGGTACTTCCCCTCATGCACAAACTAATAGTTTAAAGAGAATAGGATAGAAGTATATATCCAAAAGATGTAGGGACATTACAAGAGGATTTTTAAATCTTAGGGACATAAATATAAATCATGTAAAATAATCATAGAGGAGTGGAGCTCAACATAATATCCCAAACTACAAAGGTTGCAGTCATGAATCATGAGGCATGGTTATGCCTAAAGACCAAACAAGGGGTCAATTTCAATTATAGATTTAAGATAAATTTATAATGAATTATATAATGTTCAATAGGTCACTATATATGTTTTTTAACTATTATAATGCAAGTAAAACCATCAAGAGTCATTTTGAGCTCCAAGGTGTAGTTAGGCCAGTTAGGAAAGGTTCAAGCCTAAGGCCAAATGGTAACTCACTTGAATTTATAGAATAATATGAACATCCAAATATATTAAAAAATGTTTTTAGGGTAGATATATAGGTGGAAAATCTTTTTTAAGATAGATAAAATTCAAAGAAGCTATTTTTGGGCTCAAAACAATCCTAGACCTATAAGAAACAATAAAATAGGCTTGATAGGTCAAGTTCAAATGCTCACATATTTTTGGGGGGTTTCCATGGATACCATATGAGCTTATGTATGTTGATGAAGGTATTTAAATATCAATTTTTGGAATTAGTTATCAACTTCAATGTCAGGTTTTTATGAATGAACCTTAAGAGTGGAAATAGGCCTAAAAAACTTGTTAAACCCTTGTAAGGACCAGTTTAGAGAAATGGAGTTGGATAGTTAATATAATGATATATTTTGACCATGAAACATATTGGAGGTTTCAAATTACTCATACCATCTCCCTCCCATGCTTTTTTACTGCATGGAATTTGTACGGACATGGTATAAATAGGGTATTTTGACCATTTTTTATTTTTTTAGGTTCTATAAGGAATCAAAGGATGAAAAAAATAAGAGGAATATTTATAATTTTAATAACTCAAAATTTTTATTTAATTATTTATAAAAACTTATAAGTGTGCAAATAGGATCTCTTATCTTAGCTAGTCAAAACTGGCCTAGTAGATAAGCTAGTGAGAAGGGTGAAAAACTTCATGTGAGATGATTTTAAAGCATGTTTTATGCCTCTAAGGATATGAAGGGTATTTATAATTGTCTTCCAATCCTTAACATGTATTTTAATAAGAAATTTATGCCAATTTTGAAGCCAAGTGTGTAGAGTGCATGAAAGGATAATTATTTGGACTACAAATGGTGATGGCTCACTTTCAGGTGATTTCAAATGACCAAGCCTATAACCAATGCATGGAGAGGAATAAATGAGTCACTTTCCATTATTATAAATAATTTGATCTGATCCTATTCATTTATGATTCATTCAAACAAGGCCAATCATGAAGGTACTTTTTTGAGCTAGAATGAGGAGTTTTATGCCACATTGTACGAGTTTGATGACTTAGATGGACACTTGAGATTACTAATCTTGAATATTTATTCCCATATTCTCTTATCATGAAAAATTAACTGATTCTCTCAAATTTACAAGTTTCCTTATGACGCTTAGACTTCTCTCTTCTCCTCTTTCTCTCAAGTTCTATAAGAACTAGTCATTTTGGCCATTGTAACTTATGCTCTACCTAAGTATGGAGAAGCCATGATCATTTTTATACCTTTTGATCAATAAGAATACTTATTTTTACCTCTTCCATGACTATTATTAGTGTGTTAATTTGTAAAGTTTTATTTTTCATAAGTGATAACTCTTATTTCCTTATCATGATTATTTCATTCTGTCATCTACTTGCAATTGGAAAGCTTCTTCTTGTAGGGCATGTGAAGTGTTATAGGAAATGTTAAGGATATATTGAGTTATTATATTAATTATTTCCCTCATATTCCTCTTGTCTAGTCCTCCTATCTTTTCACACTCATCCATAACCTCATAATGTAACATTGATGTGAAAAGATGAAGATTAGAGAAGGGTATGTTCACTTTACCCTTGATTTCAAGTGTAACATGCATATGGTTAGAATTCATCAATATATTTGGTGTATCACCTCCCTTAGTATTTTTTTTCAATTATCTCTCTCCCTTTTCATCCCCCAAAGCTAAATGTAATTGTAATCCAAAGTGGTACATCAAGGGAGCTAGCCTTATCTAGAGATTTACCTCATCCTTAGGCTACCCACAAGCCTAGAGGTAATTCCATTATGCCACTTGGATGAGGAGAGATATTCCATCTTCCCAAATGGTAAAAATATAAGTGACAATAGTTTTTTTCATGCTTGGTGGGACTCTTGGTCTAATAAGTTGAGAGATTTTTGGTGTTATCTCTAAATAATTAGCGTTTAGAGGCATCTATCCAAATATCAATGGTGACTCTAAAGATACATTAGCTACAATTAGCCCAGTTTACTTTTGAAGATTATTGGTAACATTTTCCTTTGTTCTCTTACTTTCAATGAGGTTTCATGGCTAATGTTGGTGTTGATATTTGTCCTACACAAGTTGGTGAGACATTTAAAGCTTGTACCATTCCCTATCAACAAGATCAAGTTCTTATACATCCTTGGTGTGATTCTTACCAGTATTTTAATGACCATCTCCAACCTGATCATGATACTTATCAACACTATATCTACCATTTTCATGATTTATATCGATCCTATAGCTAGCCTCTTCAATATCTTTCTTCTCCTAGTCAACCTAGCCACTCCTTAACTCCATCCATTTCTACCTTCAAGAAAACACTTTTGGGTTATGTGAGGTACATGTTGGAGCTTGATAATATAATATTATATGGTCAATATATCCCTATAAATTTCATTCACAAGGTGAGATATGAATTAGATTTGGTCAAAAGAGACTGGGCACCTATTGAGAGAGCCAATTGGCAAAGGCTTACAAATGAGATGTTAGATGTGAGTGGTTTTATTTCATCCTTGGAAGATAAGCTAAATATTCATGAGAGGAACCTTTAACAAGTATATCAAACTTCATATCCACTTCCCCAAGTTTTCTATCATCCATATTTTATCCCTACTCATGAGCCCAATCAAAATTGATAAATTCATCCTTTTCCAAATCAAGTGGAGGAGAGAGTTGAAAGGAGAAACCTTGTGTTTGAAGCTAATCTTGATAGTAAAATCGAGCTATCTAATATGAATATGTATCAGTATATGTTATCAGCAAAGGGAGGGAATTTCAAGTCCTCATTTCCCTCTCACATTGTATCCCCATCTCAAGGAATGACCCTAGAATTGAGATTCCAAGTTGGAGACAAGGTGGATAGTCTAAGCCTAAGGAGGTCCCAAGTTCCTTGAATACTCAACACACTCCTCAAGTTGAATCACATTCTAGAGAAAATACTCATAATCATAAAATCCTAAGATAAAATAAGATAGTGGAGTCATGGGAAAAGAAAGAGGATAAAATTCTTGATAAGGATTGTGAAGTTGAGAATGAAGTTGGTCCTTTGCAAGTCCCTCCCACCCTTCCTTAAGAAACCTCTTGTCCTCCATATGAATCCCCATTATTCCTCATCTTTAGGATGATTCATATCAAATTCAAGAGATACTTTTCCAAGAGAACCTATCCAAGAAAATTGAAGAGTTAGAGTCCAGGATGAAGCTACTAAGTTGAGGTGTGATGGAAGGTTTAGACCCAAAAGAAGAAACTATGCCTAGACACACCTTATATACCCTCCCTCAAGAGATTCCTCAAGAAAAATAATATATGAATGAAGTGATTGGAAAATTTAAGGAAGAAAATCAATTTATTTTAGCCTAAGGTCTGCCTCCCCTTCCTTAATAGCTTCCAAAATATTCCCCTACATTTCACTCTCAATCTGATTTTAAGGTCTATGTGCCACCTCCACCAACTAGTTCATCTTGTCTTAACTCCATCACACTTTTACTTGATGGACCTATGGTATGGGAGCATAAATATGATCTATTGGTTGAAAAGGAAATATAAATCTTGGTTGAAGAAAACATACCTCCTTGGAAGCTTCATTGGGATAGGTCACATGATTTCAAGATGCCTAGTCTTGGCATCACCATGAAGGAGAAAGAGATATAATATCTTGAATCCCTTGAAGAAGACACTACATAGGATAAAAATGTTATAGATAATCATCTCAATTATGAGGATGAATGTGTTATTATGGATGGATAAAAATTTCAAGTCTTTCTCAAAGAGGTGATGGTCCTAGAAAAATCTCTTGAAACCAAAGTGGAAGTTATTTCTCTTGAATATGATCCAATAACTCAACCTGATCTTGAATCACTATCATATGCATTTGAGATTTAATAACATCAGCTTGATGAAATCACACATCAAGAAAATAAGAATGAAGAGGTAATTGTTTTAGACGATAAATAGGACTAGATGATTGACAATTGTAATTCAAGTTATTTCAAGAGATTAAAGAGATTTGCCAAGTTGAGGGCCATGTACATGACAAGGTGAGTAAATAATCTTCCATGAAGGATAATGATCAAGATTGGATAGAGTCTACAAATCTCCTTGATTAATTAGGAGAGATTGTATTTGAGAAGAAAACCAATCCTATTGAGAGCCCTATGGCAATCAAGAATGAGGTTGCAATTGAAGATCCACATGAGAAGTTTGAGGCTATTTGGATGAAAGAAGATTTCATTTATATATCCAACATAGTTTAATTTTCTTGGTTTTCAATGAACATCATGCCAATGAAGTTGGCAAACATCATGAAAAAGCTGTAGGAACCAATGCTAAAGGACAAAAGGCTACATGCCTCACTAAATCCTTCATGTCATGGAGCAAGAAGAGTTTACAATTTTTCCTTTGATCAAAGATGGATTTATCATCTCAATTTAGTTAGTTTTTTATTTATATTGTTTATGTTGGTGTGTGTGTTCCATAAGTTCTCATGAAGCACATGTTTGTTTTCTTGTTTTGTGTGTGTCCTTTGATTTATGTTGTTGAAGTGATTAGTGGTCTTGTCTTGATGGAAAATGGTAAAAGGTTTCCTTGTTTGTATCATACTTTATATGACTCCTTAAGCCCAATGGACTGAATAGGCTACTGGTCTAATTAGTATAGTAGGCATACTACCCCTATGAGTCACCAATTTATTGACCAAATTTGACTTTTAGGTCAAATTAGGGCACCCTTAGGTAAAAACATGAGTTTTAGGTGTTTTATGGGTCTAATAAATATGTCACCAAGTGTTTTATAGGTTAATTATTGTCCTTTAATGTTATACTAGCCTTGGTCCTTAGTTATTTTAGTCCTTTTAGTCATTTTGGGTCATTTTGAGGTCAAAAAAGGTGTATTTAATGACTTATACAGAATTTTTGGGAAGTTTGAAGGTGTTAAGAGATGATTTCACATCATTTTTGTCATAATAGGTCTTAATTAACTAAAACCAACTGAAAAATGTTAGGTTCCTCAAAAAAAGGGTAGTTTTCTTGAAGAAAAGAAGAAGTTTGACACTTGTATAGCTCCTTGGGAAGTATGCCACATGGAAAAGGATAATGGTACGTATTTTCATCTATCTAAAACTTATTTAAATGTTTGTTTTTCTTTATAATTACCATTTTCCCCCAAAACCATTTTACTCCTTTTTAAATCCTCTTGGCAAGCAAAAGTGACCTTCATGTTTGTGCTTAATACAGATAACTCAAGAGGTTTTAGATAAAAATTCTTTGGGAGATTAAATTAAACTCAAATACCTTAATTTTAATATAAATATTCTAAAAAATTGTGATATATGCTTCATGAACCATCTTCATGAAGTTGACTATACTTTTTGCTTGTTAATCTATGCATCCTATAGGTTTTGCTCTTGTTTGGGAAGCACCATATAATTAACTTTATAAGATTGGTTATATAGGATTTTTACTCCATTTAATCATGTTATACATTATTTTTTTCAATTTGGAGTTGATTTTATGAGCCAACTAACTTAATTTACAAGGAGAAGTGAAGGAGTAGAATTGTAGTCATGTTTTCAAATTACTAAAGGTTTCTTATACGGCATGTTTCCAAAATGAATTAAAATAATATATGATTTCTAATATATGTCTTTCCTTCATCTGAAATTCCAAACCCAACCCCAAAAGATCCACTTTAAGAGCCAATAGAGCAAGTAAATACACAAAATGGTCATTTATAGCACTTGTACAACTTGCCATTTCTTGGAGGAGCATGAAAAATGTGTTTTCACATCTTATGATGTTTAGAGCATAAAAATATGTTTTTAATCACTTTGAGAAAGGTTTAATTAGGTTTAAATAACTATAAAATCAAAAATGGTCTTAGAGCAAACTTGTGACATTTTAGGACAATTTCCCAAAATTGTCAAAATAGAGGTCTAGACCCATTTTTGAAGTTTCCCATACAAGTTTGTATTGAGCCCCAAGACCTATAAGTATACTCATCCTAAATATCTCACATAGGTATAAAAACTTGAAAAATAAGATTTATGTTTTAATAAAGGAATATAGTTTTCAAAAGCCCTCAAGTTGCCCATAAAAACACTGAATACAAGTAGTGTTATCTATAGTTATGAGTTACAATGAGACCTTTCTCCATCTAAGAGTTACAAAATTATACCATTAAATTAAGGTGAAGTGTTTAAAAATAGTCAATTAGCTTATATTGTCAAAAACATCATCATAAGGAATGAGACTTTTTGTTTTTCTTCCCACACAGACCTATCAATCTATACAACAACTTTAATACACACCTAGAATAGGGGTGTCTCAGTCATGGCAAGAAAAGACTCAGTTGTCAACCCAAAGAGCTTGTAGGGTAAGTCAAAGTATAAAAATATATCAAAGGGTTCCTATATCTCTAAAGGAGGTCCTAAAACATCATGACCATGTCCTCATAGGTTCAATGCACACTTATAGTAGGATTTAGTGGTAGAGTATCTCAGTATAAGATAATGACCTAAAGGTTGATGAAAAGATGGTTTTTAAGGTTTCACGAGAAGGAAAATAGTTAAAATGAATACATGGTGACCTATAGATATTTATTTCAGATCACGAATTATAATGATTCTACTCAATTGAATCCAAATAGAGCTTATAGGTAGGGGCATCTCAGTCCAATAGGGTATAGAACAGTGACCCTAGACTAGGCATCCCAAATGGTGTTTAAGGATATCAAACAAGGATACTAAATGTATAGGCATTTTGAGACCCATAAGGATTAATTAAAAGCATCCACACATCTAAAACAAGGTCTAAGTGAACTCATGTAACCTACAATAATTTACACTCAGGGTTTCTCAGTCATCTTAGAGGGTTTTTAGTTTATGAGTGTAAGATTCATGTAAAGGTATAGATATATTTTAAACATTGAAACAAACATATATACACCTTAATTAAATTTATTATGACCTCATTAGGCTTTGGAATGTGTGAAATAAGCTTATAGAGATATCTTAGAACCCTATGAGCACGTACAACTAGGTTATGACTAAATAGGCAATGGGTTTAGAAAATGGATCTAGGACATGAATTAAAGTCAAACTATGCATGAATGTATAAAATGGATTTGAGGATGTTTGGTACCATGAATTAAAGTATAAATGAGATAAATACACCTACAGGTCATTGTTAAGAGTAGGAAATATAGTCAGTAAAGGGAAACTCAGTCTTGTCCCAATCAAGGTGTGAAATGAGAACATAGAGGTGTAAGTGAGTTTAAAAGATAAAATATCATTAATTATGGTCATAAAAACATCATGATACTATCACAATTTTCTATCAATAAAAGGAAAGATCTCTAACAAGAAAGGCACAATCAACCTTTTAAAACCCTATAGATGGTCTTTCTTAACAAGTTTGTTTCAGTTTCTTATGTTTTTGGAGGGTCATAAGAGATGAGAAAGGGATAATTTTTTTTAGAGATGATCCTTGTTACCTATATAATACTATATAATATTCATATGGTCTAAGAACATATGGGAAGTACCCCTAATCTATCTTAGATGGGAGGTACTTCCCCTCATACACAAATTGATAGTTTTAAGAGAATAGGATAGAAGTATATATCCAAAAGATTTAGGAACCTTGAAAGAGGATTTGTAAAATTTTAAGAAATAAATAAAAATCATGGAAGACAATCATAGAGGAGTGGAGCTCAATATAATATCCCAAACTATAAAGGTTGTAGTCATGACTCATGAGACATGATTATGCCTAAAGACCAAATAAGGGGTCAGCTTTGATTCTAGATTTAGGATAACTAAATAATGAATTATATAATGTTTAAGAGGTCACTATATATGTTTTTTAACTATTATAATTCAAGGAAAACCATCAAGAGTCATTTTGAGCTCTAGGGTGCAGTCAGGCCTATTAGGCAAGGTTCAAGCCTAAGGCCAAATGGTATGTCACTTGCATTTATAGCATAATATAAAAATAACCATAGATTAAAAAATGTTTTTAGGTTGGATATAGAGGTTACCAATATGTTTTTAATATAGATAAAATTCAAAGAAGCCATTTTGGGGCTCAAGACAATCTTAAACCATTAAGAAACAATAAAATACGCTCAATAGGTCAAGTTTAAATGCTCACATATTTTTGGAGGGTTTGCATGGAGGATATAGAAGTTAAATGATGTTGATGAAGGTCTTTAAATATTAATTTTTAGAGTTGTTTGGAAACTTCAATGTCAGGGTTTTATGAACAAACCTTAAGAGTGAAAATAAGCCTAAACCCCTTACAAGGACTAGTTTGGAGAAATGGAGTTGGAGAGCTGATATAATATCATGTTTTTACCATGAAAAATATTTTAGGTTACATAAGACTCATGTAGGATCCATCCCATGATTTTTTTGTATGAAATCTATATGGACATGGTAGAAATAGGGCATTTCTGACCATTTTTGTGTTTTTTAGGTTCTAGAAGGAATAAAAGGATGAAAAAAATTTATGAGGAATATTTATAATTTTAAAAACTACCCATGTTAATTTAATTCCTTATAAAAATGGTTAAGTGTGTAAACAAGAGCTCTCATCTCAGCCAATCAAAATAGGCCTAGTGGACAAGCTAGTGAGAAGGGTGAAAAACTTCATGTGAGCTAATTTTAAAGCATTAATTATACCTATAAGGATATGGAGGGTATTTAAAATTTTAATACACTCCCTACCACATATTTTCATGAGCAATGGATTCCAATTTTGTATCCAAGTGTGTAAGGTGCATGAAAGGAGAGTTTTTTAGACTACAGATGGTGATGGCTCACTTCTATGTGATTCCAACTAACCAAGACTAAAACCAATGCATGGAGAGGAATTGATGAGACCACTACACTTATTTTAAATTATTTTACTTTTTCCTAGTCATTTATGAGTCATTCAAACAAGGCCAATCATGAAGGTAGTTTTTCTCAGCTAGAATGAGGAGTTTTATGCCACTTTGCAAGAGTTTGATGACTTGGATGGACACTTTGGCTTCCTAAGATTGAATGTTTCATCACATTTACTATTATAATTCACAATTAACTGATTATCTCAGCTGTAAAAGTGTCTTTGTGACCCTTGGACCTCTCCCTTCTCTTCTCTCTCTCTCTCAAGTTCTATAATAACTAGCCATTTTGGCCATTGTAACTTATGTTCCACTTGAGTATGGTGAATCCCTGATCTTTTGTATACATTTTGATAAATAATAATAATAATAATGATTTTTACCTCTTCCATTAATATTCTTAGTGTTTTCATTTTGAATTTTTGATTTTGCATAAGTGATAACTCTTATTTCCTTAACACGATTGTTTCATTCTATCATCTATTTGTAGTTGGAAAGCTTCTTCTTGTAGGGCATGTGAAGTGTTCTAGGAAATTTCAAGGATTGAGTAAGTTAGTATATTAATTATTTCCTTCATATTCCTCTTGTCTAGTCCTCATATCTTTGCACATTCATCCATAACCTTGAAATGCAACATTGATGTGAGAAGATGAAGATTGGAGAAGTGTATGTTCAGTTTGTCCATTGATTTCAAATCTAACAAGCATATGGTTGGAAGTCATAAATATATTTGGTGTATCACCTCCCTTAAGATATTTTATTTTCATTTATCTATCTCCCTTTTCACCCCCCAAAGTTAAGTGTAGGTGTAATCCAAAATGGTACATCAAGGGAGCTAACCCTATCTAGAAATTCACCTCATCTTTAGGCTACCCACAAGCCTAGAGGTATTTCCATTGTGAAAATTGTATGATTAGATATTTTACATCTCCTCAAATCATGAAAATAAAATTTATAATAGTTACAAGTCTCATAAATGCAAAACTTGCTTTAGAACCTCCATCGCTCCCTTGGCAAGATCATAATGGCCAGTTTTGGATGCTCATTCCATACACCACAAGGATATTTTTGAACTAATAATTTTTACATATGAGTTGATATTAATGATATTAAAATACATGGCCTTATTCATAATATTTGTGGCCCCTCCTTTATGAATTTTTTTAAGACCCTAGGGTGCTCTAAAACTGCCTACAAACCCCATAGACTCATTTTTATTATTGAAATAGAAGTATAAGTAAATTTAGAAGAATGGGAGAAATTTAAGAGGATGTATATTGTTTTCACATTCATTACACATTTTTTTAATTATATTCACACATGTGAACTTCCATGAGATCAAAAGGAGCCTCCATGAGCTATATGTGATAGGTATACAATTGAAGTTTTGGAAGATATGATAGTGTTCAATGTATACAAGTGATGGTTAATTTTTTATACCATATTATAATATCATTAAGTACTCTCCAACATGATTTTTCATTTTTTACATAGTCCTCTGAATAACATTCATGTCCCTAGTTAACTAGACTATGTTATGAGGCTACCTGCAAAGATTGTTTCAAAAGTTTTTGTATCACATTGTCATAGTGATATGAGGATAATAAAATAATAAATAAATAAATGAAACAATTTATAAACTATCTCAAGCTCAAAGATATCAAACTTGCATCATGTCAAGGCTTGAAATATAAAAATGCAAACCTACAGTTTTGTAGACCTATACATCTATTTTCATGTGAAATATAATGAATTTTGCACTAAAACTTGAGTTTTAAAACGTATATGTTGAGGTGATTTTTTTTATACACCTGGATATGTTCAAGTTCATTTAATAATGTGTGGTCTTAAATCCCAAGGTAAATTTCCCTCAATGACACCTACAGGTAGATCATAAGTTTTGAGTAGTTTAAGTCCTTAAGACAACATGAAGAACATATAAAATTATACATGTGAGATTAAGAGGTTTGAATAAAGGTATGAGACTTATTAGGAGGTTTGGTTTGGTAATAACCTAAAAACACATTAACCTCTTAATCACCTACATCCATGTCTTGAACAAACATGAGAGAGAATATGTATGCTTGAGAGGTTGAAAGTGATATAAATTTGAAGAGGTTCAAAAGAAGACCAATAAAATCTCAAAAGTATAACAAATATCATTTTATTATTAGTGATTTTTAATAGAGGTCCTAAACTCCAAAATGTAGTCAAGACCCAAATGACTACCTATAGGTTTGCTTGAGTAACTCAGGTTGGTTTCAAACTTAAAAAGAAGATACAATGCATAACAGTGAAGTTGAAGTTTAGTTGAGTATTAAAAGTGAATATAATCATTAAATATCAATAATACTTAAATAAAATCATAATAAATTGATCAATACAAAGTCACTTTTAACCCTGCAATCACACAGTCAATTTGGCTCCTACATGCTTGCCTAGTTT
>JARHVA010000785.1:4210000-4297500 GCA_037957365.1 Torreya grandis
TGATACACTCTTAACCTATGGCATGCCTATGGATATGTGTGGTTGACTTGTGGATTACACACCTCTTATTTTATCTTGTCACATTTTTCTATGTTCTTAATAAGGTCAGTCCATGGAATAACCATGGATAAGTAGAGTATATATATGAGGTATTGGTTAGTATTTGATCATCATATTGTGATTTTTGTCCTCATTGAATTATTGTGAAGGTTTCCCCATAAAAGTGGCTCAATTATATTTATCAATTATTTTATTCTTTTGCCAATTATATTTATGGATGTGTGTGTGTGTGTATTTTAATTGTATTAATTTGATATAATATTATTTTCAAATATCAAGTATGCATACACAAACATATACCTCAAAGAGAGCTAAATGTGCTTGAGTAGGAATATGGCATAGGGTTTTGTGTCTTTGCAGTATCCTCATTGATAACACATCCTTTCCTAGATAGATTCTTGAAGTACTTAACCACTTGATATAATGCATATCATAAAAATAAAATAAAAGGGTTAAAACCCTAGGTTGGCTATAAAGTTTTATTGGATTTCCTTGTTGCTGTTAACAACTCAAATTAGGTGTTTTTATGTTTTATTTTAATTTGTTGAATGAAATACCTTTATTTTGTGTGTAAAAAATGGGTTGTCTATTATTGGTGAAATTTTGCCTATGAGAAGGAATGGTCTTGTAAAAATAAAAGTGTAGATCAATTATTCATGGTTAATTAGTATTTTACTTGAATGGATTAAATTTTAATTTCATAATGTTTGAACATGTGTAATCTACTTTCATAAAATAAACATATCTTAGTGAAATGTGTAAATATGATAGTTTTCCTCCTAATTAGTTATGTTTGAATATTATTGATGAGAAGGAAATATAGCTAAAACATTTAGTTGTAAATCATTAATATGATTAATATAAAAGTGTAAATAAATTTACAATATTGATTTTTTTATCTATTTTAGTTTTAAATACTAGTAGAACATTACTTCAAAATAGGAACAAGAATAAAATGATTTGGTTTGTTGATGTAGAAGTCATGTGTTACTTATGAAACCTAATGGGTTAGTATTGAGTGTGTAAGTTTCAAAAATTTATGTTATTTTTTGTATGTTATGGATTGGACAATCATGGTTGGATGCTTGACTATGAATGAAATGGACTAAACAAATATATCCTATCAAAATACATAAATATGATAGTTTTACTCCTAATTAGTTATATTTTATTATTCTTGATGAGAAGAAAATATTATTAATTTAGTTGAACATCATCAATCTGTTTAGCATAAAATTGTGAATATGTTTTTAGTATTGATTTGTTATCTACTTCAGTTTTAAATACTAGTAGAACACTACTTCAAAATAGAACAATAAATAAATTATTTAGTATGTTGATGTAGAAGTCATGTGTTACTCTTGAAATATATTGGGTTAGTATTGAGTAAGTTTAATACAATTAAGTCATGTTCTTGTTAGTACTTTTTGGATTGGACAACCATGGTTAGATGTTTGACTACGAATGCAATAAAATAAATTCTTGTAAAAACATGCCTATTTTTTTTATGTTTCATCATTAATTGTTAGTTTAAACTTTTGTCCTATGGGTTTTATCTACATGGTTTATTATGTTATCTTAGGGTCTTAGAGGCTATTTGTATCATTTGGGAATATTAGTCCCACATTCACTAGAATGTGGGGTTTCACTCTCTCTCCCACCTATATATACCTCTCTCCCTTTGTATTTATCATCCAAAATTAATGAAGAAGGAATGTCATTTTATGCTCTTGGATTTTTGATAATCTTTATCACTTAATCCATAGCTTTCATGTGTTCATTCAATCATTTTGAGAGGTTTTGGATAAATCCAACATGATAATAGAAACTCCCTTGATGTTCATTTGAATTTTTTTAAATTCTTGGTGAGATTCCTTGTTTTCTTTGAGATCTTAGTAGTTTTTGGCTTGGTTTGTGCTGTGCTAGAATTATAGTTTTTATTTACAAAGTACAAGGATTTATCTTAAAATTTTTAGAGGGTTTAAAAAATTTTGAGGTTGATTTTTTAAATAAAAATCTAAAAAATTATAGGGGTCTTTTTCCCTAAAATCTATGGTATTAGTGGATCTTGTTTACATTGGTTGTATGAGTTTGGTCATAGATATGTGTGTTCATTTATAGTTTCATCCTCCTCTAAATATAATAGGTAGGTGATAATGTCACTTATATTTTCATGTGCTTGCTTATTTTTTGCATAACAATTAGGTTAAAAGGTTATTCTGAGATCGAGGGTGAAACTATGTGATCATTTAGTTGGCACCCAACTTGACAAGCATGACTCAGATCTAGTAAGTCTTGCATTGATCCAACTCCCTTATATATTGATCTCTATTATTTTTTGGCATGATCCTATGTCCTTTTAACTCAAATTGACACTCTTCTATCTCAACTACCTCTAGGCATCAATGTTTAAAAGTGTGTGGAGCATCAGTCTCATTATAGTTCAAAGGTTGGAATAAAACATATGCATCTTCTCAAGGGTTACATTTTTTCAATCTATGTTGGATATTTGAATCACCATTTTTGGGGCATAGATACATGATATATCAATACAAAGGCTTATCTTTAAAACACAAATATTCTATTTATTTTAGTGCTAAATAGCCTGATCAACATGAATCTACAAAAGTATTTCCAGTATTTGAATTTTTCTAGAGCCGTTGTAATGTGAAGCCATTATACCTAGATTTTTTAATACCTGGGCACACTTATATATCATCCATTGGGTATTTATGTTGTAGAATACATTTTATCACTGTCATTCTAAGTTGCTTCCACTTGATTCAAGATCCTACAAATTTTTGTTAACTTGTTGAGCTCCCACAGTCACCTCCTCACCAAACACATTATCTACATGTTGGGTTTTATACATTTGAAGGTCTCATGCATGTAATTTTTAAACTAGATCTATTAATGGTGTCTTTAATCTTATTGGAAGGGATTTTTATATCATTTTAGACCTACTATTAGCATTTTGATGCTCCACCACACCTACTAAGCTTCCACTATCACCATCTTCCTTTTCCATCTATCAGCCTCATTACAACCTACAACTATCCTCCTTATCTACCATGGCAAGTACACCCCTCAACTATTCCCACTTTGAGTTGTTGTAGTGAGTAAGTGTTATGTGTGTGTGTGTGTGTGTGTGTGTGTGTGTTTGTGTGTGTGTGTGTGTGTGTGTGTGTGTGTGTGTGTGTGTGGTGTGTGTGTGTGTGTTGTAGATATGTGATAAGAACAAGGAATGCATTTACAATCATAAGTGAGATTTCATTCCCTTGGTGCTCATACAAATTTTCATTCTATCCTTAGTAGAGCTTCTATTCTCCATTCTAAAGTTTCTAAACCTAATTATGCCCTAAAAAGATTAAAACTTAAATACATGTTTTAATTTTTATTAAAATAGCTTTGTATATTTTTTAATTGTTTAATTATAATTCCTTGTATGTATGCCTTAAGTAGCCTATTTATCACTTTAGTGCTTACATGGGCATATAGGGGCATGGTTTTTTTTTTTTTTAGTTGGATTGGGGAGATTCTTGATTTTATGATGATTCCAATGAGTGTTTGTAAGGCTAGGTCCACCTTAGCTATAGTGCTTTTTAAAAAAATTTAGTGCAAGTTTTATTAAATTGACCTTATTTACAAGAAAGTAATATTGTAATAAATTTTGATCAACAGTTTAAAATTGAGTGTTATCTTTTTCAAAAGTTCATAATTTTTTCATTTCCCATGAATTAGTCCTATTTACATTATATATTTCACTAAAATATAAAGTGCCTCATTTTATTTTATTTTTTTTGGGGGCGTCTCTTCATATTGGTCATGTTGCCTTGTTTTTATGGTTTGTTATCATGTGATGACGTTTTAGTGGTGACTTATTTTCTATGTTGTGAGCATTTATTGAGGTAATATTCATTACTTTTCATCTATCTTATCTCTTTAATTTGTTAAATACTAGATGGTGAGGTCTGATTTGGTAAGAGGTCAAACCCCCTCATAGGCAACACAAACTTCCTTTTTTCTTCCTCTAGATTGCATTATCATCATTTGTTGCACTCATGGACACATTTTTAGTTGAGTTTGAAGTATTATTCTTGAGTGTGAATTGACACTACTAGGGGGTTTCTTATGTTATAGGCCCCACTACTTTTAGCATTGTTATCTTTATGCATTGAATGCTCTCATCTATGTGGACTCATTTTTAGCCTAGTTTAAAGTCCATCTCTAGATCATGCACATTTACCCACTCTATCACTAATTGCTTACTTAGATGCATTCTTAGTTATGTCTAATGTCCCTTTCATAAGATTTATTTAGGGGGTCATTATAGTTTTTACCATGCAGTTGTGCACTTCCTTGATGTCTTCTCTTAGTCATGTCAAACCCATTTGAGAGGCTCAAGAGGAAAAAGGTTGATTCTATGCCAATGTTCCTTCTTGGAAATACCAATTATGATTCATGGTGTGCTTACATGTAATACTTGATCACACAAAAGAATCATATTCCATTATTATATGAATAGATTATTACACCCACTAATCTTGTTGAGTTTGATAAGTGGGCTAATACTTGTGACAAGTTTTTTTACACTATGTTACTTCATGTTTCCATGTATCTTCATTACCATGTGGAATATATAGAGTATCCCTGCACTATTTGGATTATACTACAAAGTATTTTCAGTGATCATTATGAGACTTATATTCCTCCTCCACTTCATATTATCTCTTTGGAGACTATTTTACTCTCTCATCATGATTTTATTTCTTGTGATGATATATCCAAGGTAGATAGTGTTCTTCCTTTTATTGAACCCCCACTACATGATGAGATTATACCATGCCTTATTTCTCTCATTACATATTCTACATCAATTCTTGTACAAATTATTGCTCTTCTAGAGTCTTCATAGACTTGCATTAAAAAGGATTTTATTGATTCTAGTGAGATTATATACATTGATATTATCAATGAATCATATGTTCCTATGGACATTCATCTTGTAGATCTGAGTGATTCATTTGTAGACCAGTCTTTAGTTTTGATGGTTATTGAGCCTTTTTCTCCTCTTCTCATGGACATTATTTAGTGAATGTTTCATGTCTATCTTATTCTATGGTTGTTCTCTCCCCTTCATTATGTGCTTCTTCATTATCATATTCTATAGTTGGTCCTATGATACCTAATCAAACTTTGGCATATTTTAGCACTATTAGGGAGACATTTTAGAATTTTCCAAATATATACATCTTGATTCCTACATGCATTCCACTTGAGTGTGAATTCATCAATTTGATAACTCATGGTTTATTTCTTCAAAAAATAAGAGACAACATTTGTTATAGAGTGACCTATTATAACATTCACCATATGACATTTTGCATTTACCTTATCTCTATTATTTATGAAGGCATATATCTTTCATGTTTTTTAGGATATTGGGAACATTGATATGTACATGGGTACCTCATCAAGCCTCATTTATAAGACCTAATTCACCATCCCACCTAAGCTATGCTTAAAAGGGGTTGTTGGTGTAGAATTCTATCCTATGGGTTTTATCTACATGGTTCATTATGATTGCTTATGGTCTTAGAGGCTATTTTAGTCATTTGGGAAGATTAGTACCCTATTCACTAGAATGTGTGGGTTCACTCTCTCTCTAACCTATATATGTACCTATCTCTCTCTTTTTATTTATCATCTAGAGTTAATTAGGAATATCATTTTATGTTGCTTACTTTTTGGTAATCTCTCTCACCTACTCCATATATTTCATGTGTGCATTTTATCTTATTGAAATGTCTTGGAGAAATAAAACATTAGCATATCATGATATACATTTGATATTGATAAATATTTTTTGTATAAGAAAAGATGTAATGAAATAAATAAGTTCTTTTGTTGGCGAAAGTCACTGACTTACGTCTCCACATTTTTACTAATTTTCATGTTTTGGATCCTAAGGGTAATGAAGAAGGAAGTTTAATTTTGTCCTAATATGACTTTTGGATTTATAACTATTTATTCCTTAAACCTAAGAACTAAATACACAGTATCCAAAGCATGTATCCTCATAATCTAATTTATTAAAACTCATGGTTATGATACTATGCAACATAGTGAAGGGTTCTATGTTAGTGGTAATATTTAATACTTTATAAGAATTTTATGAATTCTAAAATTATATTTTTATACAAATGCTCATTTAATAACATAGATATGTATGATTTTTTTGCTTATTCTACATGACTAGTTAATTTGATCCATCATTAAGTGACTAGCTTCTAAGGCTCATGGTGAGTGAAACCTTCATTATTTGTTTACCATGATTATGTTTATAGTATATTATATTTTTTAATTCATGGTATACATGTTTGGAAGACATGTAGTTGGCATACCTTCTTTTCTTATCATTTTAAGTCTACATCTTCTTATTTTTCATTTTAAAGTTCAAAATACTTAACTAGGGGGAATGAACATGTTAACTTATGCTAACCCATTTTACTATCATTATTTTAGATCACAAGTATGAGATAGGATAATTAATTTTTAGTGATATAAACCAAAATAAAATAACAAACATGACATCTCAAGAATGATCCCTTAGATTGGGCAAGGTCTAGGAGAATATAAACAAATTGAAAGACATAAACAAAAATTTATGCCTTCCTAATGGATTCATTCTCCAAGATAAATTGTAAGCATGTTGATCCTATATTTTAGAGTTAGGATTCTATTAATTTTCAAAATTATCATGTCAATGAATCAACACTTTCGCTTATCATGAAGGTTAAGATAGAATCATACCATCTAATAGTATGAATCTAATAGGTTATAAATGATATTATAATTGTTCAAGGGATTTTTTAAATGTTATAAGAAACAATAAGTAATTCAAATAATGAGTAATACTCCATTATTATTTATAAATCAAATATCTCTTAAATCAAATGAAAGGAATCAGATTATGATTATATAACATAACCTATCTGATAGAGAAAGTATGAATAAGACCTCTTGAAGGAAATATCTTCAATCCTTTGTGTTTATATTTTATCAATCTACTTATGATCTCTTTATATCTCTATTAATCTCAAAATAAGTCCAAATAAAATACAAAAAATGAACTGAGAGATAAATTAAACAACTGGAAATGAAAACCAAATAATGAAATATAAATAAAGATTAACATACTAATTAGATAACAATCTATTAAAATAATAAAAGAAACTAATCTGAATTACAAAAAATAACTATCCATAATTAATTTACAAACAAGAAACAAACAAAGCATACTATTCTAACCTAAACTAAACTTATGATATAATATTAAGTTAACTAAAAAATTATTCGAAGAACCAATAGAATACAAAGGTTAATCTAAACACTAAATGAATCTAATTAAAGATAAAGAAATCCAAAGAGTAATTAAATCAAAACACTTAATCCTAAAAAGATAATATCAAATAAATAATTTAAATAAATAAACTTAAAAAAAAAATGATAGCTTAAACCTATGATGCAAACAAAAGTAAATTAAAAAATAGACAATGCTAAAATGAAAAATAAATTAACAAGAATATAACACATGAAATATAATGAAACTTAACTCTAAAAAATATTAACTAATTAAATCCTTTATATCATAAATCTAAGACTAAATGAGAAGAAAATAGAAACTAAAATTAAATAAGATTAATAAGAACAGATTGCTAGTCTTTGGAAAGAGTCATCTTAGTAGAAAATAGAATAAGATTTATTGAGAAACTAGCTTAAGTAAAAAATATCTTTTAAATGAAAATCATTATATTTTGAAAATATCAATAAAATGTTTCACATGCTAATTTAATCATTATTATTTGGGTCAATTACTTTGGATTATGCACATATGACTGCATATCTACAATAATCATAAGATTTTAGACTTAATAAATTTCAAATAATCTATTTATAAACTAATCACAAAACCTAGATATACTTGAATTGATTAAGTGTATTACTTAACCATCAAAATATGTATTATTGGTCTATTTATGAAATTTTTATTATCTCAAAGATGTTGCACAAAAAGAGAATGATAAAAAAGTTTGAAGTAACTCAGAGTCTTTAAAATACTTGTGTAATGTTTAACCCTTTTTGGTGTAACCTTTATCTCCTTTTAAACAATCTACTCAAGAGATGGTTAACAAAATAAGTTATACTTGACTTTTAGTTAGTTATTTTTTAACTTTAATTGACTTTAATAAAGTTAATTAGTTAATTTATAACTTGAATTTATGTTCAAAACTTTAATAAATTCTTAAGATCAAAATTAAATAATAATAGACCAAATACAACTCTTAATGGGTAGAGGCCCTTAAGTCATTTAAATCATTTAAAATAAACATTAAAAAATGCCAAACAATTTAACTATGTAATTCAGTAAATATATAATCAAAATAAACCATACTACATAAGTATCAACTTGATATCATTCAAAACATAATATATCCACATAATAAAAAATATTATAGTATCAAAAATCAATAGATAAATAACTTAACCATCCATCCACTCATCATTAGTATCTGATATCATTTCAATTAAAGAATGGCCTTTATTTGTCATGTACTCAGTATAATTGATTTTAGTTTTAGGTAACTTAACTAATTTTATGACAACTCATTTCATTCATCATCAATATCCAATTTTACCTTTTTAACAATCCTTATGATCATAGGTCAATCTAAATCTAAAGGATTGGTTGCATATCTTTTACCTCTTTAAGAAATGGCTTTGTATTAATCATGTGAGTAAGGTTTAAAATGATCAAGACTTAATTTATAACACCTTACAGGTCTATTCATAGTTTCAAGTGATGGAGCTTTGGTATTCAAAGACACAAGAGAATGTGGATGCAATTTTACAGTCATCTAAAGTTTATTTTTAGGAGTATGTTCTCTATTCTAATATAAATTATGGGGCTTAAACTAAACAACATTAGGATTATGTTGAGAATAACTAATTATATTTCCCCATTTGTGAGGATGAGCTCTCCAAGGAGGACCTCTCTAAAAAATTAACCAATGGATGAGATTAATCCATATGAGCTAGAGCTTGCATGCTTTTATATCCAATGATGAACTAAAAAATGATTTGCCACAAAGAGGGGGGTAATTGGGAAGGATGTGTCACAAGATAAGTGTCACACTTTGACTAGCTACAAACATGGTGAAAGCTACATGCTTAAAATTAGGAGATAGACTGAATGAGTGAATGGCCCCAAAAAGGGTAGAATTCATTTTCCCCAATAGGTCAAACTTGATTATTGATTAATTAACGTTCCCTAAAAGGGTATATTTTACCATTTAATTAAACTAATTTATTTATTGGTAAGCATATCTCAAGGATTTAACTTAAGACATGTATTAACAATGAGATTAATGATGTAAACATACGTGTAATAGTACAACAAATTTTTAATGAATGAATAATCCATAAAAAATCAATCACATGAGGATGCAAAAATTATTTAAGTAATGATTATTTATTGAATAAATAAATGTGAATTAAAATGATTTAATTAGTCCCAATCGATAGGTGCAAGATATTTATGGAAAGATTATAGGAAATAATAAAGATGAAAAGATGAATAAGAATGAGAATAAGGGTGATCAGGCTAACCTCAAAATTTTCATGTGAATAAGCACTACATACTTAGTCCAAATAGATCTTATTCAATTTTAGTTACCCTTATATGGGGGGAAATGGGATGAGGAATGAAGAATAATATAATAATAAGTTAAATATTTAAAAAGTTCAAAGAGTAATGAAATGAGGTGATGTAGTCAAAGATGACTGAAATGATTGGACTTGAGAACGGATTATTTTATAGTGAGATAAGATACCACCATAGTGTGACATTGTATAGAAGCCTCAATCACTTGAATTTAGATATATCACACAATGTTATACACCATGATATAAAACACCATTATGGCTTGGAAGTGATGTGCATAAGGATTGACCCATAATCTAATAGATAAAGGACACAAACAGACCATTATATAGAAAAATAAATATGGTATTATTGTCATATATTGATGTGTAGATTTATGTACAATAAAAATGAATCACCCTATTTATGCATATAAACTAAGTCAAGGCAAACAAATAAAAGTAAACAAATAAACAAACAAGAAAACACATAAACTTAAAAAATAAAAGCAACAAAAATCATCTTGTCATTCATCAACTTAAAATCCATGTGTGAAGGATCAATGATAATAATAATTAGATGGTGTCAGCATTAAAGTACACATGCAAAGGGACAATATGTGGATAAGATATCCCAAAATAGGCTACACACTTTAATTTGACCAAAAGAGTGAGAAAGCTATGATATGGAATGGATTGGCCCTAAAAAGGGCAATTTGGGGGAAAAACACATCCTAGTGGGTGATAAAATGAGTAGATCAATAATTAATCAAGGGATTTTTTACTATATATAAGATAGAACCTTAAATTTTGTGGATTTACATCTCTCTTGAATATTTTAAACATTTTCAAATTTTTAAGATTTTGTGGCTTTATATCTCTTGTTGATATTTTAAGCCTTTTCTAATTTTTAGGTCTTTTTTGATTATCTAAATTTTTTTAATTGGTTTGAAATATTTAATGTTTTTATATTCTAAATAAGTATATACAAAATTCACAAGGGGTTACTAAGAAAGGGAAAACATATTCTAACATCAAGATGTGGAATGATAATGAATAGAAAAATGTAAAGGATATTTTGGGATAATAATGGAAGATGATGGAAGGGACTAGTAAACACCAAGGACTATGTCATGTGGGAACCAAAGCATCCACTCATCAAAGTACCAATTGGGTAATATGCCAAACTATTTCTTGAAATAGGTCTCAATATATCTTTTACTTTCATAACAAGGTCAAGATAGGAAGACTAATGGGCATGATAGGATGGGATTGGATGAATAAGATGGAATGGCCAAAATGGCTAGTATGTAATGGAATTCAATGTTAATGTGGTTACCCCTAATATCAAGGTAATTGTATATAATGAATTATTTATGCATGATTCTAGAAACTTGGGTTTTGTCATGAAACTTTACCAATGTGCCATAAGAATGGTTTGCACCAGTGGATGACTTATTTTTATTTTTCTTTTAATTTTTCAATTGAGTTTTTAATTTTTTTGTTAACATCTCAACTCAATAAAGGATTATGAGATGCATTATGCTAACCTTTTTTTGTCTAACCAACACATGCTCAAAATAGTTGCTATGTTAGTATCATGTTGTTGATGTGAACTACATTGATGTTGTTTTGATCTTTGTTTATTGTTAATTATGCTTCCTAAAAACCTATAAATAAGGTGTCTTTTAAACCTATATAAAAGAGAGTGTCACCTAGGAAGGGGAATAAACATAAGCATTGGATAAATAATTCAATTTACAGGGGTAATATAAGACTTGGATTAATGTTGGGAGCATAATAGGGGGCATAAATGGTAAGAATCCACAAGTAATTAGGACTAATAGTCACAAACATTGTTGTCAATTTTAAATATTCCAATTATGACATAATTTTGGTTTTGGCAAAGCCAGATACCTTTGAAATTTCTCTCAATAGGACCACAATATTTTTTTATTATTTAGGCCTGAGAATTGTTAAAATATAGATGATCTTAGGATTATTAGTTGTGTCAATATTAACTTTAATAATGTCCTCATAAAAGAAGGAATAACTAAGTTATTTTTTTGTTAGTATCTCAAAGAGGTTTTCACCAATAATGTCTTCTTGATTTTGATTGTCCTCTGGCACCTCAAACAAAGTTTCACTAATGACATTGACTTTTGAGTTTGATTATTCCCTAGCACCTCAAATAAGGTTTCACTAGGAGATACTAATTTTAGACTTTGATTATCCCCATATCAACTCAAATAAGGTCTATCTATAAGTCTTATATTATAAATTATTTTTGTCTTATATCCCCAAAAATTTTGTAAATTATATGTCTCCAAGGAAAAATGCCAAAAATGTGTGATTTTGTCAATCCCAATTGACAATTGTGGGAAATTTGGTGTCAAAGGAATAGATAGGATAATTAATGTGAATATGATGGGTAATGGTATTTAGAGGTTAAAAGGCATAACACTCCTCATATAAACTACAAGGATAAATTATGTCGGTGTCAAAGGAAACTGTCTTGAAAATTATGGAAGGATCACTGATGTTTTCAATCTAATCTTCTAAAAGTATGTAACTGATGTCATAATATCCACTAATGTATTCTAATTTTGAATATGATTCTAAATTAAGTGGATCTATCAAATGTGTGTAGTTAATGTCATAATATCCAATAGTTTATTCTTATTTTAAAGATAATTTTGAGTCAATTAGATGTGAATCTAATGCTAAGACTAACATTGATTCTACTTATGATGCTAATCTAATGTTGGTCCCAAAGTGGAACTTAATTCTAATATTGGTTCTAAAATAGAACATGATTTTGATTTGACTTCTAAGAGGATTTTTCTTACTTCTATTATTGTTTCTAAAGTGGAGCCTAATTTTGATATAGAAGTTACCTTAAATATGGCATGTTTGATTGTGTTACCCACAAATACCCTATTCAATTTTTACTTGGAAATAAAGGCTTTGAGAAAAAGGAATTTTATAAAATGAGGGATGTTTTTTAATGGATAAAAAATGGACTGTTAGTCAACATTGGGATCTTCAATAATGGGTTCATCAAATATGTGTCATTCATCAAAAAGGAGCCCTTGGTTAAAGGGTTACTAAAATTTAACTCATCAAGGATAGGTGATTTAGAAAAAATGTCAAAGATGAGTTGATTTTATTTATATTGACTTACATTGGATGAATCTTATCATGCTTTAGAAGGGGATAATGACATATCCCAATCAAGTATTTATTAGACTCATATTCACTTGGTTCTTCAATAGCTAATGGCCCTTGGAGGGGAAATGATTGACTTTGTTGAAGTGGGTGTATTGACTTGATTGGCTTAGAAACAAAGAGGGTGGATTGATTTGTTTATCTTGGCCCCAAAGAGAGAAAATTATTTTGATGTGCATTTGATTGATTTAAATGGGATAAAGGATGAATGATTTGGCTTTATCATTCCCAACTAACAAGTTTGGAAGATTGAATGGAAAGACAAGAATATGTTTTTGAATTTGGATGTTCAATTGATTTTAAATTAATTGGAATTATTCAAAATAAACCATGATTTAACTTAAACACTTTGAATTGGACAACATAGACCATGATATTTGAATTTTAATAGTTGAATTTGTTTTACTTGGTCAAATTTGGCATGATTAGACTCTATTGATTAAGTAAAAGTTGACTAGATCTAGAATAGTCGACTTGAAATAGGAATGGGTTCAAAATAGACCTAATGTTAACAACTAGTTTTATATTAGATATGGTTTAAAATTGATATGATTTAAATTATTTTCATGAAAACAACTGTAATCACCTAAAAATGACACTTGCATGCTAAGAGTGCTACTTGAGATCACCTATCCCTAGCATAACTCTAGGCCTATTTTAGGTCCTATTTTCACACTTATCTAACCTTCATGTAGGCCATAGACATCCCTAGTCATCCATAAATTTGTCTTAGACCCTCATTATTACCTCATATCCCTTTGTGCCTCAAATTCTACCACTTGGAGACTAGCACCATAATAGTGATAGTAGAACAACATGGCACTAGTGTCCCAATTTTGGAACTACTATCCTTTCCCTCTTTTTTCCTAAAACAAATATCTTTTCAAATCTTAGACATCTTAAGGTTGTCTTAGACCTCTTTTAACACCCAAAAAAGTACCATAATAGTATATATACATGAATTTTATACCTCTAACCACTGGATGGAAATGAGATGAAAATTACACATTCAAACTAAGAACAAGTTGTGCACAATTAAGGTTATCAATCCATATTCTACCTTACTTATGCATACTACCATCTATAACATTCAAAGCACTCAATTTAATGATCATAATAGCTTCACTTGTACTTACACCAACATTTAGGTGGGGAGAACTACATTGGGCTTGATCCAGAGTATTGGTATGTAGGCAATCTCATCATAACAGGGTGTTGATGATGTCTAGCCTACCCCACTAATAAAAACACTTTACTTATTTTATCAATCAAATTCCCTAAAAACATGAAATATTAGGGTTTGTTCATAAAATAAATCAAAATAGGTCATCTATAGGGTTTAAAAACTCATGCATGCAACAAATGCTTAACAAACCCAGACACAAGTGCACCCAAAAGTTCAGAATAGTCTTGCACATAAGACACTACCACAAAAATAAGGACACTAGTGCCACATGGTACTACTATCTAATTAGGTTGATACTATCCAAAAAGGGTTTTGACACTTAGATCTTATTTACAACACTAATACTAGCCTCTTACTTATTTTTTAGAATCCATATCATCTATCTTAGTTGTTTTCTAGCTAAATTCTCATTTACATTATTTATTGTTGTTTTTAGAAATGTCAAATTTATTTAATTCTATGATAAAATAGTGGTTATATTTGTTGCATATTTCTATCCTAATTTACTATACTCAATTTTTTAAAAACATAAGATTTGAATTCACTAAGTCTTAAAAGGTTAAAACATTTGGTGAACCCAACTTATTTTGAGCACATTATGTCAAAACCCTAGTGCATCATTAGGGTTTCCCTTCTTATTTCCAAGATCTACTCAATTTTTTAGTTTGTATATTATCATCATGATTATCATGATTCATGTCATATTATACTTTATGGTACAATGTATATTGGTTTGTTTAGAATGTTTATTACCCACCATTTGTATAAAAATATACATGTATGTCACTCCTCTCATGGATCATGTTAGAGATCAGCTTATTCTACACATTGGTCCTTTATCTTTTGAGTCCCATTTTTACGATGATCATTACTACATGGCTCACTTTGAGTTACTTCCAGTTACTAATTTATGATAGATGTATTAAAAGGCTACTTTTGTTTATCCTCCACCTATGCCAATTGATTATCTTCACTCACATCCCACCTCTACTACTCACCCTTGGTAAATAGTAGATCATGTGGTCTGAGCTATTACTAGATAGAACAGGATGCCTCCTTAGCTTATATAGGAACAACATAATCCAATCATTCCTCCTTATCCCTAGCACAGTACAATGTGACCTATAGATTAGAATAAAATATTTGATATTGTGGATTAATTAAGAAACACACCGGTTAAGATATCCATATTGTAATTACCCCAAGAGGCAACTATTTTGAAATATATTATTTTTTAAATGCTCAATCATACATATTTGTCTCGTGACATAGAAATAACTTACTTTGCATCTATCTTGACCACTATAAAATATATTGAGGATATTATATATTTTTCCAATAAGGAATTACCATCATAGTCAATTATTAATTAGAATTTACCACTCTTAATTCAAGAACAAATCAGTACCACCACTATTATATGAGTTCTAATTGATAGTAGTTCAAGACTTAACATATGCAACCTCACATTTATATAAACTATGGGGTTTGATATAACCTCTACTCAAAATATGTACAAGAATATCAAAGGTTTTTATTACATTCTTAGATAGATGGTGGGTTCTATTACATTATATATTATGGTAGTGCCAAATACCCTACCTACATAGTTTCATGTGATCCCTAAAAATTTGAAATATAAATTATTACTTAAGATACCTTAGATACATGCTATGGATGTTGTAGCCTCTACCTTGCATAGATGCATCAAGTTTTCACATGACATATACTTATACACTTGTCTATTAGATAATAAACCATTCAAATATTATAGAGTCACCAAGCCTACTATCTTGAGTACATATTCAGATGGGACACCTCTTGTTCTCATAAATTCCCCACCTCACAAGATATTGATTGAATATATGCATACATATGAGGCTAAGGAATAAATCAAGACTATTCCTATACCTATTCCAAATCCTCCTACAACATAGTTACCTTCACCCATGATCAAAAAAGACCCTTTCGTAGTAGATATACCTCCACCCAAGGTAGATGATTGGATTCTCACAACATAATTACCATTACTTATTAACTCATAATAAGTATACATCCATATCTTCAATGTAGATTCCTAGACCACCACAAAGGATAATCTAACATCTATTGACATTGATAATTGTTTATGTGGATTGTGTTTCACATTAGTGGGCCTAGGAGAGTACAGAGATGATTCTAAGACACTCATGTCTTGTTCTCCATAATTAGCACCAAAATTTAATAATAATATAGCTATAATCTCACCTACTCAATTATAGTCAATGGTATATCCCTCCATTCACTAAGTACATATGGTTACATCTATTTATATGGACCTAGTTATATAGATTTAGGTAAGAAGTTCATGGGATAGACCACACCATATTATATAGATATTACTTAATAGAGGATTGATGGTATTACCCATAATTCATCATAGATCATTCAGTAGATTATCAAAGTAATAAGTTTGACCCTTTTTTAATTTTAATAGACTTACAAGACATAATATCAATGCATGTTTAACATTATTGCATAAGTTGAATAAGTTGAAGACTCATAGCACTATTCATATTATACAACCTCCACCTCCATACGTATAAGCACCAAAATAAAATCATCATCGACACAGATACCCAAAAAATGATTCATTGACTATCCATATTTTTGTTGTAGATATATTCATCCCCCATGTCACTGTAGAAGATAATTTTGATTATGATACTTACAATTTGGCATTTGTATAACATATAGGCTATCATGAAAATGAGCTACAACATGCCATACATTTTAAGGATTCCATTAGACATCTCAAACTACCAATTATATATGGCCCCAAAATGGCCAACACATTATTAATTATCATAAGTAGGGGAACTCATCTATAGGTTATACTTGGTAGTACATGGTTACATGTGATGGATACCATAGTTGATTAATCAAACAAATGTTTGACATTTAGTAAAGACACATGGTCCATATTTTACATTATGGCACAAATGAGAACCATAGGTTTCATATAGATAATTTATGATCTAATATAGTTTACCGTAGGACCACATGGGAGCCATATTACACATTAGAGCAACAAATTATTTGGATGCACAGAATCTAGACTAATAACAAGGATAAGGCTCCACTAATACATATTGAATGGTATGAGAATCATGATGATGAGTACTTATTTAATTTCAAACAAATCTAGCATCTAACATTGGATGACCTCCCACCCAATTGATAGTTTGATTATCCACATCCCATGGATGTCTTCTTAGATCTATAGAGACATTTCACTTTGGTTATACACTATCTCATTTATTTATAGCATTTACTTAGACATAATTTTTTTATTTGTTGTTCCTTGTATAAAGTTTCATTTTCATGTTGCTTGTACATAACTTATATCTAGAAAATATAAAAACAATATAATATTTGAAAAACACAAAAACATTCAAATATTTACTCAAAAAAACATAAATTATAGACTGGATGCATTCCCATGTTTACATCTCTTATATTTTCTAGACATTACATATTATAGTTATATTAGTATAGTTGGTTTTATCATACATACAAGTTTCACTTGTTCTTGATGAGTGATTGCAGATTGCTTAAAAGACATAGTTATACTACACTGATCTATATTCTCTATCATCTACCCACTAGGGGAATATTCACATATACACAGGGTCCTCATTTGACACATTTTCCCATTTTGGGGCACCCTATACTTAATTTTGATTACTGAGTTACATCTTTTTATACTCTGCATCACAAATTTAGAATTGTTATATCTTGATATTAATCATGCTGCACTTACTTAAAAAATTTTCTAGATAATACTAATTTAGACTCATCATATTTACCTATTAGATCTTACACAAATTTGTATTGCATATTCATGCATACTTTCATTTCTAGTTTTCCTAGTTTAGACTTGATTGTGTCTATATGTTTCTTCTATTTAAGGGCATTTGAATATGACATTATTATTTAGCTCTATGCCACTTATTTTTACAATATGTGTGCTTTGGATATGTGCCCATATCTTTGTGTGCACCTTCTTTATTATGTATGAAAGAATTTTAACATGTCCTTCTATATGTATCTAAGTCAGCTAACTTGTTGTTTGCATATGTGGATATTTAAACATGTCATGTATGTCTTGATTTCTCATATTTAGTGACATGTGCCCATGTCCCTAACATTATGGCCCCTTGGCCTACTTTACATGCTTCATGTGTGTTATATGTATGATTTATTATATGTGTCATGGACATGACACTTGTCTCTTTTTTGTTACACACTCTAGTTTTAGATGCCATGAGGGACCTCATGTATCTCACCTTCCTTCTTGGGTACCATGATATACATCATTCCCCATCCTTCTAGGTAGCTACTCAGTTATTAATTAGATCTACTATTACATACATTGTTATATCTATTTTAGTAGTCATGTGAATGCCAAACATAACATACATCACACATTATAAACTTTAACTTAGATTGTCTTACATTCTGATGTTATGTATGCACATTTTAATTACATTATTATGAAAATATCATATATGCTCCAGCTAACATGCATATTACAAAGATTTTTCTTTTGAGGATTGTTTTTTCATAGGTTTAACAACTCCCCTCAAAATAGGTGCATTCACAACGGTTTGTCATAGAGATTAGTCTATCAAAATGCACTCATAGAAAAAAATTTAGCACACAGGATTAGATTATAGAAATCAAATTTAGGTAAATATAGTAAGAAACTATGACATAGAGATAGAATATAGTTACACAAAAATAGAGCAAGAAGATATTAGCACCCAAACTGGGACACTAGCATCACATGGCTCTACTATCCAATATATAGAACTATTGTCTAGTAGCTTCAACTTTAGAAAAAATTAGATTGTCTAGAAAAGTGCATTAGGTATAGTCTAGGCTTGCACATGTTTACTTATAGATTTACTAGTTTTACCTAGTTTAACTCAGATTCATACCAATTTGATCAAATTAAGGGCATCATGTGTGGCATGACTATTCCCATTTTCAATTTAGATACTTATATATGGATTAATACAACTCAATATAGAGTCCATATACTCAGATATCATATTTGGGGGCATGTGTGCAACACATTGTTTCTATATGTTCACTTACACACTAAATGATCATATGGAATGAAAAAATCTGTCATTCTCTACATTATATACATTAGACACCATATTATATGTTTCACACTAGATTCATACCCTACTAGTGGTTGGCATTCTTGGGTGCCCAAAGCCACTTAATATACTTGAGTAGCCACATAACTAGCATTTCCTTTTAGAGATCTCCAGTTAGACATTTCCATTTACATTATGTATTTTTAGTTTCAAATGCATCTAATATACATGGGTATTCAATGATGTATTCATAGTCTACTTGAGTTCTTGATCCACCTACATGAAAGGGTTGGACACACCATCAATCCAATACAACCTATTCATAGGTCATGATCTACCAAGCATGGGTGAGCAATGATGGAGTCAAAACTAGATTGAGTTCTTGAGCCACACACACATGAGGATTGAGAAAATCATTAGCTCAGTCTATGTTATTCACTTATTGATCACTATATACATGCACACACATAAGTTGTCACTAGGTTTATCCATTGGTTTGCATACTCAGTGAGGTGTATTTGTTCCTTTCCTCTTTCTTTACTCAATTTTATCTATTTATTTAGTTTCACTTCTTTACTTAGTTTTTCATTTTATTTTTATATCTCTTAAGTAAGGACTGATTTATGCACATTTCATTTATAAGACATGTTGGCCAATTTTGGCCCACATACCAAGCTTGTACCCATATGGATTAGGTTGCTAATGGATGAGAAAATGGAGAGGTTGTATAAATTGTATGGCATGTCAAGAGTACTTGGAACAAGTGTGGAAATGAAAGGGATCCATCTGGTTCTTCATTGTGTTCATCTAGGCATCTTGGGTCTAGTGGTAAAATGTTTGATTAGGAACTTTGTTGATTTCACCATTACCACATGTGGATAAGTCATGTAAAACTGGTCATATGGGTTTGTTTAATTTGTGACAAGTTTTAGGTCCTCTACCAAAATGCATCAAAAGTTATAGAGATCTAAAGTTGGCCTCTCAACCAAATTCTACTATTTTTTCATACTTAGCCATTTTTAAAGAAGTTCAAATAGATCCAAGTGAGCATCTTGACAAGGACATATCTCACACGTGTGTTAGTTACAAGGGTAAGTGGTCACATGGGTTTATTTATCTTGTTCCCTAGTTGCTACGTGTTAAGTCCTAAATCCTTCACCAGAGAGTAAATGAAGTTATATATGATAAAACTTGGCTCCTAAGTTAGATTTTGATAAGTTTTCCAAACTTAGCTAGATGAGCTCAACCATCACTAAGATGCCATGTAGGAGTAGATATAGACCAACCAATTTGAGCATTTAATATCTTCACCTAGAAATATCTTGGGACTAATTGATCAAATGGGATTTTTATTTTTGACCTCAATAACATCTCCTAAAATTTTGGTCACTCTCTGACTTTTGTATTTCAAGTTCCAAGCCTTCAAAAATGGACCTACAATATAATATGTTCAAGCTAATGTTAAAATAAAGCTCAAGAAAAAATCAATCTATTCTTAAATTTGATGGCCTATGGGATGTTAGTTATGTTCTATGGAATGACAAATGATGGTTGATGAGACATCAACTTTAATACAAAACAAGATAGATCCTATTGAGCATAGATTTGATGGTCATGCAACTATCAATGATGGTCGTGCAAACATCATTTGACAAGAGTGAGGACATCATTATTAAGATCATGAACTAGTCATTGTCTTTCAAATAGTGGGTCCCAATTGATATAACTATTCATGTGGCATCATATATTCAAATCTCATGGCAAGTGAAGGCCAAAGGGTCAGTGAATCTCAAGAGCAAATGTGTGTGTGACAAGTGTCAAAGATGCATTCAAATAAAAAAATCAATGTCTCACATGCATTCATACCAATTAAAATTGACGTTGTCATATTATTCTATATGTCAATGAGATTAGTCAAATTTCAACAACCAATTAGAGCAAAGGCAAGCCTAGGGAGCTTTCAGTGAAGGTTAACTAGCCAGTTTTTGACCTGAGCTAACTAAAATACATAGAACCAAGCTCAAATATGATCTGAGTTGGACCAAAATTCATATTAAATACCAAAAATTATTGTTAAATCACTTAAAGTAAAAATAGGTCTTTCAAACCTATTATAAAGTAAAGGTTGATAATTTGGTGGCTAAATGGGACCAAGTATCAATCATAGTATGGACAATTATAGGAAAACCAATGGTCTTAGATTGGTTTTCCATCTATATTTGACCTATAAAGATGGATTAGGTATGTGATAAATGCAAAAGTTCTCATTTTTTGATGTGGCTCCATCCTCATCAATGTAAGATTAAACTGTTGCTCATGGCATAGACTGCCAGTATCATGATTTAAGGATTTGATCCTCATAAGCATGTCAAGTGGACTTAGGGTCCCAAAGTGGCAAGATGATAGTGGGAGAAGAATTTAAAGGCATTTCTTTCATTTAAATAGACTTTAGAAATATGCATAACAAGCCATTATCTTATAGTAGGATCTCTCAGTTAATGAGAGGAGCTTGAGGATTATTGGGATAAAAGGAGATTCATTCTTGATCAAAGCGCATAAGTAAAAAAGAAATCAAGTGTTTCCACCTCATTTCATGATATCAAGGACTTTACTTCATTCTCTAATGCATTATTCACATCTCTATTTTTATTATATATAGAGGCTTTTGAGCCAAAAAATGGATCCTCTCTATGTTTTCTTTACTCCCTCTCTTGGGCATGACCAAACTCTATCAAGATGGAGCTTGTAACCTCTCAAAATGAATAGAAGGATGTGTTTTAGATTTAATTTTTCTAGTATAGTGTGTACATGTCAAATTTTCATGTGGTAGAATTTCCTCCCTTTTTAAATTATGATCTCACCTAGTTACTAGTTTATCTAGTTATGTAGGTCATGTTTAGTGTTCTACATCTCTTGGTTAAAGCTCGCATGTGGATAATGTGAATAGTTAGTGTCTTACTTTAGACCTCTCCTTCATTTATCTTAGCTTAGATCATTTGGTTAACCTCTTCATGAAACATTGATGTATGATAGATATTTTGGATCCTATATTTGGTCTTTTACTTGTTTCATTAGTGCTTTAAGACTCAAGCAGGGTGGATCAATCATAAATTATTTGCATCACCACTGTTAGCCTAGGTTTCCCTTTCATGTTTTTTCTCTCTCTCTAACCCTTTTCCCTATGAAACATTATTTTAGATGTAGTCTTTAGGTGATCATCAAGAGGAATTTAGTCTACTCCAGAGGTTCAACCCCACTATAGGTGACCCATAGCCTAGGGCTATTCCCATGTTGGACTAGAGTTTGAGTAAGGAGGCTTGAACATCTCCTTACTCAGCTAGGGTGAAATTTAAGTCCATAATAGTTCTCATACAGCTGGTGGAAGAAGGTCTAAAAGAGTGGAAAGATCTTGGTGTGTCTTTATTCTAATAAAATTTTAGAAGCAAGCACATTAGCACCAATGGTGACTCCAAATCAATATTCTAGTTATGAGAAGACTTGGTATGTCTTAATGAAATTTCTAATCAGTTTTTGTAGCTCATTTGATATATGAGTTCAATATGAATATATATGATGAATATCCCTATTATCCACCTCCTTATTAGTAACCCCAATATGATCCTCATGATCCATGTAACTCTAATCAGCCCTACCAAGATTTATGTCAAAGCTATGAAGAACCTTAACAAGTTTCTCATAATCCTTTCAAGGTAATAGCACTTAACTTCCTCATTATCCTCACCAACAACATGAGGACCTATTTTAATCATATATGAAATAATATTGACTTGATCCTCCATATGAATAGAAATATCATCATAATGCTACTCCTTAATAACCTTATCATGATCCATTTATACCAACACTTAAGCAGACTTTAATAAGCCTTGACAAGTATGCACTAGAGTTGTGCTCATAAATTACTATGTTGAAGATGTCCCTGCTCACCAAGTACATCATGTGAGAGAGTCATTACAGTAAATAAAAGAAGGATGAGCACCTATTGAGAGATCAAATTAGAATAATCTCATGGGTGAGATGATGGATGTAGGTGGTTACATTCAAATAATTGAGGAAAAGCTAAAAGGCCTTAAGGAATAGTAGGTCCAACCTCACCAATATCATGTGCCTACATATACACCACATTAACCTTATTATGTGCCATCCATCCCTCCTCTAGACACCATTCCAAGTCCCCCTTTGAGTATGCTAAATTCTTCATATGTTCCTCAAACCTTTGATTTTTTGAGATCTATCCAAGAGAGCTATCAAATAAAGTAGGAGATTGTTATGTAACAACCTATTTTTAAGGTTCAAGATTTCATCCTTCCTAAAGAACACATTATGAAGTCCTTCAAGGTTTCAAGTTAGAACTAAGTGGTGAAATCATGGGGTGGTCAAAGTAAAGCAAATATGGATTTAAAGGACAAAAATAAAGGAATATATAGACCTCTATAAACATATATCATACCTCCTTAAGAAACTTCTTGTGTTCCTTATATTCATGAAGCTATTGACCACCTTAGAGAGAAGATATTCCTAGAGAATATTAATAAGCAAATCAAAGAGCTAGAGATGAGGACAAGGAAAGAGGAGGAAAACTAGAATCAAAAGGTTAAAGTAGAACCTCTATCTTTCCTATCTTGGATCCAAGTCATGCAATAGAGCAAATCTAAGGTCATTTAATCCCCATCCCTCTCTCCTTAAGGATCTAGGTCATTTCCATCTTGAAAATACATCTCTATCAATATACATAAGAGGGAGGAATACATGACTATACAATACAAAAATTTGAACCATGGAGGTGTTCCATATTCTTATCTCTCTAAGATTCATCCCAAGAATATCCTATGCCACTCCTTTAAGAGGTAAGTGGTGAATTCCATGTTAAACTCACAACTAATAATGATGGATTTTTAGAGTTAGAAGAGGATATCAATATTGGGAAACCACTTGGAAAGAGAAATCATGTCTAAATATTTCATAATGTCAAAGAGGATGAGATTTAAGAGTAAGTGTAAGTTGGAGATGAGATCCAATAGGGGAAAATATCATATGTGCATCAAGAGGCTTTTTCTCAAGAACCTTTTGATCACATATCAACTATCTAAGATAAATATTTTTCTCAAAATCTTGTGGTAGCTAATATATATCAAGTATATGCTTATATTTCCTTGGAAGGTAGCCATGAGGACAACTCACACAACACCATTCATGAGGTTGAGAGCATTCCTAAATAATAAGACCATTGGCAGTAGCTATACCATGATTTCATGAGTGAAATTAAAGGGCATAAGATGGAAGATCTTGATGAGGAAATAATACCTCCAGTTGAATCTTCATCTAAGGATTCTATTAATGCTCTTGAGCTTCAAGAAAATAATGATACTCTGGGGATGATCAAGAAAAGTGAGAAGCTTAGTCTTGATGAGATATTGGTACAAATGGAGAACATGGATGAGATTGAGATATCTCTTATTAAAGATCTTTGTCAAGTTAAGAATCAAGTGATTCAGAAGGTGAACAAAGAATTTCCCATGGAGGACAATGACCAAGATTGGGTAGAATATGTAGAGTTCCTTGATGAGCCTGAGGAACTTGAGTCAAAGAAGAAGCCCAGTCTTATTGAAGACACCATGGAAATCAAAGAGGTATGCCTTTTTGAACCACTTTTAGAGGTTTCAATTAAAGAACCATATGAGAAAGCTGAGACTATCTAGATACACATAGTTGACCTATTTAGAGCTGCTTGGTTCTCATTAAACATCATGATAAAGAAGTTGATAGTTGCAAAAAGGAAGAAGTAGGCATCAAGGCCAAAGGTAAAAGAGCTATATGTTTCATTTAATTCCATATCCCATGAGGTAAGAAAATTTTCAAACTTTCCTTTAGATATAGGAAGAAAGGTACACATATTTTTAGACTATATATATTAGATTAATATTGTTTAAATTCCTCTAAGTGTTACTTTCGCACATTTATTTGATGTCCTTATTTTGTTTAGTAGGTTAGTTTCCTTTTAATAATTTCTTTGGGAACTCTATTTTATTTTGTTCTCTTTTTGGTCCTTGTTTTTATTTCAAGAGATGTTAGAACAAGATTATCACTAGGTCAATATGTTGAATCCATAAAAGAGACTCCATACCCAATGTACTGGACTGGGCACATGGTTTAGGTTCCTTTGCATAGATAGGCATGTAACCCCTATGAGTCATCAAATATGTTGGCCAATTTTGGCCCACATACCAAGCTTGTACAGATATAGATTAGTTTGTTAATAGATGAATAGATGGATAGTTTTTAAAAACTTTATGGGATGTCAAGAGCACTTATAAAAAGTGTGGAAATGCAAAGGATCCATCTAGTTCTTCATTGTGTTCATCTAGGCATCTTGGATCTAGTGGCAAATTTTCTAAGTAGGTACATTGTTGATTTCACCATTGTTACATGTGGATGATTTAGGGAAAATTAGTCATATGTGTTTATTCACATTTATGCCAAATTTATATTCACTAAGTTTTAGGTCCTCCACCAAAGCACATCAAAATTTATGGAGATCTAAAGTTGGCCTCTCAACCCAAATTCCATTATTTTTCCATACTTAGCCATTTTCAAAGAAGTTAAAATGGAGCAAAGTGAGCATCTTGACAAGGTCATATCTCACATGTGTGGTAGTTACAAGGGAAAGTGGTCACATGGGTTTGTTCAACTTGGTCCCTAGTTTCTATGTGCTAAGTCTCAAGTCCTCTATAGAAGCACAAATGAAGTTATACATGATCAAAGTTGGATCTTAATAAGATTTTACTAAGTTTTCCATACTTATCCAAATGAGCTTGACCATTGCCAGGATGTCACATAAGAGTAGATATGGACCAGCCAACTTAAGCATTTAATATCTTCACCTGGAAAGCTCCCAAGACCAGTTGATCAAATTTATTTATTCCTTTTGACCTTAAGAACATCTCTTGAAAGTTTGGTCACTCTATGACTTTTGTGTTTCAATTTCTAAGAATTAAAAAATGGACCTACAACATAAGACATTTACGTTAACATAAAAATAAATCTTAGGCAAAAATCTATCTACATATAAATTTTATGGTCTATGGGATGTCAGTTATGTTCTGTGGAACACCAAATGATGATTATTAAGATGTCAACTTTAAGATAGAGCAAGATAGATTCTACTAAGTATAAATTTGATGGTCTCATGACCATCAATGATGACCATGAAAACATCATTTGATGGGAGTAAGGATGTCATTTTTAAGATTATGAACTAGTCATTGGCTTTCAAATATTGGGTCCCAATTGATCTAATAATCCACATGGCATTATAAATTTATATCTAATGGTGAGTAGAGGTCAAAGGGTCGATGAATCTCAAGAGAGAATGTATGTATGACAAGTTTCTATGATGCATTCAATTAGTAGAGGATCAACATCTCACGAGCATTCATACCAATTGAAATTGATAGAGTAAGATGAGTTAATATGTTAATGAGCTTAGTTAGATTTGATAACTAATTGGAGTAAAGGCAAGCCTAGGGAGCTTCCAATGAATGTTGATGAGCCATTTTTTGACTTAAGATAGTGTAAATAAATAGAATCAAGATCAAATATGATCTAAGTTGAACCAAAATGCATATTCAAGACCAAACATTACCAATAAATCCCTTAAATTAAAAATAGGTCTTTTAAACCTAATATAAAGCAAAGGTTGACAAGTTGGTGGCTAAATGAGACCATGTATCAATTAGAGTATGGAAAACTATAGGAAAAACAATGGTCTTAAATTGTTTTTCCATCTATAGTATACCTATAAATATGGAATAGGCATGTGATAAATGCAAAAAGGCTCATCTATCCATGTGGTTCCATCATCATCAATGTATGAACAAATCACCACTCATGGCATGGTACTGTTAGTATCAAGATTCAATGATTTGATCTTCATAAGCACGTCAAATGGAATTAGGGTCCCAAGGTGGAAATTGATAGGGGGGAAGTGGTTAAGGGCATTGTTTCCTTTCAAATAGACTTTAGCACTATGGATAACAAGTCCTTATATTTTAGTGGGATCTCTCAACAAATGAGAGGAGATTGATGATTATTGGGATAAAAGGAGATCCATTGTTGATCAAGGCATGAAAGCATAAATCAATCAAGTGTTGCCACCTCGATTCTTGATCTTGAGGACATTAATTCATTATATAATGCATTGTTCCCATCTATTTTTTGCTCTTTCTGCTATATATAGAGGCTTTTGAGCCAAAAAATGGATCTTCTCTATGTTTTATCTACTCCCTCTCTTGGGCATGACCAAACTTTACCAAGATGGAGCTTATAACCTATAAAAATGAATAGAAGGCTATGTTTTAGATTTCATTATTCTGATATAGTGTGTACATGTCAGATTTGCATATATGATAGAAGTTTCTCCTTTGTCAAATTATGATCTCACCTAGTTGCTAGTTCATCTAGTTATGTGAGTCATGTTTAGTGTTGTACATATCTTGATTGAATCCCACATATGGATACTATGATTGGTTAGTATCTTACTTTAGACCTCTCCTTCATTTCCCTTAGCTTAGATTATTTGTTGAACTTCTTCATGAAACACTGATCTATGATAGATATTTAGGATCTTAGATGTGGTCTTTTACTTGTTTCATTAGTTTTCTAAGATTCAAGCAAGGTAGATCAACCATAAATTAGGTGCATCACTATTGTTATCCTAAGTTTCCCTTTCATTTTTTCTCACTTTCTCTTTCTCTCTCTAACCCTTTTCCCTGTGAAGCATTAGTTTAACTTTAGTCTCTAGGTGAGAATTAAGAGGAAGTCAACGTACTCCAAAGGTTCAACCCCAATATAGGACACCCACAGCTTAGGGTTGGTCCCATGTTAGACTAGAGTTTAAGTAAGGAGGCTTGAACATCTCTTTGCTCATCTAGGGTTCAATTTTAGTCCATAATAGGACACATAATGAAGAATGCTTCACATACTCAAATATAGAGTCATAGGATTTGCCTCTTAGGTAAGTCTAGGTATGTTTATTTTTCCTTTATCCTAGCCATTTAAATTTATTGCATTCTAAAGTAAATTGGGGAAATGTTATCACCTAAAAAAGACACTTGAGTTATAAGAGTGCTACTTGAGACCACCTATCCCTAGCTTAGCCCTAGAACTATCATAGGGACTATTTTCACACTTATCTAGCCTTTGTGTGTCATCATTAAAGTAGTTATTGACCATAATTACTGCATCCTAGACCTATATGCCTCAATTTCTACCATTTAAACACTAGCACAATAATAGGGATAGTAGTGCCACATGGCATGAGTGTCCCAATTTTGGCATTATTATCCTTTCCCTACTTTTCCACAAATAGATATATTTTCAAATATTAGACCCCATAGGGCTGACCTAGACCTATTTTAACACCCACACAAGCATCAAAATAATATATATACATGAGTTTTATACCTCTTTTTGAGGTCAACATACCCCCATTTATGAAAAATAGGGAACCTTGTTTTTATTTTTTTGTAAATTTGTACCTTAAAATTAAAAAATGTCTTGATAAAAATACCATTGGCATGTTTAAACATTATATTATTTGAATATCATCCACACCTAGTTCTCATTTTGATTAATTAACATATTTTCAAATGATAACTGTTTTCCCCCTTCTAATGTTATTAATGATTATTGCTTATGTTTCTAGATTGTAGGTTCAATGGAATCTCATTTGGGAATGAACATGATTAAGTTTTTGTACTTTAATGTTAAATTGATCTTTTACTAGCCTTTTTTATGTGAAATATTAATTGAGTCTATTTTAATTCATGTCAAAACCCTAGTCTAATGTTTTAACCTAGGTCACTTTTGAATTAAATTCAAATTTGTGTGAGAACAATTTATGTGGGAACAATTATTTATGCCTTGGACTTGCTTTAATTTTTATCCTAAGGCTTAGTCATGTTTTTCAACATGACCAAACCTTAGCCTAAAAATATGCTTGGTCCCTTTATGTCCCAATCCCCCCTTAATTTTTTATTATTAATGTGGTCTAATTAACGGTATGGTCCCTTTATTATGTTTTAGAACTTACCTAAAGATTTTATCCTAAGGTTTTATCATGTTTATCAGTGTGAATAAAACTATAGTATAAAATATTCAACTTAAGTTCCCCATATGCCTTGAGCCTGACTTAGTTTTATTTTATTGACCATGGGATCAATGGTACACATTTACTTGGACAAGATTGATCTAATGGTGCATGTTAAGTCAAAGATTAAATAGAGCATTTGGATGAGTGAGAAGGTGACAAGTGTCACCATAGTGAGAACTTTACTAAATATCCAATGGTATGCAACCAAGGATGATCTAATGGAGTGAGATTGATCAATTGAATATGATCTAATGAAGCAACAATTTTGACAATTCAAAATAACTTAGAACTAGTGTAGAGATGCCAAGTGTCAGACATGTAATGGATGATTAAAGCTCAAACATGTCCCTAAAGATCAATGGTACATGATTAACCATACACATTTTGATCGATGTTACATTTCAATTCAAAGGCTTCAACAAATCCCCAAATTAATGAGAAGGTGACATGTGTCACAATTTCAATGGAAGAACATTAATCATCTAATGGCCTTCCACCCTTTAGATTGAGATCTGATAGGTCTTATTGATCTAGCTGGACAAGATCTAAAAGTGCATGATGAAGATTGAAAATTCAAAGGCCCTAAAAATAAATGGGGAGATGACAAGTGTAATAACCATAAGCCATAAATTAAAGCTCAAACATATTTCAAAGATTGATTGTACATAACCTCACATACACATTCTAATCAATGGCATGTGGATTAAAGAACATGATCTAATCGCTAAAGATTGATGAAGCACATTCATATGTAAGAAGATGATCTGATGGTGCAAGATCAACATTGACATTTCAATGAAGCTCAAGACAAATGCAAAAGTGACAAGTGTCACAACCACAAGGAATATAGTAAAGTAGTCAATGGTGTTTGATTTCTCAGATCAAGATCAACAAACCATATTGTTTCGTGTAAATGGATCTAACAACATGAAAAGAAAGGAGAATTTTTAAAGGTTTTATAACTAACTAAATGATGACATGTGTTCAAAATTATAAATAGTCATATTTAAAATATTAATAAATAGGATGCCATGGTGATACCACATCAAAGACACATAAGTAGAATATGTCAAATTGAAGATTTTGTGGACCTAAGAAAATGCAAAGGTATAAATGCTCAATCCAAAAAAATATAAAGCATAAAGTTAATATAAGTTTGACAAGTTAATCTCTATAAAAACCTTCACAAAATCCATAGCAATTATGGAAAACCTAATTTGACCCTGTGCTCATAATAATCAAGCCAAGAACGATTGGACTGTCATTTGTTCAAGGATAATTTGATCCAATATTAAACTGTAGACCATTAGAAATAAATTTAAGGAAATTCATATCCATGGCAGCTTGAAGAGGCATTTCAAAAGAATATGTATAACTTTATTTGACCTCATATGAATAAGGGAGAATCTTCAAAGATACAAAGTTTGATGCCACCACTATGAACACTAGAGACAACAATTGGTCGAGCTTATTCTAGACCATTAAAGTGTAACCAACCATCACCTAAGAAGAAGAGAATAATGTGTCAACAAAGAGGGTATATTATGACATAGTTACCATTAAAATGATGGATCTCCATTATGTTTCAGTAAAACCAGAGGTATTGTATTGTATAGACTTTCTCTCTCTTTTTTTAAGGATGGTAAAATTGACAAGGGCATGTTAATAAATGAGCACACTCATATAAATATATATTATATCTCTACTATAGCATTTGAAAACTATTATAAATTTCATAAACCCCAAGTAGACAAAACCAACATCAATAATTGGGCCAAATAAAATGACTTAAAGACCATCCTTACCCAATGGTTGTATTCTAAGAATCAAGTGTTTTCAGACTTCAATAACAACATCCCTATTAGCCAATTTTGAATAAGGATTAGGATGATCATGACCATGACCATGATGAATAATTTATGTAGAAATTCAACTAGTATATATGTGGATAAAATTTGGGTGCCCTTAGTCTATTTTATGTTTGAGAAACACCTCACCCCTCTTGGTCAAGTTATTAGCACCTATTTGAGTAGACAATTTTTTACAGTAAAGAAAAAGACTAGAATCCAATTCTATATGATGTCATACCTTCTAAATTTCCTCCTTTACATAACCAAGATTCCCAATCTTAGATAATGGTTACCCAGTGGAACTTAGAGAGTTTTATAATATTATTCAAAATTGCACATATTCAAGTATAGGGATGATATCCACTTCATTTGTGACTATGTTTATCTAGCCCTAACTGAAACCACCACTAGGAATCAAATGTCAAGAGTCATCTTATTAATCAATAATTTAATTGAGTCCATGGGAGATGAATGACTATACCTACACCATCATCATAATTGAAGGAATTTAGGGCCGACCCCTCAAGCTACCCATCCATGTTCCTAATAAGATAGCAAAGTAGGAGGTAGCATATTAATTATTTGATGTAATAGATGGTTTATGTATAATAAATAAGAAAGGGATCCTCTACAACCTCCCAATTACTAATGGGAGGACCATATTTAAATAGTTAAAAAATGCATAAATAACATCTAGACACAAGACATCTTTCAATTTACAATTGGATGAGCTAAGGTAGTGGGATCCCCAGGATAGGGTTAAAGGACACTTGAAGGACAAAAGAATAAATGTGTTTTATGAGCACTTGCCTAGCCCTTATGACCCAATGTACGCAAAGACATATTCATTCTCCAAGGTCATGGGGAGATTAAAGAAATATAACATAATTCTAGAAGCTAGGATGATGAGGGAGGAAAAAGGGAAGTGATGGCATATGGTAAGTAGGGCCAAGGCAATATCACTTGTTAGGAAGTACACCTTCAATGCCTCCTCCAACCCAAACATAAGAAGAGCCTAACACTGAGGCATAAATTAATCAAAGGCCAGTAGAAGGGAGGCTTGATGAGATAGCATCATCTTTAGCCTAGGTTGAGGAATAAACATCACCAGTTGAATAAATTCACATGGTGGCATTAGACTCTAGTGAGATAATTACAGATGCTTTGAAGATGTTGTCTAGTGCCTATGGGTTTGATGAGGAAGAGGCATATATGGAAGAAACAAAATAAGAAAATGGGAAATAAATATAGGACTTAGTTCCTATGGATACCCCTAAAAAGGGTTGAGTTAGCAATGGTCCCAATAAATACTAAGAAGCCTAAAGTGACTTTGACCCATCCTTTGAGTGAAGTCAACCTCTTTAGTGAAGAGAACTTAATTTATAGACCTTTCATTTTGTAATGTTTCATCTATTGTAAGTTAAAAAAAATACCTACTATGCAAAATTATTAGTCCATGATGAAGGCCATTAATATCCTAGTGCATCAAGAGGTCAAGCCATGGATCTTGGATTTTCAAAAAGAGGAAGAGAAAAGAATGGCCTCTTTAGGAGATTTAAGTGTAACACAGATGGAGACCCCAGTTCTAAGGGTGACAATCTTTATTTGGTGTCAAATTTCACCCAACAACTACTAGTTTTTAGAGGGTAATTGAGAAGAAGGCCATGGTTGGTGGAGAGGAGTTCATGTTAAACAAAGTGGAAATTTTTTTTGGATTGACTCCAATTGGAGGAAAAAAACTTGGTAAAAACAATATATTTGAAGATAATGTTATTAAATTAGCCCAAGCATAGGTAGAATAATTGAAATTTGACCTTAAAGGAATGCAAAAATAGAAGGAAAATTTGGAAAAATAGGCTATATTGTCTGTACTAGATACAATAATCAAATTTTTTGAGGACACCTTGTATGATATGTTAAGTTCAAAAAATTCAATAAAGGTTAGACAAAGTATATTGAGCCAACAATATAAAGCAACCAATGGCCTAATTCACCAATTACAAAGTTCAAGGGGAAAAATAAAGGATTTGATCAATATATTCATTGAAGATCAAATTCTTTATTTTAAGACCATAAGCTTGGCTCATTTGAACATAGCCATAGGGTTATTAATTAATAAAATTAGGAATTTAGGCAAATTTTCCAAGGACCTAAAATTCCTTCATAAGGATGGCATGTAGTTACATAATATTATGGAACACATATTGGGGAGCATATTCAAGTATCCCACTACACTTACCTTAACTGGTATGATAACTGATGATGAATTCAAACACATGGTCACTCAAGTCATGCATGAAGTGAAAATTTAGAGCCAAGGGAAGAGATAGGGGCTGATAACACCAAGATTATAGAAATGATCTTTATTATATAGGAGAATATTTCAAAAGCTAGAAGCATGAAAGAAGCATTAGAAAGGACCAATAAAGATCTCAAAAACTTAGCAGATCAAGAAGATGAACTCTTTATGGAGTTTGTAGTCAATTTGAATCTGATTGATGAACAACATCAAAGAGAAATGAAAACCTTTTAATAACAAAAGAGGACTACATCATCAAAAGGGTCCCTAAGTTAGTTAAAAATAGAATATTCTTTTTTTGTAACTAAGCATGTATAATATTTTAAAATAGAATATTCTTTTTGTAAAGGCATGCACAACTTGTAAAATGCATTGCCTATAGGTTAGTCATTTTTAGAATGTCTAAAATGTTTTGAAAGAATTGTAAAAGGATATTAGTCCTTAATATTTGATATGACTAATTGGCATACCTCATGAATGGACTATAGAAAGAGGTAATGTCAATTGTAAAAGGGAGAGAACTTTTTTTGGAGCCAAAAATATTTTGTAAATTTTGAGCAAATTAATACAAAGCAAGGATTTTTGCAAAGTTGGTCCACATTTTACTTGTGTGAATTGCTATCATGGTTTCTCTCTCATTTGTCTAGCCTTATTTTCAGATTTGAATGGTTCTTATCAATTTTGGATGTGTATATTTAAATGTAGAGTTGTTAATTTGTGATAATGCTAAATTAGTTGAAGTTTCTTAGGTTTACTTCACTTTCTTTGCTCTTCTTACATCTGAGTTAATACTATTTACTTGTAGGAGTGAAATTCTTAATGTAAACATCATTCTTATTTATATGTTTCCCTACATTCCTTAGATATTTTCCTGATGCATGATAGGATTTTAGATTATGTTACTTCATGGTGAACATTCGTTAAGTGTATGTTCAGATGAAATTGGAACTTTTTCATAATGTTTAAAATAAAGATCAACAATAGCTCTCTTTTCTAACCTACCTTTCCTTTTGATCCTTTTTTAATCAATTCATCTTAGACTAGCTTCATTATGAATACTCATCTTAGTTTAGATTTATACTTAGGTTTAAGCATGATTCAATAAAAATAGCATAGATAATCTTCAAAATCAAATATTAGCTATTGAGCGAGGTGTCTCCCAACCACTAACTAATATAAATTGTGAAACAATCAGTTATTCTACCTCTATCCCACCAAAGATAATGGGATTATCAAAACCTAAAACTCATGCATTAGTTTCTCTAAATTCATAAATGAGTAGTGTTTCTTAAACACTAAGAACTACAAGTGATACACTTTCAGGCATCAACAGGGAATGCATTCTGTTGGCACTAGATGGAGATCCTAGTTAAATATTTGAATATTTGTAACATGTTTACTAATTTTGGTGAATTATGTTCAAATATTGATGTATTATTTGCATGTGTGTTTCTTTTATCATACCTGTGTAAAGATCATTGATCTTAATGGTTTTAGACTAGTCTTTATGCTTATTTAGACAAAGATAGATATTATTTGAAGATATATGGGTAATTTTAGTAAAGATAACTTAATACCTATGAATCCAAGGCATCTAAGGTTAGTAATAGTGGTTTTGTTTAAATATTTTTAGGACTTAGCTTGAAACAAGTAAATATCATTCATACTTACGTGTTTAAACATATCTTTGAGCCAAATTAGTTAAATATTCATGTATTTTATAATTATTTATACAAATTTACACAAAATTTACTTAATGTGAAAGTCTGATCATTGTTATCTGCAAAGGTAATATTTACACATCTATTTCAAATCGGGTTCAAAACTTTCAAGCTAAAATTTCCAAGGATAAGGACCAGGTCATGTTTAGAGACAAGGGTTCCTCTTCTTTCATCAATAATTCATAGGAAAGCTAGGAAAGACAAAGGTAAGCATAGACTTTCAAAGTCTCAACCAATTTCACCATTCAAGATGTTCATGTGTTCAATCCCTATCAAGGTATGGTTTGGTTGGGTGGTTATTCAATCAATGTGTTAGGTGTGGTACATGACCTTCCTCATAATCCTAAAATTTATTTTCCTACTTTTAGTCCTAATGGTGTTGTAACTACTGAAAAACACATTAAAAGTTTCAAATCTACTTTAAGACTATTGAATGTGATTCATGAAGATATAACATGTATATTAATTCCATTTAATTTTAAATATGTTGTATATGAATGGTTCCTAAACCTTCCCAAGAATTTCATAACTATCTAGAATGATTTTAATAATTACTTCATTGATCAATTTGGCAAAATAATCAATCCATGTGTCCTATGCCAATAGTTTACCATAGTTAAAAGAGATTCAAATGAGCCCATAAGAACATTTAATGCTAGATTCCATAAAATGTTTAAAAAAACCATAGCTCCTTACAGGCATGATGAGGCTTTAGCCTTAGATAATTACAAGGATGCCTTGGATCCCATGACTTATGTGTTTCTCAAATATCTATTCAAGTCATTAATACACTAGCCTTAGTTTATGTTGAAGCTATGATCATTAATGATCAGATGAAACCCCAAGGGTAAATGGCATACAATATTACTAACATTAATCCAAATTTGTCTTTTATAATTAGCATTCCCAATTCCAATAAAAATATTCCTACCTTAAATTAACTTCCACATCTGAACCAATTACCTTTGAATCATGCACATCCTAGCCAAAACCTATGATTCTTGAAAAATGTTGAAAGTGGATCTCATCCACAAGACTAGAGGGCTTTTATGATTGCATCTAGTAAAAATAACCAAGTGCATAACTTTAAGGCACATAATAATGATAATTAATCTATCGTAAAAATGGTTCAAAAGCTAAGCACTAATTTCCTTTACCTACAAAAATAAGTTGGTAATATTGGGGAAAGTTCTAATAGGAACTTCTCTTTTTAAATATTTAATAGGCCTTAAAATAGATTCTAAAATAATAATAGACATAAAAATGAGTCATATATTAATTATAATGTGCTTGATATAAATCTTAGTGATGTATCTTTGCTTGATTATTGTAGAGTTCGTTATACTTCAAAGCATGGTGAATTAGATTGTCTAGAATTTTGCAATGCTTTTGAAGCTTTTCAAGAAGAGTTAGATACTTTTGAAGTTGTACCTAATAAATATAATGGTTAAGGTACTTAAAGTTCTTCAAGGTCATCTAATTTATTTGATTCAACTCTCATGGTGGAGACATTTGAGTTCTCATTTCAATAAGAGAATGAGCCTGAAGATATTCTTGAAGAAATCCATTTTTTTAGCAATATCTAAAAAAAACCTATCCTTTGAGAAATAGGGAGTAGAAACAACCTTTGACTAAGTCAACTCTATCAAATAATTTTGACACTCCTAATACCATATTAGATAATAATCTAGAGCCTCCTAAGGGAAGTAATTCTAAAATTAGTACTGATACATCTAATTCTTTCAATAGGATTGGATATAATATAGTGGAGGACATGAAAAATATCAAGGCAAATATTGATTTACATGAATTGACTCAGATTATTGATCAAATGGATTTGTTTTTATATTCTTTGTCTAAGAAGCCTAGTAAGTCTTGAAAGACTACACATGCTAATGTTGCAATACACAAAAATAAGGTATATGTTCCACGTTTCCTGCTTGAAGTTAGGATCTTTGGTAAGAATTTGCATAATTGTTTTTCAGACTCTAGTGCATCTAAAAATATTATACCTAAGGGTATTTGTGAGAAACTTGGTTTGAATCCCATTAAATATGATAGAGTTTTAAATTAATTAGATAAATCAAGAGTCAAATTAATAATAAATTATTGAATGTTCACATGTATATTACTTCTGAACCAAGGATCTAATAGTTCATTGACATCCAAGTGGTGGATATTTTTGATGCATATGAAATGTTGTTAAGTTAGGACTAGACCAGATCATTAAATGGTTATATGTCTATTGATTGTTCACACATGTGGTTATCCTAGAAGGGAGTTCCCAATCAGATTAGGATAGAGAGGGAGCCCAATATGAATCATATGATCACCGACTACAATGCAACCAATAAGAGGGTCAACATAATTAACTTAGATTTGAGTGTTTACACTCTTGATACCCCAAAGGTATGTAACTCTAAAACTTCTCATGCTATGCTTGGATTATATAAGTTATATTTTGATGGTGCTAAATATAAATCATGTTATGGATTAGGTGTGATTCTAATTAATCCCATTGGGAAGGAATATGATACCTCTTACAAACTTTAGTTCCCATGTACCAAAAATTTGGTTGAGTATGAAGTACTTATCCTTGGGTTAAAATTTGTAATCAAACACAAGGTTAAGAAACTATTAGGTCTTGGTTAATCATAACTAGTAGTTAATTAGGTCAAAATTAGATATCAATGCAATTTTTCCTACCTTAAGAAGTATAAATTTAGAGTGTAGGACTTAATTAAATGTTTTGATGATTTCAAAATTATGTCAATTCTTAGGGAAGAAAAAAAGGTTTTTGATGAAATTGCATCAACTTTAGCCAAACTTATGCCTAATCAAGGTTCCAAGTTACAAATCCTTACCATTTAATTAGTCCCATGTCCCTCAATTCCAAATAATGTCAACCATTGACAAGTATTTAGTGATTATTAGTAGATCATAGACTTCATGACTAGCTCAGGAGTATTTGAGGCTCACATCATTGATGAGGTAAATGAAAATGCACTTGATGATGACAAAGTTGAAGGTAAGATTGATGATAGGGCCATTCATTTGAATTATAATAAATTTTTAAAGGAATGATAGCCTTAGAGAGACTATTTGATTCAGACAAACTAGATGAGTATGTCAAGATTGTAAAAGTAAATGAGAAGGATTACAATGCAATTAGCATAGGTTCTCAAGGTTAACCTCAACTGGAAAACATTGGTATATAATATACAAGCATTGAAACTAAGAGAGCTAAATATCTATTGACCATGTATAAAGATGTAATAGCATGGTCTTATGATGACTAAAATATCTTTGATCCTAGAGTCATAGCCCACACTATCCATTGAAAGAAGATTGCAAGCCCTTTAGACAAAAATAAATTCCAATCAACCCTATCCTAGAACCAATGATGTATAAAGAAGTCAATAAGTTACTATATGATAAGATAGTGTTTCCCATTAGACACTCCACTTGTGTAGCCAACCTAGTGCTAGTTAAGAATTAAAATGGTGAAATCAAGTTACATATTGAATTTAAAAATCTAAATAGAGCATATAATAAGGATAATTATCACATACCTTCTCTTGACCAAGTAATCCAAATTATTTCAGGTTCTACCATGATGGATTTTCTTGATGGGTTTTCAAGGTATAATTAGGTTCTAGTGAACAAGGAAGATAGGATGAAGACTAGGTTTTTTACTAAGTGGGGCACTTTTGCTTACAAGAGAATACCCTTTAGATTAACCAATGCATGTGCAACCTTTCAAAGATATATGGACCATAAATTCTAATGCCTCATAGGTAAGTGAATTATTATATACATGGATGATCTAACTATATTTTTTTTAAATAGGGAAGACAACATCATGCACTCGCAACATGTATTTGAGAGATGTAGAAGGTATGGAATCTCCCTCAATCCAAAGAAAAGTATCTTCTATGTAAATGAGGGAAAGTTATTGGGACATGTCATAACCAAATAGAGGATCTCTATAAACCTTGATAGAGTAAATGAAATATCAAATATAAACCCCCTAACATAAGGAAAGAACTAAAGTCTTTCTTTGGTAAAATCAAGTTTGTGAGAAAGTTCATTTATGGTTTTACAGATATTGTAAATCCATTAAATGACATGTTGAATAAAGATATCAATATCACATAGAATGAGGAGACTAAGAAAGCTTTCAAAGACATCAAAGAAGTTATCAGACAAGCTCTTGTACTAATAAGTCCATACTTCACTATAGATTTCTATGTTTATTCCTTTGCCTCTGATCATACAATAGTTGTTGTTATAACTCAAAAGATAGATAATTGTGATCACCCCATTAATTTCATGAGTACTAACCTTAAGAATGATGAGTTGAACTATTATTTGATTGACAAACAAGCATTTGATTTAGTTAGGGTAGTGAATAAATTTAGGTATTATATCTATAAAAATAAGATACATGCAATCCTATTAGACCCTACCATTAAGATAAAGTTGAGTCAATGTGAACTTGGAGAAAGGAGAGGTAAGTGGATGTTTGTCTTTCAAGAATATGAAGACTACCAAGTTGGTAAGATGCCAAGGTTTAATTTAGTTAATTGATAATACTAATCCCAAACAAAGTATTATGCAAGTTGATCAAAATATATTTCAATATAATAAGTGGTATGATCCCATTATTCATTTTCTAATCAATGGCGATTACCCTATAGGATTAAGTACAAAACAAAAGAGAGATTTAAGGCTCAAGTTAGCTCATTTTTTTATCAAGGATGGATTACTATATATAAATAACTTTGAAGGCATCTACCTAAGGTGTGTTTCCAAATAAGAGGCAACTAAGATCTTGAACACCTTCCATGAGAATCTAGAAAGCGGGCATCCATCTGGAATGACTACATCCCATAAGATCCTTAGAGTTGGTTACTACTAGCCTACTATCTTCAAGGATGCTCACAAGTATGTGAGATAATGTCACTCATGTCAAGTCTTCAACACTAAAGATTACAAGGTAACCATACCATTAAATCCAATCATGATTAATAATCCTTTTTCCTAATGGGGACTTGATTTTGTGTGGGTCATCAATCCTAACTCCTCAAATGGTCACAAGTATGTTCTAATAGCTACTGAATACTGCATAAGATGGACAAAAGTAGTGGGAACCATATAGTGTAGGATTGAAGATGTGATCAAATTCCTAGAAGATAATATATGCAAAAGTTTTATCATACCAGTATCCCTAGTCTATGATAATTGATCTACCTTTGTATCCATTAAGATGATTGAGTGGGCATATGAAAACAATATTATTCTCAAGTTCTCATCAAACCATTACCACCAAGGTAATGGAGTGTCATAATCAATAAATAATAACTTGATGAAATCCATAAAGAAGTTTATAATTGATAAACCAAGAACATAGCACAAACTACTTAAGTATGCCCTTTAGGCAAATAGAACTAGATTTAAACAAGCTCTCAAGGCATCAACATTGTTGATAGTATATGGTCAAGAACCTATATTCCTCCTTACAGTCAAGCTATCAATATATAAGTTCATGCAAGAGTACATGAAGGAGGATCAATAATTCAAAAGTTCAAGGTTAGTTGATATCATACATATGGAAGATGCAAGAGAAGAGGCTTTTGCCATTTTCAATAGGCATCAAACAATAATGAAAAGGTAGTTTGATAAGCATTTAAAGATAAAGTGTTTAGAAAAGGATACCTAGTTCTTATTTGGGATAAATCCTCATAAATAAAATCAAAACATCAAAATTTTAAACTTTTTTGGATTGGCCCATATCATATTTCCAAGACCCTCTGAGATAACACCTTCAAACTAAAAAACTTTCAAGGAGAAGAGTTCACATTGCCAACCAATGGATAATACCTAAAGTGTTACTTCTATGTTTTCCTACCTAAAGTCTTCATGGAGTGACCTATAATGCTAGTTAGAGTTGGTGTAGGTAGGATTTAGATTATTTTATTTTCTATTTTATCTTTTTCCTTGTCTATATATAGTGTTTGTATATATTTGATTATTTGTTTCCTTTGATTTTTATTGGTTTGCTTTATGTGTGGTGTGTTTCCCTTTCTCTGATTTATTCCTTGCTTTAAATAAGTATTTTTCAAGATAGTCCTCAACTCAAAATGCATTTGGGTGCTCAAAAGGAACTCCATAATTTAGGAATATAGGTATGTCTCCTCAGCATTGGATGATCACAGATTATTGAAATGTGATCATGAAGCTATAGTTTGGACAAATCTATAAGGACTAATAACTAGGTTAATTGTTCCTTGAGATTTTAAACCTTATTCTAATCTAAGTTTGGGTATAAGAAGGATTTCACATATAGGGTGAAGGTTTAAATTATTAGGACAAATTCATGTTTGCACTTAAAAAACATTAATTATCTAGGAAGAATTTTATAGCTAAGGGTGACTATCTGAAGATCAAACATTTAACCAAATATAAAACCTAGCTAATTTAGTTTCCAACCTCTATTATAAATTGAGAATGTCTAAAAAATACAAAAAATAAGAGCCTATTACCAAACTCAAAAAAACTTTCTAAGTAAAGATGATTCTGGTAATCTCCATCGATGATATGGATGCCAAGTTGGTAGTGGAGAAAAGACTTGAGTAGAGATAAAGGTATCTCTATCAGGGATATGGATGCCTAGATGATATCAGAGTAATCCATAAGCCTTCCCTAATTTAAAATATGATTCTTAATTAACATTAAAATGTGTTGTAAGTCAATGTTAATGGTCAAGGTCTTGAGTCTATAAGATGTTCTCTAAATCCTATGGCAATTAGTAAGTGGAATTAAAACAAACACACAACATTGTTATGTCTTGATGTTTGATCTTAATTTTGCATGTGCAAGACTTATTTTAACCATGAATTGATCTTAATAATGGTTCTTGATCAAGTAGAACAAGTGGCCTAGTTATTAGTCTAAACCAGAGTCTATGAATTCTAAAATATTGTTATGTTTTTCCTAGAAGTCATCATTTGTTGAGGTCAACATACACCTATTTCTAAAAAATGGAGACCTTTGTTTTAATTTTTTGTAAATTTGTACCTTAAAGCTAAAAAATAATTTGATTAGAATACCATTAGCATGTTTACACATTATCTTTATTTGAAGATCATCCATAATTGGTTTTCATTTGGATTGATTGAAATATTGTCAATTGATCATTGTTTTCCACCTTCTATTGTTTTTAATGATTGTTTATTGTGTTTCTATATTATAGGTTCAATGGAATCTCATTTGGGAATTAATATGGTTAGGGTTTTGTGCTTAAATGTTAAATTAATCTTTTACTAGCCTTTGGTCTATTAAATATTAATTTAATATATTTTAAGTCAGGTCAAAACCCTAGTCTAACATTTTAACCTAGGTCCCTTTTGAATTAAAGTCAAATTTACACATGAACAATTTATGTGGGAACAATTATTTATGCCATGGACTTAATTTAATTTTTATCCTAAGGCTTAGTTGTGTTTTTCAACATGACCAAACCTTAATCTAAAAATATTATGTTTCGTCCCTTTATATCTGAAGCCCCCTTTAATTCTTTATTATTAATGTGGTATAACTAACTGCATGGTCACTTTATTATGTTTTAGAACTTAGCCTAAAGATTTTATCCTAAGGTTTTATCATGTTTATCAACATGAATAAAACCTTAGTCTAAAATATTTAACCTAAGTTCTCCTTGTTCCCTAAGCTTGACTTAGTTCTATTTTATTGACCACAAGATCAATGGTATGTATTTTCTCAAGCAAGATTGATCAAATGATGTGTGTTACAGTAAAGCTTCACTAGAGCCCCTAGATGAGAGAGGAGGTGAAAGTGTCACCATCACATGAACCCTACAAAAGATCCAATGGTACATAGTCAAGGATGATTTGATGGAGCATAATTGATCAGTAGAAGATGAATTGATGGTGAAAGATTGATGTTGATAATTCAAAGGAACTTAGAAAAAACATGGTGATGCCAAGTGTCAAACCTATAGTGGATGATTAAAGCTTGAATATGTCCCTAAAGATTGATGGTATGTGATTAAGTGTACATATTTCAATCAATGGTGCATGTCAATTCAAAGCATCAATAGAGCCCTAAATGAATGAGAAGGTGATAAGTGCCATAATTTTAGTAGAAGAACATTGAGCATCCAATGGCCTTCCACCATTTAGATTGAGATCCGATGGAGTGTGCTAATATAGCTAGATAATATTTAATAGTGCATGATGAAGGTTGAAAATTCAAATGCCTTAATAGTGAATGAAGAGACAATAAGTGGTGTAGCCAAAATCCATAAATTAAATATCAAGAATTTTTCAAATATCAATGGTATGTGGAAAAAAGAACATGATCTAATCTATCAAGATTGATAGAGTCAATTCATCTAGTTGAGGATGATCTGATGGTGCGATATCAACATTGACATTTTAATGAAGCTTAAGACAAATGTAGAAGTGAAAAGTGTCACAACCATAGGGAATATAATAAATTAGCCAATGGTGTTCAATTTATTGGATTGAGATCAATAAACCATGTTGATCCATGCAAACAGATCTAATAGTGCAAAATAAAGGAAATTTTTCAAAGGGTTTAGAACTAATGGAATGATAACACATGACCAAAATGATAAATGATCATATTTAAAATATTAATGAAAAATATGCCATGGTGATGCCACATTGTAGCTACATAAGCAAAATATGTCAAATTGAAGATTTTATGAACTTGGGAAAGTTCAAAGGTATAAATGCTCAATCTAGAAAAAATCAAGGTCACAAAGTTCATATAATTTTGACAAGCTACCACCATTAAATATCTTTAAAAACCTTAATAAAATCCCTATCAATTACATAAACCTTAATTCATCCTGATGCTCATAATAATCAAGACAAAGAAGATTGGACTGTCATTTGTGTAAGGATAATTTGATCCAAAACTAAACTACAAACCATTGGCAAGAAATTTATGGAAATTCGCATCCATGGTAGCTTGGAGAGGTGTTTCAAAAGAAGATTTATAACTTTATTTGACATTGGATGTAGAAGGGAGAATATTCAAAGACACAAAGTTTGATGCCACCACTTTGAACAATAGATACAATAATTGGTCAAGAGTATTTTGGACTATTGAAGAGCAACAAACCATCACCCAAGAAGAAGAGAAGAATGTGTTGGAAAAAAGGCTCTATTACAACATATTTATCGTTAAATGATGGGTTTGGATTATGCTACAAAAAAACTAGAGGTACTACATTATATAGACATTCTCTCTCCTATTTTTAAGGATGGTAAAATTGATAAAGGAATGTTAATAAATGAGAACACTCAAAAAAATACATCTTATATCTTTGATATAGAATTTGAAAACTATTACAAATTGCTTAAACCCCAAGTAGACCAAACCATAATCAATAATTAGGCCAAAGAAAATGAATTAAAGACCATCCTCGTCCAATGGCTATATCTAGGAATCAAGTGTTTTTAGACTTCAATAACAACATCCCCATTAGCCAATTTAGATCAGGGATTAGGATGATCATGACCATGATGAATAGGTTATGTTTAAATTTAACCACTACATATTTGGACATAATTTGGGTGGCCTTAGTCTATTTTATGGTTGAGAAAAAGCTCAACCCTCCTCTTGGTAAAGTTATCAGCATCTATTTGAGTAAATAGATTTTTATAGTCAAGAAAAGGACTGGAAACTAATTCTATATGATGTCATACATTTTGGATGCCCTCCTTTCCATAACCAAGGTTCCCAATCTTATATAATGGTCACCTATTAGAACATAGATAGTTTCACAATATTATTCAAAATTACACATATTCAAGTATAGGGACCACATCCACTTCATTTTTTACTATGTTTATCTGGCCCTAACTGAATCCATCATTGAGAATCAAATTTCAAGAGTCATCCCCATAATAAAAAAAAGTAAATTGAGTCCATGGGAGACATATGGCTATATGTAGATTGCACCATCACCATAATTGAAGTAATTTAGAGAAAACCCCTCAGGCTACCCATCCATGTTACCAATAAGCTAGAAAAATAGGAGGTAGTAAATAAATTATTCCATGGAATATATGATTTGTGTAGAATAAATAAAAAATGGATCTTCCATAACCTCCATATTAAAATAGTGAGAAAATGTTGAGGTTACATTTAGACACATGACATATTTCAATTTATAATTGGATGAGCTAAGGTAGTGGGATCCCCATAATAGGGTTAAAATACACTTGAAGACCAAAGGAATAAATATGTCATATGAGCACTAGCCTAGCCCTTATGACCCAATTTACACATAGGCATATTCATTCTCTAAGTTCATGAGGAGATTGAAGAAATACAATATCATTATAGAAGCTAAGATGATGAGGGAGCAAAATGAAAGTGATGGCATATGACAACTAGGGCCTAGGAAATATCACTTGTTAGGTAGTACACCTTTCAAACATCCTTCAACCTAATCACAAGTAGAGCCTATGACTGAGGCATAAATTGAGTAAAGGCTAGTAGTAAGGATGCCTAATGAGATAGCATCATCTTCAACCTAGGTTGAGGAACAAGGATCACCAATTGAATAAATTCACATGGTAGCATTAAACCCTAGTGTTGACACAAAAGATTGCACCCTTGGTAGGAGGTCGAGCTCTTACTTTCTTCATGCAATAATGGAAACTCCCCTCTTGCCTATGGGACCAATGAAGTTAGAGGGGAGAGTCTCTAGATGAGGGCTAGCTCCCTCTGATGTATCTTTAGGCCCTGGTTTCTCCTACTGCTTACAAAAAAAATGTAAAAAGGGGGGATGAAAAGAGAGACAGAGAGAGAGATGCTAAAAATATAACCTAAGCCTAAAAAGTAAAAGGTGATACACCAGAAAATGTGATCTACTCCACCTAAACATACACTTTCCACCGAGAAATAGCTCCCATACACTTCATCTGACATGAGAGAACCTTTTGCATCAGTGGGTCAGGGGTCTGTGGAGATATAGGGAGGAAATAATTACTAGAGGCACTCTAAGACACACTACAATAGCCTATCCACTTCAGCTATACTCCTCTAGGGACACTTCTGATAGACCTATAAAAGGAAACTCATAAAATGCACCAGACATGCTGAAATTATTTTGAAAAAGCATTGAGAAAATGACTTAACATAGAATCAAGGCATAGACACATACTAAAGATGCAAAACTTAGAATGGAGGTAAAAAATGCTATGTTTTGATTTAAGGCAAATTTTTGGCAACTCTACCTTACAAGCCCTAAGAGATTTTTGGGCAGAGTTTTGCCTTAAGGCTGAGAGTCAATACCCTTCTCAAATGAGAAGTTTATAATATATAAAAAGAGGAAAATAACTTGGTGCTTCCTAGGAAAGATTTTTGCACCCTTTTCTACTAGTGGCCCATGTGCATTCTGAACCTTGGGAAGAGGAAACCATTATTACTGATGTCATTCTTTAGAAAAGGCCTACTAGAACCATGTTGTACAATCACCAAAATTGACTTTGGTGTTCAAACATTAATGCAAGAACATGGCTGCATCTCTTTCCTAGAAATAGACTACAGTTTGTCCCCTCATCAATGCCAACTAGAGAAAATAGGCTGCACCATTTTTCTAGCAATAACTCACCTTCCCTTTGCCACTTAGACGCTTTGTCTTTTTTTCTCCTTGTCTTCTTCCTGCTCTTTCAGCCCTTGGGGGCGATCTTCTGGTAGGTCACTACGTTCCTTGGGTTCTTTTCATGATTTGGCACTCAGATAGTTCAAAACACAAATGGCTACTTTAATGCCTTAAGATTGATATTTTTTGGGACGTCACTATCCTTGGCAAAATCTATCGGGTCCTTTGGTGGGATTTTCCATGGGTTTTCTACTTCTGACTTTTTTCCTATAGACAAAAAGTCCATGGGAATTGGCTGCTTTGTCCTTTCTATCAGTTGGCAGTCTTTCACTTTAAATTGGCACTTCCCCCAAATTCCTTTGGGCCTTTTGTCCAAAGGAAATCCTTCTGACAAAAAGTTTGAAGAAATTTAAAGTCTTAAATCTTTGGCATGCTTTGAAAATCCTTCGGCTCCCTTAAAACACTCCCTACCCTCTGCAAGGGCATTTGGATCTAGTATTGCCCTCTGCAAGGGCATTTGAACCTTTGGCTACCCTCTGGATTTGGGACACACCCTTAAACCAAGCCGTTGAACCAAGCCTTTGAACTAAAATTGGTTCAACAGTTCAATTGGTTCAAGACTGTGTGCTGAGCCTGTTGAACCAACCCATTGAACCAACTCATTGAACTGGTTCAACGAGTGCATTAATGCTAAGTGAACCAAGTCTTTGAGCTTGTTGATGAACCAAGTGATTAAACTGATGCATTTAAATAATGTGTTAAACCAAACTGTTGAACTGGTTTAATGGTTCAATGTTGCGCATTGAGCCACTTGAACTATTTGATGAATCTCCTTGTTGAATCATCCATTAAATTGAAATGATTGAACCAAAGCATTGAACTTTAACCACTGAACCAAGGCCTTGAATTTTGTTGATGAACTAAGGCTGATTGAACCAAGGCATTGAACCAAAGCATTGAACTAGGTGATGAACCAAGCTTTTGAACCAGGCATTAAACCAAAGCATTAAACTGGTTCAATGGTTCAACCATGCCAACTTTCTTCATGATTTTCTTTAGACAAGAGCCTGAAGAAGCCTTGTAAAACCTAGAACTCTCTAAACTAATCCTTCATGTGCTAAAGGACTAACTTGATGAGTCTGTAGAAATCCAAAACCTACAGAGTCCTTAGAAATCCAAAACTTACAGTCTATAGATTTAGACCTATAGAGTCCATAGATTTAGACCTACAGAGTCTATAGAAATTCTAGAGTCTATAGAAATGAATATATTCATGCAAAATTAGAAAATGAAATGGCTTGGAATAGTAGGGATAGAAGGGGCCTAATTTTTTGGTCTATTGGGCAAAAAATGGTCAACAAATTGGTGACTCCCAGGGGAAGCATACCTGCTATGCTTTAAGACTAATTGCCTTGCAATCCATTGGGCAAGGAGTTATATGTAGCTATGAAGAAAGGTTAGAAATATCCCCAAAGATCCAAGAATCAAAACATGAAGCTTTTTACCCCATAGACAAAGGGAAACACACAAGGCTAAAAACACTACCTGTGCAAGCTACACTTAGGGAAAACATGATAGAAACTAAAAGTAAACTACTATATACATCTAACCAAGAATATTTGCCTCCCTCCTAGATCAAAGGGAAAACTTCTTAAGTCCCCTTCTTGGCAAGAGGATTTATGGTGCTAGGAAAGCAGCTGAATGAAAAAGAGAGTTGGTGACCTACTCCTCTTGCCTGTCACCTGGATTGGCTAGTATCTGAGTGGATCATAATCAAACATGCTTCTAATATATATGTAATCTACTTGTCCTTGGAAGCTTGTTGAATGTTGGTCCCTAATACTGGTGATCTTCACCAAGAAATTAGTGGCTACTGGCTTATAACCATTAGCCCTTTGATGTGCATAATCCCCTTGCAGCGCATCATGGTTTGACTTATTTCCTTCTACCTCATTAAAGACTCTATCAGACTCATCCTCTACTTCTTCTTAGCCTTCATGAAGAAGGGTGATATTTGTGATGTCTAAAATGGAATCACAAACTGATTGCTCATCCCACAGAACATCACCTCTCTATTTAAATCGTTCTTCTTCAAGACATTCCTCTAAGAAGATAGACCTCTCCTTTTCCTCCTCAAAGATCAAGACCTCTAGATGTTTAAAGGTATCCTCCTAATCCTCCTCTAACTTAGGATCTTCAGTGTAGTCATCCTCCTCATCGAAGCAATAATTAAGTTCATCCAACAAGGGGGAAGAGAGCTCACCATGCTTTTGTTCCTCCTCATATTGCTAGAACATCTTCATATTTGCAAGACCTGAGTCTTCTCCATTGTTGATGAGGTCTTCACAAGGGGCAATAATGATGATTTTTTCTTCATTGTCACTCAGGATAGCCTCTTGAAGAACTATAGATTAGATCTTCTACTCCTCACTCACCTCCTACAGAATAGGTTCCTCTTTGAGAAAGGGTGAAGTGGAAAAAACATGTGTAAGAGGAGGCAGTCCTTGAGCTAGAATCAAATGATTCTCCTCCTTCCACTTGGTCAGCACTTCGTCTATATTAGGTGTGGCCTAATAGCTCTCTTAGAAGTGTGTAGATGGGGTGTGTTCAAACATAGAATGTGCCATTGGGTCTGAATCATCTATCACACATTGACTGAGGAATCTCTCTTTAGATTCCAACTCTACAATTCTCCTAGCTAGATCCTCTTGGAAAAGCCTTTTTTGGAGGTCACCAACATCATCATGAGTAGGAGCAACCTAAACTTCTTTAAGGTTTTGAGAAAAACCTTATTTCTCCTCCTTCTTACCCCATGATTCTACTATTTTCCCCCAATTCAGGATCTTAGAATTAGAATTTTGCTCTTATGAATAGGTACCAACTCTATTTTCTCTAATGTCTTGAGGCTCCTCCACAAGGTCTAAAAGTTCTATCTCTCTTTCATGGAGCAGCCTCATCTTAGCCTCTAAATCTTCATTTTGCTTGGCTAGATTATCTTGAAAGAGTCTTTCTTAGAGGTCACCAGCATCATCCTCTTCAAGGCTCTGGGCTGGTTCTTGGCATTCCTTCCTCAAACTCAAAATCTACACATTATGTTGAAAAACTTGGGGAGGTTGAGGAATGCTAGGAAGAGATTATTGATGCACCAAAAGATTCTCTAAAAGAGGGATGTGTTGGCTCATGATATTCCCCCCAATGGAAGATTCACAATATAAGGAATTAAGAAGGTTGATTTCCATGAGGGGTTGCTCTGATGCCTTTTGATGCTAGAAAGCCAGGCACACAGGATTGAGAGCAGATGCATTAGATGAGCTAGAGTGAGCAAGTGCTATCTGATAGAAAGGATTTGGTGTAAAAGAGGGGGCTTTCTTTAGAATAGGAGGGGGCACACAAGGCTAACTACCTTGCATGAATGGATTCCTCCATTTTACTACCTCCTCCATGGATTGCAAGGCCTGAGCTTGCCTAAATAAACACTCCTCTTTATACATAAGCTCCTACTAATATCTATTCTACTCCTCTAGTTTGTCAATCTCCATCATCTGCTTCTCAAACTCTAGCACCATCTCCCTTATCATTGCAGGGCAACTAGGAGGGTTGCTTGGGGAGATGCCATAAAAACGCTAAGTTTGATCAAAATTATAGGAAGGAAAACAAGGTCCATGATTTTGTGCAGAGGGATTATACATACAAAAGTGATCTCTTAATGGCACCAGGGTTGCTTAACCAATTGATTCAACTCAGAGTCACCATTGGTGTTGATGCAAAAGCCTCCAAAGGCTGGTTGGTTGAAGAACACACCAAAAATTCAACTCTTTTGACACAACTTGTTCTAGTTGGTCCCACCAGGCGTGCCAAAAACTATTGATGTAGAAGATTGTACCCTTGGCAGGAGGTTGAGCTCTTACCTTCTTCACACAACAATGGAAAGTCCCCTCTCACCTGTGGGACCAATGAAGCTGGAGGGGAGAGTCTATAGATGAGGGCTAGCTCCCTCTGATGTATCTTTTAGTCCCTGGTTTCTCTTACTCCTAACAAACAAATGTAAAAAGGGGGGATGAAAAGAGAGAGATAGATGCTGAAAACACAATCTAAGCCTAAAAAGTAAAAGGTGATACACAAGAAAATGTGATCTACTCCACCTAAACATACTCCTTCCATCAAGAAATAGCTCCCATACACTTCATCTAACATGAGAGAACCTTATACATCATTGGGTCAGGGGTCCATGGAGATACAGGGAGGAAATAACTACTAGAGACATTTTGAGACACACTGCAGCAACCTATCCACTTCACCTATACTCCTCTAGGGACACTTCTGACAGACCTATAAAAGGAAACTCACAAAATGCACCAGACATGTTAAAATCATTCTGCAAAAGGATTGAGAAAATGACTTAACATATAATCAAGGCATAGACACATACTAAAGATGCAAAACTCAGAATGGAGGTAAAAAATGATGTGTTTCAATTCAAGGTAAATTTCTGGCAACTCTACCTTACAAGCCCTGAGAGATTTTTGGGCAAAGTTTTGCCTTAAGGTTGAGAGTCGATCCCCTTCTTAAATGAGAAGTTTACAATATATAGAAATAGTAAGAGAACTTAGTACTTATTGGGAAAGATTTTGGCACCCTTTTCTACCTGTGGCCCATGTGTGTTCTAAACCTTGGGAAGAGGAAACCATTGTTACTAATGTCATTCTTTAGAAAAGGCCTACTAGAACCATGTTGTATAATCACCAAAATTGACTTTGGCATTCAAACATTAATGAAATAACATGGCCATGCCTCTTTCTTGCAAATAGATTGTAGTTTGTCTCCTCATCAATGCTAACTAGAGAAAACAAGCTACACCATTTGTCTAGCAATAACTCACCTTCCCTTTGCCACTTGGACACTTTGTCTTTTCTGCTCCTTATCTTCTTCTTGCTCTTTTAGCCCTCGAGGGTGATCTTCTGGTGGGTCATTGTGTTCCTTAGGTTCTTTTCATGATTTGGTGCTCACATAGTTCAAAACATAAATGGCTACTTTACTGCCTTAAAATTGATGATTTTCAGGATGTCACCATCCTTGGCAAAATTTGTCGAGTCCTTTGGCGGGCTTTTTCATAAGTTTTTTGCTTTGGGCTTTTTTCTCATAGATAAAAAGTCTATGAGAATTAGCCACTTTGTCCTTTCTGTCATGGTCTTTCACTTTAAACTAACACTTCCCCCAAATTCCTTCAGGCCTTTTGTCTGAAGCAAATCCTGCAAACAAAAAGTTTGAAGAAATTCAGAGTCTTAAATCTTCGACGTGCTTTGAAAATCCTTCAACTCCTTTGAAATTCTTCCTGCCCTCCACAAGGGCATTTGGATCCATCACTACCCTCTGTAAGGGCATTTGAACCTTTGGCTACCCTCCAGCTTTGGGACACACCCTTGAACCAAGCTGGTTAACCAAGTCATTGAACCAAAATTGGTTCAATGGTTCAATTGGTTCAAGACTATGCGTTGAGCCCGTTGAACCAACTCATTGAACTAGTTCAATGGTTCAATGAGCATGCCAATGCCAAGTGAACCAATACTTTGAACTTGTTGATGAACTAAGTGATTGAATCGATGTGTTGAACCAATGTGTTGAACCAAACCATTGAACTAGTTCAACAATTCAATGTTGTGCGCTGAGCTGCTTGAATTATTCATTGAATCTCCTCATTGAATGGTCCATTAAACCAAAATGATTGAACCAAAGTGTTGAACTTTAACCACTAAACCAAGGCCTTAAACTTTGTTGATGAACTTGGCATTGAACTAGTTCAATGAACTAAGGCCGATTGAACCAAGGCATTGAACTAGGCGATGAACCAAGCGATTGAACCAGGCATTGAACCAAAGCATTGAACTAGTTTAATGGTTCAACCATGCCAAATTTATTCATGATTTTATTTAGACAAGAGCTCAAAGAAGCCTTGTAAAACCTAGAACTCTCTAAACTGATCCTTCATGTGCCAAAGGACTAACCTACTAAGTCTGTAGAAATCCAAAACTTGTAGAGTCCATAGGAATCCAAAACCTATAGAGTTCATAGATTTAGACCTGTAGAGTCCATAGATTTAGACTTGTAGAGTCTATATAAATTCTGTAGAGTCTGTAGAAATGAATAGATTCATGCAAATTAGAAAATGAAATGGCCTAGAATAGCAGGGACAAAAGGGGATCAATTTTTTGGCCTGTTGGGCAAAAAATGGTCAACACCTAGTGAGACAATTGAATATTATTTGAATATGTTATCTAATAACTATGGGTCTAATGAGGAAGAGGCATATATGGAATAAATAAAATAATAAAATAAGAAATAAATATTAGACCTAGTTCTTATGGATACCCCTAAAAGCAAGACTAAGATGGAAATCATCCTAGTAAAGACTAAGAAGGCTAAAAAACTTTCACCCATCCTTTGAGTGAATTCAACCTCTTTAGTGAAGAGAAATTAATTTATGGACATGTCATTCCAAAATGGTTCATCTATGGTAAGTTGTAGAAAATACCTACTATGCAACATTCTTGGGCCATGATTAAGGCCATTAATATCCTAGTGCATCAAGAGATCAAGCCATGGATCTTGGATTTTCAAAAAGATGAAGAGAAAAGAATGGTCTCTCTAGGAGAGTCAAGTAGAACATAGATGGAGACCCCAACTCCAAAGGTGCTATAATCTTTATTCGATGTCAAATTTGACCCAATAACATAGAGATGAGTTCATGTTAAAAAAGTGGAACCTTTTGTTGGATTGACTCCAGTTGGAGGATAAAAGCCTAGTGAAAATAAGATATTTAAAGAGAATGTGCTTAAATTACCCCAAACATAGGTAGAATAATTACAATTTGCCCTTAAAGGCATGTAATAATAGAAGGAGAACTTTGAAAAATAGGTTATATTGTTAGTCTGAGATACAATGATCAAAATGTTTGAGGACACCTTATATGATATGTTCAATTCTCTAAATTCAATAAAGGCCAAGAAAAGTATATTCAGCTAGTAGGATAAAGTAGTCAATGGCCTAATTCACTAATGATAGAGATCAAGGGAAAAATTAAGGATTTGATCAATATCTTGATTGAATATTAAATTTTTTATTTTAAGACCATAATCTCGGCTCATCTAAACATAGCCATAGGGTTATTAATTGATGAAATCAAGAATTTAGGAAAATGGTCCAAGGACCTAAATGACCTTCATATGGATGGTATCTAGTTATAAAATAAGATAAAACACATATTGGGGAGCATAATCAAGGATGTCACTACACTTAGGTCAACTAGTCTGATAACTGATGATGAATTCAAATACAAGGTCACTTAATTCATGCATGAAGTGAAAAGTCAAAGGCAAAGGAAGATAGATGCTGATAACACCAAGATCATGGACATGATCTTTACTATGGAGGATAATATTTTAGATACTAGAAGCATGAGAGAAGTATTATAAAGGTCTAATAAAGATCTCAAGAATTTAATAGATCAAGAAGATGAACTCTTTATAGAGCCCGTGATCAATTTGAAGTTGATTAATGATAAGCATCAAAGAGAAATGAAGACCTTGCAACAACAATAGGGGACTACATCATCAAAAGGGTCACTAAGTTAGTTCAAAAAATAATATTCTTTGTTTTTAACTAAGCATGTACAATATTTTAAAATAGAATATTCTTTTTTTAAAGGCATGTGCAACTTTTAAAATGTATTTCTTATAGGTTAGTCATTTTTAGAATGTCTAAAAAAGTTCTCAAAGAATTGTAAAAGGATATCTATCCTTAATAGTTGACATGAATAATTGGCATACCTCATGAATGGACTATATAAAGAGGTATTGTCAATTATAAAAGGGAGAGTGTTTTTTTAGATTCAAAACTATTTTGTAACTTTTGACCAAATTAATATAAAGTAAGGAGTGCTTGTGTGAGTTTCTATCATGGTTTCTCTCTCATTTTTCTAGTCATATTTTTATATTTAAATGGCTCTTATGAATTTTTGATGTGCATATTTAAATATAGAGTTTCTAATTTTTGATAATGCTAGATTAGTTTAAGGTTCTTAGGTTTATTTTTCTTTCTTTTCTCTTCTTGCATCTTAGCTAATGTTATTTGCTTATAGGAGTGAAATTCTTAAAGTAAACTTAGTTCTTATTTTCATCTTTTCATACCTTCATTAGATGTTTGACTGATGTGTGATAGGATTTGAGATTATGTTACTTCAAGTTACACATTGGTTTAGTGAATGTTTAGATGAAATTAGAACTTTATCATAATGTATAAAATAAAGATCAATAACACCTCTATTTTCTTCCCTACCCTTCCTTTTGCTCCTTTTTTATCAATTCAGCTTAGATTAGTTCATTGTGAAAAATCATCTTAGTTTAGATTTAGACTTAATTTTAAGCATAATTCACTCTAAATAACATAGAGCATATTTAAAATCAAAGATCAACTATTGAGCCACATTGGCTCCCAACTAATATAAATTTATGAAATAGTCACATGTTCTACCTCTATTCCACTAAATATAATAGGATAATCACAACCTTCAACTCATGCATTGGATTCTCTAAATTTAGAAATGAGTAGTGTTTATTAAGCCCTAAGAACCACCTATGATACACTTTTAGGCATCAACACCTATAAACACTAGATGGAAATGAGATGAAAATTACACATACAAATATAGAATAATTTATATAAAATTAAGGCTATCAATCCTTATTCTACCCTACTTCTACATACTATCATCTACAACATTCCCAAGCTTAGGTTACTCAAATTTCCACTCTCAAGCACATTCAAAGAACTCAAGTCAACAATCATGCTAGATTTAATTGCACTTGCACCAACACTTAGGTGGTAATAACTACATCAAGCTTGATCCTTCTTTCGAGTATAGGTATTTAGGCAACTCTCATCATAATGAGGTGTTGAGGATGTCTAGCCTACCCCATTAACAAACACACTTCACTACTTGTATCAAGTGGATGCCCTAACAACATGGAATATTATGGTTTTATCATAAAATTAGTCAAAATAGGTCAGTTATATGGTTTTAGAACTCATACACATAGGAATAGGCTTGATAGACTTAGACACAAGTGCACCCAAAAGATCAGAGTAGACCTTCATAAAGGGCACTATTGCCAAAAGAAAGGACACTAGTACCACATGGATCTACTATCCAATTAGGTAACTACTATCTAGAAGGGGTTTTGATACCTAGATACTTTTTATGACACTCATTATAGCTTTTACCTCATTTTCTATCCTCCATATCATTTATCTTGGTCATTTTCCAGTTAAGTTCCCATTTACATTATTTATTGTTATTTTTGTAAAGGTTGAATTTAGTCAATTCTATAATAAATCAGTGGTTCTATTTATTTCATATTCTAATTTTATTTAATATAATCATTTATTTTTAAAAAATGTGATTTACATTCATCCAAATCCTAAAACGTTAAAATCATCACATAACTTTTGTAATGGGCACAAAGTATTTTATCAATTAGTTAGTATAATGCTTAGAATGAGATAAAGATGACTTAAAATTTTGGTAGATTAATGCCTTATCTATGAGTTTATATTGAAATTTTTTGGAATTGGGATATCACTAACTTTTTTGATGTGTTAACTATGTCACAAAAAATGAGTACAAGACAACAAATAATCAGCGACATGCATTTAGAACAAGCCATATCTTTAGTGATAGAATATGTGTGTAATGTAACTACAATCCACATAATTACTTAACTTGAAGGTATGATATATTAGTTTTTCCTAACCCTAAATTTGAGTGTTATGTTATGAAATATTAAGGAGATTGGTTTCCTTCACACTATAAGTTTTTTATAGTTGAAGGTCTTAATCTAAAATTTTCACATGGCTTTTATAAAATATACTAATATAGATTTTAGAACATGGGGATCAAAATCCATCAAAAAATAATAAATAATAGGAAATTTGTAATATTTTATATCCCTTCTATCATAACTTCATCTTTAATGGTCTCAAATAGGTGATGCAAAAAATTGAACTCTGAGGGTGAGGTCTAATAAAGTAGCATTAGAGTTAAACCTTTTATTGTCAAGAAACCCTTTATGGTGAATTTTGTTATGATCTTAATGATAAATTCCCTCAATTTATATCCCCCATTATATGTATGATATTATTATGTATGATTAGAGATGAAACCCAATATGATGTGTCCTAATAACTCATGAGAAGGAGATGAGATCCACCTAACATAATTAATAAATAAATAAATGGGATAATAATAATCTATTTATTTTGGGTCACCCAAGCTCCCTCAAGGGGGAAAGGGGAGAGAATACACATGATATATTATATGAAAGTAACAAAATTAGACATGCAAGAAATATAATAAATCAAACAAGTTTTTAAGAATACCAAATATAGGTGTTGGTTACTTTTAGTTGCACTAAATAGAAGTGTTAACAAGTTTCTCGTTTGTTTATAAATAATGTATTTGTCAAGTGAAACTATAAAAAACAAGATAAGATTTTGGATTGTGGTCTTTGGCAAGAATATAAAATTGAACGGTTGTTTTTTTATATTTTTATAATAATATATAGCACTATAGACGCCAAAATATGAACACCATGATTATAAGTCTTGAAACACCCCTGGACCACCTTCGGACCCACTTGGGACCAATTTAACCCTTCAACCACAAACCAAGCCTAACCATGGTTAGTTTAACCTATATTTTTACCTTACCGTCAATTATTGATGGTCACCTTGACCATTAATGGTCAGGGTGCACCTCCTTAACCAACAACATGCAAACCATCCACCTTATGTTTCTAAAAATAGCTCATCTAAAACCATGTACTAATTCATGCATGAATGAGTTAAAATTAGAAGACCCAGTTAACATATTATTACATCTCTCCTTCCTTGCCTATAATAATAGAGGAGTAGGGAGGTTAAAATCATATAAAATTATTATCAAGAGCTTGCACATCTAGAGTTCCTTTTTTATAGGTCAATTGTCATTAGTAATCCAATTATCCATCTATCATGTTAGAGATCCTATTTATTCTCATTCCCCTAAAAATAACCAAGTAATATTACTCTACCAAAATTATGTTACACTTCACTAATGATTCAACCACCTCAATCACCCACCCAATCAATCTTCTATAAGATAAGTATTTATTTTTCAGTATTCAATTACTTTATTTACTTTTCACACTCAGCCCAACAATAACCCATCTCTCAAAATCCAACTTTATGATCCCATCAATCAGTGATCTACCAACGTAAAACTATACTTAGTAATTGTCAATGGTTGTCCCAACCACCGACGGTCTATCTAACCACCAATGGTCACCTTGATCATTGATGGTCACCTTAATCATCGATAGTCACCTCAACTACTAATGGTCACTATGGAAGGAAATTCTAGAAATCTATTTCCACCTACCTACCCTCAACTAAATCTAATTTCATGTGTCCCTACCTATTCATAAACCCTTGCTTGATTTTTTGAAATAGATCTGAGTCATTTAACATTAGTTTTGACTTATTATTATATTAGTCATTTTTAGTCTATTTATTTATCAAGCATATCTTGTGTTCAATTTTAGTACCTTTTGATTATTGATGCAAGTACCTTATCATTCTATTTATAAACTTAATTCTTTAAAATATGTGGATTAATATCCCCCAAGGAAGCTCTTTTTTTAATATCTAGCTAGCACTAAGCAATCCACTCGACTATCTATCTAGCTAACCATTTGCTTTAGTGTTATCTTATTTGTAGGTCATCCTTCCAAGCCAAAGATGAGTTCTTCACAATCTTCAGATTCATGCCTGCATAATCAAATAGATTTTTCAACCATACCCATATTTAGTTTTTTCTTCTTCCCTTTTCAAAAGATAAGATGAAATTCATTGAAACATTTTGGCATGCCTAGTGGGACCCTTGTGTTTTTACTTGGGTTTCTTTTGTTTGTATCTTCTTTCTATTCTCTACTTATAAACAAAATCAAAAGTTTCTTTTGGGATTATAATTAAGTGTATCCATCAATTACATGAAATGTTATCTCACATAATTTAACTTAAATAAAATTAATTCTATCATAACATCAATCTTTGTTACACACACTAAACCAAACCACCTTCATCAATTAAACATCAAACAAACTTGAGACAAGGCTTGACTAGGATTTCATCACCTAGCGGTCACCTCACCCTTTCATGACAATTCTACTTGCATGTCATTACGAAGGGGAGAACTAACTTAGCTCTTTAGTTGAGTATAAACTCTAGAAATTAGTATATATTGGCTAAGCATTTGACACCCTTATCAATATAGTGTGTGAAGTGAGGGGGTAGGCCCCAATACCAAGCCATGTATTGATTCCCAATACAGATTCTTTTTGAGAGCCTAAAAAGCCTAAAACAAACTATAGACTTATTTTCTAGTACCCACTCCACAAGCTAATTTTATTCACATAATTTCTTAAGTCATAAGCCAAAAAAAACCTTTAAGACTTAACCTACTTTTTAGAGTGTGATTTATTTTCTTGATCATTTCTTAGATTTTCTCTATTTAAGTGGTGATATTTTTTATGCATTATCTCTCCCTTACTTTGGAAGGTTATAACTTGCCAGTAGCACAAGAACCTAGCATAATAAAACCCATCACCAAACCAATCATCCTCTTCTACCTCCTCATATATGGACTATGTCTATGAACCAATGGACTCTCCTCACCCTTCATGAAGTCCTCCCTTCCCTTGAGAGGTTCCTCAAAAATATGTGGACTTTGCTACCTTCTTAGATAATAACCATGTGGCCATACAACATTACCTTAACACCATGCCTCACTGTACCCCTAATTCGGTTCCACCTATGGACCCACCATATGACATGCCTTCCTACCTCATGAGAAATAATTCCATTTCCATAGTCATGACCCAACCAGTGGCTACCCAAGCCTCTTCATCTACCAATAATCCCTTTGATACTACTATTTAAAACCAACCTGCCCAACCTACAAACACCCTTATACCTTCCACCCCTACCAATAACTCTTTCACCTTAGGAGTAACCCAATATCTAGCTACTTATACTCCCCTCACCATGAGAGTACCTACCACCAACACTACAAACCTTTCTTAAGCTACTTCTAACCTACTGACCACTACCTCACTAAGGAATCTTGTGGTACATATACCTTCTACCTTACCATTGATCAATATAAAGGTCACCACCCTTCCTTTAATCACCAACCTAACCACCACTCATGTCCTTTAGGTGCCCATTATACCAAACCTAGGTTACATCCCTAATCTAAAATGGCACGTAACCATATCTACTACCCAACCACTCACATCCACCTACCCTTACATATCTTCCACCCAACCATAGGTGTCCACATACCAATATGTGGTAGATTCCTAACCTCTTACCCATTATCAATATGTCACACAAACACCACAATAATATACATCTTAAAACCTTCTAGGTACATAAACCCAAGAAGACCTCATGAATATGCTCATGGATAAGATGACTACCCTAGAGTCATTCATTTATAGAGCTCATAACATCTTTTCATATGATCAAATCTATAATGAGCCCATTCACCCTTTGGTGCCTATCAGACCATATCCTCCTCAATGGAAACTTCCCAAGTTCTCTAAATTTTATAGTAAGGAGGATCCCCAAAAACATCTTCGGGATTTTAGGCATGATGTTATTTGATTACCTATGATGATGCCCTCCTTCTTTGTCCTTCACCATGTCCATATTTAGTCTAGCATTAGATTGGTACAATGACATAAAAAAAATTCTTTATTCTCCTTCACCCAACTAGCTCAAACCTTCTTAGATCACTTTTTGATAAATATCTCCAAGAAGGTTTCCATCATTGACCTCTACTCTATCTAGCAATTTGATGATCAATCTATTGCCAATTTTGTAGCTCATTAGAAGATCCTAATCAATCATCTTTCCTTTTCCTTTCCCCAACTCAAACTAATTGAACTCTTTACTCATGCATGTGTCAATCACATCTCTTCCAAATTTCATGTTTAGATCTTCCAAAACTTTGATGAATATTTTAACATGGTGCATAATTAGAAAATAGTCCATAGACAAAGGAAAGCTAAAATTAAAAAACAAGAACTCTACCTACAAAACCAATGAGGCCTCTTACTCTCAATCGAGCAACCAAACAACACTAAAACCAAAATCAAGGGAAATATGAATGAAATTTTCTTTAAATATTCTTATTCACCATCTATCACCTGAAAAAATTCCTTTACCTCCTCAAATCAAAACACAAGAAACAAAAACTAGAACAACCAGAAGCAAATTACTCCACTTGGAAAATCCTATGATTTGATCTTGTAGAAGTTATTGAAGACCAAAATCATATAGCTTACTCCTATCAAACCACCTTAAAAATTTGATTCTTCTCATCATATACCTATTTAGTACAATGAGAATGATCTATGTGCTTTCCATTAAGTAGTTGGGCATGAGATTAGTAGGTATAATACCTTTAAGAGTTTTGTCTAATCTCTCATTGACAAGGGGGAACTTATGTTGGATAACCCTAATGCACCTCAAAACCAAGCCCTTGACATCTTTGGGTAACCTTTCCCCAATCATGAACCTATAAAAAATGAGATATATAAGGTTGAGTTTTCTCATGATGCCCATACTATCAATATGGTTCTTAATGTGCTCATTGCTGAAGAACCTACCACCCAACCTATATGTTCCTTGCCCTCTCCCCTTGTTGAGGTAGTGGAGTTACCTCTTCCTCTTTTGGAGACCCAAATTGAGGAAGTGCCCCTTTATCCACATTAACTTACTAAGGTATTGGATCCATCAACCCCTCCTTCCACTGACATACTAGAACAAACACACATTTTACCTTCTCCTTTAACCACCAATTAATTTACTACCCCTTTAGAGATCTGATGTAGGGAAATCCATTAAGGATCCCAAAATGATTTCATTTTTTTCTTAGTTTATCCTATTAGGTGTTTTGATAGGTATTATATGTCTTATGACGTCTATTTTTGGAGTTTGGTAGGTCTAAAAAAGGCATATAATTTGAATGCTTAGTTTTTCCCACAAAAAGTAATATTTGAAAATTTGATCTTTGATTATCCTCTTCTAAGGATTTGTAATGCATTTATGAAGATGAATTTTTTTATAAAGTGTCTCTAAGGATTTTAGCATTGTAAGAGGTCCTTAAATTATCATTAGTTCAATGTCATAATTTTGGATATTCCATATTATGTTAAAAAAAAACATGTAATGTGACCAAGAAAGAGAACTCCACGTAGGTAAGGGGCAAGAATTAGTTATACAACCTCTTTAGGCATGATAGGAGATAGTTTTTGTTTATACTAGTGTGTTTCCCTTCAAATTAAATGGAATAATGAACTTATGCTGAACAAGTTTTTGACAAGAAGGGGATTTTGAATATGAAAACCCCTTTTTTGAATGAATATGAATTCTGACCCTATTTGAGATCTTTTGCTTATGATGATAGCTAAAAGAATGTGGTTGATGAGTGTTTCTAAAATTCTTTTTCTTATGATTCTATTTTAAATATTTTGGTTTATGAATGTTTCCAAAACATGATTGAAGGTGATTGTATATTGTTTGATAGATTATATCAAATAAAATAGGAATTAGTACCCCTATTCAATGGATTATGAACTCAAACCCTAATCTTGAGTAATGGACTATATTTTAGATTTAATCTTGAATGATAAATGTACAATGTTAATGGTTACATATATATATATATATATATTATTAAAATGGTTTTGAAATAATTATGAGGTTATATTATGAAATGTTGATACTAGACTCTTTTGGTATTCATGAAAAGGTTCTCACAGACCCCTGTTGTGGAAATATCCTTTGTATACAAAACTATATTGAGTTTTTATGAGACAAAGAGATTGAATTTGTGTTGATAAATTTATTGAGGAATCAATATTTATTTATAATGAATTAATGTTCAAGGAAGAAACTCCATACACTCCAAAAAGCAGAGTAGATAGTGATTGTTTGGGAATGAGTATGTGTTGTGAGAGAAAGTGGAGTTATCATGTGTGTTCCTTATTGTGGATTTTGAAAGTTATTTTATAACATATTAAATGACATTTGACCTTCCTTGGCCTTGTTTCCACACCATTATGTGTCCAAACTCATCTCAAATCTATAATAGTCTTATTTTCTTGCTCAATTAAGAGGTTTCTTGGTTATAAAAGGCAAACAGAGGATAGAAATTGGTTTCCAATTATTGGATTATACTTGAGACATCAAGAAAAATCTTATAAAGGTTATTTGGTCATTTTAAACACTATATATCCTAAGATATGAAAATTTTAAGGCTCTCAGCCTACTCAAGAAATTAGAAACCCTAAAACTAGGGTCTTGAGGATATTAAAAGATTCCACACATGAAAATTCCCAAATATTTGTAATCTAACATAAAAACACATTCTCTAACTGATTATGGTGGTTTTAGATGGTGTATAGACTTGTAAGAGTGAGTTTTCATTAGGCCTAAAAGAGACCTAGTTCTTTAGGTCTAAAGAAGGAAAAGATTCTTAAGAGAAGAGTTGGAGTTTCAAATTTTACAAATAGGTGTATTTAGTCATGATAAACAAGAATTGAGTGTTGGTTTACTTTAAAATGTTGTAATTTTTTATACTATTCATTAATGACTATGAAAGGGCTAATGGGACTATGTATTAAAAGGCAAAATTATGAATGAGGTTAGAATTGAAACTATAGAAGTTTTTGAGAGTATTGAAAGGTATTAACAGGGTTATGAAAAGGAATTTAGAGGGTAAATAAACCCTATATGAACTAATAAAACATTTGAGTCCTCCTAACAGAGAATTGAATCCTATTATTTTGCACAAAGAATTTATCTAGTAAGTATTAGTTAAGAGAGTATCTTAAAAAAAAAATCAAGATGTTTTCTTTGTACATGCTCTACATCAAGATCATTCCTAAAGAGGAAGCCTCCATGTCTATATCTTCCACAAATGAGTCACCCATCCAAACTGTACATCCTTTGATTGAGTAAAATGATGAGGTTATCATCCCTTTGCCTCAACCTATGGGTTTATCTTTCAAATCGACTATCTAAGGGACAAAACTAATACTTAATACATTCTCTAGGTTAGTGCAGAAATTAGAATTTATTTTTGACCATTACATGGATCGATCCACCTTTTGGTAGTAATTGGGGCTCCCTTACATTGCCAATAAGGAACCTCTAACCACACCTTTATAAAACCAACCCACCACTCCTATTATCTAGACTCTTATCTTACCAATAAAACTAATGAAATCCTCTACCAACCTAACTATTCCTTAACCATCCAAAGTGACCCACCACTAAGCCACCAAATCATCCTCTCCAACCAAACTGACCAAACTAACCAAGAACCTTGGCACCTTCCCTATGCAAAGTCTTAATCACCCATCTATGAAAGTGGATCTTACCTCACTAAGCTTGGTAACCAACCACAAAACCAAATTGACCAAGAAAGTGAAGCCACCAAAGGGATGGAGGGCCAAACTCCTACCTCCCTCAACCTTGCCCTTTATCTTGGGACCTCATCCCTCTACTCTAAGTAAGAAGTTGATTGCCCCAGCTAAAACCCAACTACCACTACTAGTTACACCAATACACTTTCTTTTTGACATGCCTATTTTCACCAAACCATCAGTGACCAAGCTACCTAACTTGAAACCTCCTAACTCCACTCTATCAACCTATACCTTAACAAAATCAAAACCACCAATCAAATGTACCACTTTACCCAAACCTACTATCACCAAAATTACTCCCAAAAGTACTTCCACCTTAATAACCAAGACCAACACCCCTAAACCCTTTCCAAATTTAGCTAAATCATAATCTACCATTTTCCAAAGTTTATTGCATGCTTATTTCTTAACCTTACCACTTATCAGGTTGTTCAACCCTCTTGTCTCAAAACCCATATGGTATAATAACCACCAAGTATGTTCTTATCATAGGGAACTAGGACATGAAATAAAGAACTACAAAGTTCTCCAAATTATTATCCATTGGCTCTATAATGAGGATGATATATTACTATAATAACCTCCCATGGGCCCATTACCAATCTAATAATCAATAACACTAACCAAAACCTACCTATTTCCCCACTCTCACCTCAGAGTGATGAGGAACCAAATAGCTCTCGTACCCTAATAATTCCCTCTATCCATACCATCCACATGGTCATGAGAGCACAAAAAAAGGATATGGGGAAGGCCAAATCATATATTTTATAGACATACCCATCTTCCACCTCTTAACAAAACCAAAATCAAGCACCTTCACCTTCAACCAAACCCAAGGTAATCTATCTTAGGTACCTCCCAATCCAACCCCTCCAAATCCATTAGGAGAGTGGTGCTCAAGAAACTTCACAAAACCTCAACAAATATGAGCCTATATTATTTTATTACTACTTCACCTCATCATCACCAAGAAAATTAAGGCATTGCAGTTGATAAAGGTCTAACTTAAAGACCCTCAACCTATGGCAACCTTTATTGGTGCTCTCCAAATTTCTAACATTATCACCTTTAATGATTTGGAAATACCTTTTATCCATCTTGATGACCCCAATCCCCCTCTCTTTATTACTACTTACATCAACCAAGCCTACATCAAATAGGTCATGATTGATGGGGGAGCTATTTTTAATATCATCTCCTTCCATGCATATAGTCAACTCAACCTATCAGACAATGTCATGTCCAAAACCTCTACCATCCTCTTATCGTTTAATGGCACCATGACCACTACCTTGAGAATGGTTATCCTTCATATCCATTTAGGTCCTTTCATACTCATCAAACTCTTTTATGTAGTGGAAGGCAAATTCTAATATAATGTTTTACAAAGGAGACCTTGGATTTTATCTATGGGTTATATCCCCTCTACCCTTTATCATTGCATTAAATTTGAGCATGGGCTAGGTCATCAACATAAAAACTAACCCAATTACCTTCTCAACATGCAACATGATCTACCAACCCAATGACATCCTCTTACCCTCATCTATCACACCCTCAAATAAATACAAACCCTCTATCATGAAAGAGGGAGTCATACCTTTTACTACCAATTAGGCATGAACTAGCTTATCCATCCCTTCTGATCAGATCCCCGCATCAGACCACTTAGAATCCACATTCCAACATCTTTCACTGGGAGAATATCACCTCCTTACCCTTCACACTTTCCCTACTCCCCAAGAATATGGGAAACTTGACCACTAGCTTGAATATGACCCCAATGTTAGAGCCATTATTTCCTTTCAACCTTCACACTATCAAACCCATTTCATCTATGGGGGACTTGACAACCCACTTAACATTTCTACTACCTCCTCTTCACCTTGACCATTCACCTCTAGTTTCTCCTACTTGTACAAACCTAAGTTTTCCAAGACATACGTCCATAGGTGTGCCTAGAAGGGATTTGGTCTTGGATGATATGAGCATAGCTCGTATGAGTTTATTTACATTAAGACCAAAAATCCTCATGAGAAACATGGCCTTAGTTTCATTCTACCCACCAAGGAGAAAACCAAACCACTTACCACCACCATTATTGAGAAAGACACCCCTTCATCACTAACCTATCCTCCACCTATGTGTGAGATGATGACATCATCCCACCTAGCTTTTTTTCCATCAACATGATGAACCTAAGACCCTTGACTTATCAAAAGGAGGGGAAACTATAACCATCCCTTTGACCTATTTTGAGATGATAGGAGATGACTCTCCTACCATTAACACTATTTATTGCTAGGATGATGATTCCATTCTTACCTACCTTTATTCCCTAGATTCTTCTCTCTGTAAACCCATTCTTCCCAAGGCTTAGATCATGTTAAACAAATCCACCATGGATATCAACTTGGGTACTTTGGATAACACCCACATTATCAAAATTGGCTAATCACTAAATTCTTCCCTCTATTAAGCATTGACTAGTTAGTTGATCTTACAGCTAGCCATGAGATGTTATCTCTCATGGATAGATTCTTAGGTTATAATTAGATCTTAATTACCCCTAAAGATTAGCACAAGAATACCTTTACCACCTTATGGGGAACTTTATGCTATAGGATCATGCCTTTCATATTAAATAACATTGGTACAACCTACCAATGTGTTATGACCTATATCTTCCATGACTTTATACACAAGATTGTAGAGGACTATGTGGAAGAATTTATCAAAAAATCCAAACTTTGGAAGGATCATTTAGCCATTATCAAGATTATCTTTGAGCACCTTATCCATTACCATGTCCACCTAAACCCTAAGAAGTGCATTTTTGGGGTCTTATTAGGAAATCTCCTTGGTTTTATTGTCTACCTTTGGGGAATCAAAGTCAATCCTACCAAGATCAAAGCAATCCTTGACATGCTTCCTCTAATTAACCTCAAACAACTTTGCAATTTGTAGGGGAAGCTCCAATCTATTCATCACTTTATCACCTATCTTTTATATTGATAGCAACCCTTCCACCACCTTTCTAAAGAAGGATGTATCTTTTAAGTGGAATATAAACTATTAAAATGACTTTGATTTGCTCAAAAAGTACCTTTTGTCTCCACCTGTCCTCACCCCTCCCAAGGAGGACTAACCTTTCTACCTGTATATCTCCACCACTGACCACTCCCTAGGGATAATGCTTGCTCATTAAGATGAACAATATAAATAGCAAGCCATCTACTACATTAGTCGCATGCTTATAGAGTACAAGACTTGATATACCCACACTAAGAAACTTTACTTAGCTTTAGTCTTTGTGGTCACCAAACTTTGCCACTACCTTCATAAAAATAAAACCTATGTCATAACCAATACTGACCCATTCAAGTACATGCACTCTAATCCATACCAAAACCAACATATGGCTGAATGGATTATGCTTTTAGTGGATTTTGACCTTGAGTTACTTCAAGAAAAGACAATTAAGGGGAAATTCATTACTAACCAATTGGTTGAGGCATTGTTAGTAGAAAACCAATCTCCTCCTTTTGAGTTCCCTAATGAGTCCATTATGACCCTCTCTTAGGTGGACTTCACCTATCAAGTCACCACATTATTTTATAGATCTAAATGTCAATGTGGTGGGAGAGCTAGTATCATCTTTATTCCTTTTGATAGTGATCCCTTTCATTTATCCCTAAATCTTGACTTTGAATGTACCAATAATATGGTTGAGTTGAAGCCCTTGTGATAAGCCTCCAGACTGCTTTAGCCTTGGGAGTTAAAATGATCAACATCTTTAGGGATTCCCAACTTGTGGTTAATAAAATCAACAACTCTTACTAGTGTAAGAATGATGTTTTACAATAGTACAAATAACTAGTTGATGAGTTTTTGGCATCATTTAAACACTACTACATCCAGTCAACCCCATGATCTACTAAGAAATTGTTTGATACCATGACTTCCCTCATCTATCTAATCCCATCTATACCCTCTAACTCTAATATATCTATCATTATCTATAGATTTATCGAGCCTTCCTATATCAAACTAGATTCTCCAACCATTTTCAATGTAGAGGAGAGCCGACTTGACCTTTGGTATCAATAGACCTTCAATTATCTCAACCTTGCCATCATTCCTTATATTCTCTCTAGGAATAATGAAAGAGCATTTATCCAAGGTACCTCATGTTACACCATTATTGTGGGAATTCTTTACAAACATGACTTTGATGGCCTACTCTTTTGTTGCCTTTACAGTTAATAATCCTCTCACCCTATCAAGGAAACACATGATGAAATATATGGGGGGCACTTTAGTGGCCTCAACATAGCTAAATTCATCCTTTGCCTTGACTATTACTGGCATACCCTTAACCAAGACTATTGTGATTATGTGAAAATGTGTGTTAAGTGTTAATAACACACCAATTTACATCATTCACCTAGCCATAGTCTTCAAGTTTCCACCAATTTCTAGTTACCTTCTCATAATGGGGTCTAGAACTTATTGGTAAAATTAACCCTCATTATTCATAGAAGCACCACTATATCATCATTGTGACTAAATATTTTACCAACTGGGTAAAAGCTATTCCTTTGGCCTTAACCAAAGTGGAAAAGATTGTCAACTTTATCAACCATCACATAATCTACCATTTTGGTGTTCCTCACAAGATTATCACTGATAATGGCAAATCCTTTAAAAATAACTAAGTCTAAGGTCTTTGTGATGCTTTCAAGATTAATTTAAGTTTCTCCTCACTCTATCACCCTCAAGTGAATGGACAAGTAAAAGCCTCTAACAAAACTCTTAATAATATGCTAATTAAAATGGTCAATGTATCTGGTCAAGATTGGCATTTTCACATCCCCTTCACCTTATACAAATATTGTACTAGCATTAGAACCCATATGGGTGATACCCTTTCTCTCTTGTGTTTAGAGTGGATGTAGTATTACCTTTTAAATTTTGAATTCCCTCTCTTCACATATCTTTACAATATCTAATTTCTGAAGATGATTATCATCAACACCATTTAGCTCAACTTGAACTACTTGATGAGAATTGCTTAGCATCCCTTACCCATCTCCATATCTATCAAGAGCACATCAAGTGTGCCTATAAAAAACACCTTAGAGTATAAGAATTCAACATTAGAGACCTCATCCTAAAGGAAAATTAACATGTCACCAATATAGAGAAAATTAAGTGGGGCAAGTTTGCTTTCAATTTTCTTGGACATTATATTATAACCCATAAGTATGGATTAGGAGCTTACCGGTTGTCCTCTCTTGAGGGAAACCTAGAACTTGAGCCCCTTAATGCTTCACATCTATGTCCATTTTTTTGTTAAGAAGGATCAAGTTTACCTTTTATTTTAACTTGAGCTCATCCCTTACTTTTGCATCACATTCACTTCCATATTTTAGGGGAAACTGATTAAAAATGAATCATGTGATTATCTGTCAAAGTCATATCCTAATCTTGAATAATGGGTACCACAACTCTACCCATGGCATGATTCTCATGGTATTTTTTGCCCCTCTCCTAGGATGGATTCCTATGATCATTGTCACCTAAATGTCTTTACACCTAATCAACGTTCTTGTGCTTTTAGTTTTGCCTCCATAAAGGTGAACCATTAAGCTAGCCTAAGCAAGTCTATGTCAAGTAAAATCAAACAAAATAATAAACATAAAATTATAAACCAATAGAAATTATGGGTCATTCCTAGCATTCACAGACTACTCCCTTGAAGGATAGTTGTTGAAAATTTATTTGAAATTGTCAAACATAAGGTGGATTACTCCCTTGAAGGAAAACTATCAAAAAACATTAAACAAAGCATACATACTTAGACCACTCCCTTGAAGGATAGCTGAATAAAGCATTTATCAAAAAAAGTAATTTTTTGGAAGATTCCTACATCGATCAGCTTCCCCAACCCCCAAGAAATAAAAGAAACAAACCCATTATCAAGAAATAAAAAAATAAATATAATTTTTGAAAGCTATAATTGGCTCTCATAAGTAACCTAATATTGAAAGTTGTAATTGGTTTTCACAATTAGACTTCTTGAATCAATTAGTATACACTTTGTATGACATATACTTGTTTATACTAACTATTTGGAAACCTACAAAAGAGGCATTATATTCTCACAAGAAGGTTCCATTTTCATCCATCTCTCATTTATACACTATACATAAGGGATTTTGAGCTTACTTAACATTATGTGGTCAAGATACCTTTTTTAACCAACTAATGAATGCTAATAAAAATAATTCAAAGGGCTTATGTTCATTAAGCTAATCCATCTTTGGTTTTGTTTGAGTCCTTGTCAAAGAAGAAGCATCATCCCCTCTTCCTATCATGTCGTGACTAGTTGATATTTTCACTACGGTATTTGTTTCTTGATTATATTCTCTATTCTCCCATCTAGTGTTATTAGTTAACTTACCTTATGTGTTTTATCTTAAAAATTAACATTAAGCATATGCATGTGTCATAAGTAAACACATAACCATCATCATAACCATAACCAGCATAATAACACCATAACATCCATGAGCAATAAAATAACCAGCCATTTTCACTACATTTCTAAATATAAATACTGAAGCATATACTCATTAAAATTTAGCATGTCATAAGCATAACCATAAATAAAATCCATATAATGACTATATAGGTAAGGCCAAATTAGTGTATAACATCCATAATATAAGAATAATACATAATCAATATAAACATCACATCATAAGCATTGAACATCAACACAAATCATAGACCATGAGCATGAGAAATAAATAAAGATCACATATATAATTTCTAAGTCAAATAACATCATAATGTGTATAAATAGATATATATGTCTCTCTCAAAATGTACATCTCATTGCATCAGCTCATAGGCCAAAATCAAAATGATATACAACATAATATAATGTGTCATAAATTATGCCTTGTCTACGCCCCAAGGGCAAACTATCTCCTAAAGCACCTCTAGATCTTGGAACCTACCCCTTATAGTACCTAATTATCCCTTATATGTCCATATTAGTCCACCTATAGATGTTACCCACTGACCTAGAGTATCCACACTATCACTGCCTACCAAACTCATTATATACTCACCCCATCGAGGCTCCATTGGGTAGTGACTAAAGACTATAGCCCCATTGTATCATAAATCTTATAAAATGTCTATATACCTTTGCATATCAATAGTCACTACTAGACCTATTGGTTTTTTTATTACTCCTCTAACCTATCTTAAATCATCTCACTCCTGGGTGACTTAAGTTAGTGTATCTTTAGCCTGGTCCCTCTCACCTATCATAATGGCTAGATGAACCTATAATGTAACCACCTACCCCTATAATGCTATGACATGTACCTGTGTAGTGGATAAAAACACTCCTTCTTACCCATTGGGGCCATCCCCCTTTACCTATTCCCTATATCTCCCTCTCCTAACTAGGACCATAGCCATCAGCCTCCTACCACCATCACCATCACCAAAATTTTCAGCCACATATAAAGCCTAGTATCATGCCATGTACCTATCAACAAAGTTGGTTTCATCTATCTATGTCCTAAATGAGCACTCCTCATGATCTATTAAAATTGGTACTAGATGTGGATATAGAAATAAAATATTTAAGTCCTTGCACTTGTATCTCAAGAATGCACCTAAAATACCCTGAACTAGGCTAAACTATCTATGCACCCTATCAAAGGGGATAAGCTCTACCTTCCCATCCTACTTATCAAATATCCATCTATAACTCTATAGAGATAAGGTCTACCTCATTTAGTTAGGCCATATTAGAAACTAAACATAGGGTCTCTAAGTAATATTTCTAATCACTAGTGCATCTAGTGTACCCCTAAACTAATCTAAATCATGTGCAACTATACCTACACCTAAAGCAATGATGTCACCTTTCCATCACATGAATCCAGATAATAAATAAATATATGTATATACCATCCATGTAAACCCTACTGGCCTTAGCACCTATATGTGCTCATAGGCCTAGTACTTGTAGAGATAAACTAATGTTGATGTTGTACCTCTTGTGGGCCTTGAATCCTCACAATTCCTTGTATATCTACACCAAGATAATAAGTAACTAGTCAAATACTATCTACCCTAGCATCATCTCAACCATCACCCCTAGTATAAAGTGGGAAATCTCTTACTGCTCAAGTCAAGAAGAGCAAGGCACAAAATGACAATCATAAGCATAGTCATTAATCTCTACCCCCTAATACCATCTCATATAACATGTTGTAGCTAAAGCTACCAGCATGCCATCTAACCCAATCATGATCATCACTATATAATAACTCAAGGTGATCATCATGCTCTTCCTACTCTATATGGTAGATTAGATCACCCTGTAGAGGCAACCATGTGATCTTATGCATAACCTCTAACAATATCATCATCTCACTAGTTGGTAGTAAGAGGGTGTTCATAGTTGAATCCCATCTCTTAATGAGAGATATGATCATGGATGAATCCCAAGGAATGTTTTGGTAGTGCCTCATCATTCCTATCTTAACCTCCTCTATATGGGCCTAGTTAGTTGGGGTCATCCTTTAGTGGATCTTTATGAAGATACATGGTACTTAATCATGCATTTTTATCTACCCTCAGGCCTATAAAAATTCATTATCACACAACTTCTCTCCCTCTATGATTCACTAGCCTTACCTACCCTTATCCTATTCAACCATCACCCTTCTTATCATCACCTATCTATAAATCCAAGACCATCTCCCACCAAACCTAACCAAGACACTTTACACACATTCCACCAAAACTTAGATGGCTTGACCACTGATGGTCATAGTGATCACTAATGATTAGATATCCATATTTTTATAGATGTTGACCATTAATCATCATTATTGGTGTTGCATAATTGAAACATCCAAACCCTATTCTACCAAAATTATAACCATAAACCCCCTAACCTATTATTTTTACCTCAATTTTATCCCTCTCCCACCCCTACCTAAGCATACCCCTACCTAATTTTGGAATCACTGGAAAAATTCACCCAAAACACACAAAACCTATCTAGGATAAAGACCTATCACACAACCTAATATAAAAACTAACAAACCAATCACTTGGAAAAAACATATGTAAAACCAAACTAATCTACCAATTTAGGTACATCTCCTACCTTGTTCCTCAACCATCATCAAGGAGGAATCTTAGGACCCCTTGCCTAGCCATGTTCATGTTTGTGTGCTCCCTATATCCTCATTGGTCCCCTTGATCCACTCAATCTAACTCAATAACCTCCACCTTTCAAGTAGTCACCATTAGTAATGTCCTCACCAAATATGCTAAACACCAGAGCTCCAAAGTCAAAAAATGGAAAAAGTTACAATGAGTAAAATGAAATTCACTTTTTACTTTTGACCCATGGCCTTTTAGGGTTTTCACCCTAACCATCAATGGTCAAGGTGACCATCGATGATCACCCTTGAGCACCCTAACTATCAATGTTCAAGAGGATCACCTTTTTACTCTCACCTAGAGCAGATCCTTTTTTTTAATAGAGCCAAATCATTTAACCACCCATAGAGACTACCTTCTCTACCCATCCATTGACCTCATCACCTTGTTGTTGGTCCCTTTTGGCCCAATTGGTGTGAATTTTGCAATATTTTTTTCCTAATCCTTTGACCATAGCAACAACATTACCATGTTGACCACTTTTTTTACTTTGTGCTACTTTGTGCATGCCAAACCCACTTGTGTCTTCTTAGGAACACTTCCTACCTTGGATACCTATGACACTTGACCAATTTGTGTTTTCACTGAGAGCACTTCTTACCTTGGATGCCCACCAAAACATAGACATTACCTAGGAAACTTGAGTTTATAAGTATACCCAACTACCATACCTAAATGTAGTCATGTAGTCCATTTGTCACTTATCCTTCTATCACTAACCTTTATTTTTACCAACTATGGCAACCTAGTCTATGTATAATCTAAGCTATCACACCTTTTTGTCATACTTTATGTGCTTCTTTATGCTTTAGGACCCAACCCATCACCCACCTTCATGATGTCCAACTTTATCATCACCTTCATCCACATTATCAAACCCACACTCAATTCTATTTTACCTCATTGACTCCTAGTTTTAAGGGGAACACCTCCTCTCATACTTGAGACAATTAGACCTTCAACTAGAAATCCATTTTTGTTTTGCACCTTATTGATTCAAAGCTACATAACAAAAAGGGAGAAAATGTAGACACCAAAAATAAACACACCATGATTTTAATTGTTGAAACACCCCTGGACAACCTTTAGACCCCCTTTAGACTAATTTAACCCTTTGATTACAAACTAGGCCTAATCATGATTAGTTTGACCAAATAGCTTAACCTATCTTTTTACCCAATTCTTACCTTCACCCTAGCCACCAATAGTCAGGATGACCAATGATGGTCACCTTGACTGTAGATGGTCAGGGTACACCTCCTTAACCAAAACATATAAACCATCTACCTTACTTTTCTAAAAATAGATCATCTAAATCCATGTGCAAATTTGTGCATGAGAGATTTAAAATTAGAAGACCTAGTTAACATCTTATTGTACCTCTCCTTCCTTGCCTATAAGAAGAGTGGAGCAAAGAGGTGAAAATCATCTATAAGTTTTATCAAGATCTTGTGTATCTATAGTTCTTTTTTTTAGGTCAATCATCATCAACAATCTAGTGATCTATCTATCATGTCAGAGAGCCTACTTATTACCATTCCTTTATGAATAACCAAGAACCATTACTCTATTAGAATTACATCAAACTCCACCAATGAGTAAACCACCTCAAGTACCCACCTGATTGATCTTTTATAAGATAAGTATTTTTTCCAGTATTAAATTACTTTATTTACCTTTTGCACTTAGCCTAACAATAACCCATCTCTTAAAATCCAACTTTATGATCCCATTAATTAGCCATTTACCAACCCAAACCTACACTCAATAACCATTGATGGTTGTCCCAACCATTGATGATTTATCCAACTGTCAATGCTTATTTTGACCATCAATGGTCACCTCAACTATCGATGGTCACTGTGGCAAGAAATTATAGAAATCTAGTTCCACCTACCTACCCACAACCAAATCTAATTTTATGTGTCCTTACCTATTCATAGACCCCTACCCAATTTTTTGAAATAAACCCAAGATATTTAGTACTAGTGTTGCCTTATTTATATATTAGTCATTTATAGTCTATTTCTTTATCAAGCTTCTCTTATGTTAAATTTCAATACCTTTTGATTATTGATGAAAGTAGCTTATCATTCTATTTATAAACTTAATTATTTAAAACATGTGAATTGATATCCCCTAAGGAATCTCTTGCTTTCAAGATCTAGCTAGCACTAGGCAATCCACTTAGTTATCTATCTAACCAACCATTTTATTTAGTGGAATCTTATTTATAGGTCATCCTCCCAAGCCAAAGAGTATTTATTCACAATCTTTTGATTCATACATGCACAATAGAATAGGTTTTTAAACCATACCCATATTTAGTTTCTCCTTATTCCCTTTTCAAAATATAAGCTAAAATTCACTAAAATAAGCATGATCCCACTATTTATAAGGGTGATCCAACCATTTATCAGGTCAATCCCACTATTCTATAGGAATAATAAGTAGCAAATAATAAACTAGTGATTCTTCCAATTAGAAATTCATTCTTACTAATTAGTAGGATGATATCTTTGTTCTTTAAGGCATTCTCACCATTTAAAAATTGATAGAAAATATAAAAAAAGAATGTTATCTTCATGATCTTTTTTTATTAAGGTTAAAGGTGGGATATTTTTTAATAGGGACCCTAATCCCTACAAGAAGCTCCAATAAAAAACAAGTCTAGAGGAATCATCAAGCCCAAAAGTCTATCAAAACAAAGCTAAGCTAAAAAATAGCTAAAAGTAACCCAAATATAGCCTAAAAAAATAGAAATAGATCCAAAAAGTAAGATACAACCAAAAGCAAAAAATAAACACTATAACTATCAACACTCCCTACCACATCTTCACAACTTTTCATATGTTTTAAATTATAATCTATCTAAAAAATCATATTTTATTTATTAATTTTTTTAAAACACTCACTACATTGGATATGATTAACCTTATAAGTGCTCTTCAATTCTAAAAATCCTTCCATATGAGACCTTAAATTTCCATATTCTAAATTCCTTCATGTATAGCTACTTTGATACACTTGATCAAGTAGCTAATGTTGTTATTTAGTTTATGATTCTCACATTCCAAAGCCCCAATTCTATCCCCAAGTCTTTTGATTTGATTACTATAGTTTTTGTTTATCTTATCTTCATGATCTCATTGTTTATCATGTTAATCTCATCATTTAACAAGTCTATCTCATCTATTTTCATGTCTTTCCCACATTAAGGTATTTCACTCTCTTCATTTAACCATTTATATTGATTAGAGTATTCATGTTGATATATAATGCATTATCACTAATATATAGAGCATTCCCATAGTTATGTAGCGTGTTTTCACTATTTTCCTAAAAACACATAGAGGCAAAAAAATATTATAGGAGTGCTATCATCATTACATAGGTTGATATTTTCAATTATGGGAAATAAACCCATTAATACATAGATTACTCCTATCGATATATAGAGAATATAAAAATGGAAAAAATCACATAAAATAAGCAAATTTAAGATAAAAATGATCAAATTTTAAATTTAGAAGATGATGGAATTTTCTCAAAAAGATTTTGGGGTGTGTCATCCCACTAAGAGTACCAAATTTAGATCAAAAATATGAGAGAGGTAATATCATTGTTATTGATTTAAACCAAAATAAATTAACAAACATGACATCTAAACCATTATCCCTTAGATTAGGTAAGGTTTAGAAGAATGTAAACAAATACAAAGACATAAACTAAAAGTTATACCTTCTTAATTAATTCATTCTCCAAGCCATATTTTAAGCATGTTGAGCCTGGATTGTAGAGCTAGGATTCCTTATTAATGTCACATATATATTTCAATAGCATCTCCCCTTGTCTATGTGTGGTTTGATTGATCAATTTGAATATTTGTTGAAGTTTTTGTTTGATTTTTCTTATCAATTTTACACTAAAAATCTTATCTATAATGTCAAATAAGCCTTGTATTTATAGATTTTCTAGATTACTTTCGACCATTAGATCAAGATCAAGATATGTGTCTATAATTTATTCCAATTTTAAGAGTTAATTCCATTAATATTTGGGGTTGAGTCCACATTACTTAGGTATGAATTTGAATTTTTTGATATTCTCTTGCTTTTATTTAATGCTTAACAACTTTCCATTTGATGTCATGATTCTATATATTTTAATCCATTTTCCATGTGAGAAGAGTAATAATTTAATTGATGAATTAGGAAAATATTAAATTCTAAAATATAAATAAGAAATATTTCCACTTAAATAAATTAGGATAAGGGTGGGCATAAGGCAAATTAAATTAGGATAAGGCTTGGCATAAATAGGACAAATATTTCAACTGAAACAAATTAAGATAAGGTTGGGAATTCGATCAAGTTTGGCCTTTATTTTCATCTTTATATTATGATTGAGCATATAGGGTCACTTTTTGATAGGGCACACACACACACTTTTAATTATATGTGCATTTCTCCTAGAGAAAGATCTATGCCTTTTACCTCTGAGAATTTGCTTGGAAACACATGTTAATAATCTCTTAATAGTTGCAAAGCCTCAAAGATTTTCTCTTGTCCCCAATAATCTCCCATTATTGTAAGTTTAGGTCTGATTCTATCCTAATATTTCATTTAATCTTTCATAATGGTTCCTGATATATCTTACTTGATCCACTAGGTAAAGTATCTTATAGAATGTATTGGCCTTCATGTTATTGAATGTTGCTATTACAAAAAAAAAACTCTCTTATATTTTTTTTATGATTTACACTAGTTTTGTCTCATCTTAACACTATGTCTCAAAGAAACCTTCTAGATAAATAGCTCCATCACTATCATTGTCATTTGATTATGTTAGATTATTGGTTATTCTATTACATGGTTGATCCAAGAGTTGTTCTTTTTGGTTGGCTTTGTAATTTTGCAGTGTGAGATCCAAATCATGCATATCCTCCTGATGAGATGATGATTCATGTATAGTTAAATAATACATGTGTCCATGTCATAAAAAAATGTAATTATCTACAAGGCATTATATATTAGAGGGTTATGATCTTCAAATACAAAAGTTTCAATGAAATCTTGATAAACATGTACTCAATGTTTAGTTTCCATTATATGCTCTTGATACATATACTAAGTTGTTAGAAGAGGTGCAAAGATATGGCTAGTATGTGCACCCAGTATCATGGTCCTACTCCTTGTGTGGTCCATATATCTATGCACTAATTGACCGTCTTGAAATAAAGGCCATTCACATTTAACACTAGTTGGTAGATGATACCTATCATGTAATATTTTTCATGCTTCATCCCATTATATTTATTATTTTATGTTTATGGTCCACCATGTCACAATAATTTATTTTAGTTCATAGCTGAGTGCACTAACTCACTATTCCATCTCTGATACATGGTGTTCAAGACTCAAAATGAGTGGATTGAGATCCTCTATTGAAAAATATTGAGGTATCTAAAATTTTACAGTGAACACCATGTACAGAGGTTACAATCATGATCTCTATGAGACCAATTCAAAATGTGCACATCTGAGTCACCACTTATAGGTGATGTAGAATACTAAGGTAGAATACCTTTTGGGGTTGGTTCAGTATAGTCCATCATGATTGCACTATTATTATATAAAAAGTCTACCTCAAATCTTATCAATGAATGCACTAAAGGAGAAATGAAATATTTGATGTGAACCTACCTAATCAAAGACTTTATTATAACAAGTTTGAATACCAATTATTGTTCTTGTTGTGTAGTACTTAGTTTCCACTTTTGACATTCTATTGACTACACCACATTTTGCCTTTCATTTGTACCCACTTTAAACCAACTATTATCCCCATAAGCATAAGGATAATATGGCTCTTTGGTGATGATATATGGATTTTTTAGACTTATTTAAAGGTATGAACACTATTTTATCTTTTTGATGTGCTTCTAACTGATTTTACATAGTGTTAATAGTTATTTGACCATTATAGGCCCATTTCTTACCAATTAAGGTAGGATAATGGGTATCTACTATCTTCATGCTGATGACATCAAAATCCCATTGTAAGCTAAGATCAACCACTTTAATATCAACATTTTCTAACTATATAGTGGATTTTACTCTACCATAATCCACTAAGCTCAATGTTACTGGACTATAGTTCAAAGTTGGTCAATAAATGGCTTCCCATGTTGATCGAAGAATCATATTAATTATACTTCTAAAGTTAAAGACTAAATTTTAGATTTCATATCCAACCAACTCAATATACATTCATGAATCCACATCTGAAGTTTTTTTGGTATTGACATACCAAACTACTTTATCATCCTTTGTTTGTCCTCATTGCACACACTCCAAGATATTGTGTAGGAGGTTGGTGATATTATAATATATATCCTCATTATGTAGTGTAGTAGCTAGTTTCATTAGATCTATTAAAGTAGTAACAACACCCTCTTTCCACATTATCCTAACAATTTTCTGATACATTTGAGCATAAATAGATGTGTTATCATCATTGGGGACTAGTTTCTATGGAATTTGTTATAATACCTATACATATTGAGACATTAAATTATTTTTTGTAGTAAGATCAAGATACCTATCCCATTGAGCTTTCCTAATACCATGATCTTGAGGCATTTCTAAAGGAGTTAAGCCTTGTTTATCTCTTTTTTGCCTTGTGATAGCTTACACAAATGCATTTTATTTTGGTTGTGCATTGATCATATTTAAATTGTGCATTGGCTTCTACTATCTTTGTTTTTATAAAATACGGTAATATTATATTTGATGTTGACCTTCAACCCTAAAATAAACTTGTCTATGAATATTCGTGAGATAGTTCTTTACATAAGGATTATATTCTCCACATAGATAACATTGCATAGTGGGTTGAGCTTGTTAATGTTGTCACCTCCTTGATATCCACCATGATATCCTTCCATATATCCCCCTATATATCCTCTTCTATTCTATTGATATTGCAACCCTTATGATTTGTGTCCTACATATCCTCCTTGATGATTTATTTATGCATCATATCCCCCATATTTATGTTAAGGGGAGATTGGAGTCTAGTTTGCCTATTATTACTAAATGTTGTTTCAAGGTTACACATACTGACTAGAATATTGGTATGAGATAAATGACATATTATTCTAGATTTTTAGGCCATGTGGATGATACTATGGTGATGAAGACATATGTTATTAAGGTAATGAAAGAACCCATCCTAGACTACCTTAATTTATATTTATCATCTCCACGTCTAGTCTTGGAATTGCTTGTTTCCTAATGAGTATTTATTGAGATGTAACTACAAAGACATTCTTCATTATATCTCGCTTTAATTATTTCAAAGCTCAACACCTTATCTAATCATGATTTTTATATTTTTAAAAATTATAGTATATGATGTGTATTTTTAACATATTTTTGGATAAGATGGCACTTAGACGTAAGATGTCCTAATACCCTACATATTTCATAAATTTTGGTTTTAGTTATTAGACAGTCATTCCTATGATGTCACTTGCAAACACATTCTACACACCATAAGCCTAATTTAGGATTATCATCTCTATGCATCTCATTCATCTTATTCATAAAATCATCTAATTTAGCTTTTAATCTTGATTTGGTCAATGGAAGATCCATATAATCTTCTATCTGTTCAACTCGTATGGAAGTAGACCAAGAATCATCCTTGGTGGAGAACTAGGATTGCACAATAGCAAACCTTATTCTTGATCATAGTCCCTCTACAAACCAAACAACCTTATCTTTGTCTTCTAAAATAAAATAAATTTTTTTCATCACATTGGAGAACCTGCAATCATATTTCCAATTATTTCTCTAGATTTTTGCCTAATTTATTTCATGTCTTGAATCACTCGATTGGAACATTTTTTAACCTTAAATTTTTATAATATAAAATCTTTAATTTGTACAAGATCAAGGGCATTTAAATTTATTTTTCAAATGAACTCTAAGGCATGTCCTACCAAATCACCTATGAACTTGCACTTATTCACATCATTTGATTTTACCCCTTTTACAATCCATTTCATTTTATAGGTTACCAAGTATTGTTCAAGGTCTGAAGACCCATCATATAACATTAAATACAAAAAAATACCTACATTAAGATCCATAATTGGTAGGCTAGTAGTTATTACTATAGATGTTTGAATGCTAACAATTATGATTGGTGGTGACTGTGCACTAGTTATTGTACTATTAGGTGACTATGTAGTGTTTACTAGGATTATAGGTTGCTACACACTAATCCTTTTAGGAGTAAAAATAAATCATACTTCTCATAACTTCTTTCTAATTTCTGCTTGGTTTCTACATTAAGCCTTCCAAATTTTTTAGTAAAGGAATCAAACCAACTTGAATTAGCTTCTCTCTCTATACTTTTTATACATTCAATAAATAAAGTGGTTTTGAGAGATGCATACCATTGAAATTAATGACATTTATTTCTAACTTCTAATTTTAACTTGAACCTATAATTTTATTACCTTGAATTTTAACATTTTATCAAAAACTTTCTTTCTCAATTCTAGATAAAAACCCTTCCCTTAATTATGATCTACCTATACTTCCTGACTATTCTACCTCTACATCATTTCTTCCAACATCCTCTTTCTCATTAGACACTTTATTATATTCTACATACCCTTTTCTTCTAGTATTTTCCACATCTTCTCTTAGAAACCTCTCTTCTCTATCGTATTTTTCTTGTATGTCTCCAACTCTAGCACTTTATTCTCTACTCTTAGTCCTATTTGAAGTTACTTCAAGGTTGTTTGTCTTATTCCACCTTATTTATTTTTGTAGTTCCCTTTCAAGTCATAGAATTTTATTCTTGATATAAGTATTTTCACCTTCCATTTTTTGGGATCAAGTTCAAGTTCTTTTTACTCAACTCTTCATCATTTACTTTCTCCTACACATACACCCCATGGTCCCCAAAGCGACTACTCTATATTGGCTAGAGTAGGTACCATGGTCATTTCCATAACCAACATACTTATCATTAAAGGTATTCACTTCAAAAAAAATCTTTTAATTCCTTATACAAATTAATCTTGTGCAATCTCAAAAACTACATATCCTTATACTTTGACTTGGTGATATAGTCATCAATTGTAGCCTTCATCTAATAATCTATTACTTGGGACCAACCAATATCTAGGTTGCATAATATTTATAATTTTCCCTTAGTCCAAACTATAAATTATATTCTCCTAGAACTAAATCAATAGTATTCTAATCTAGCTATCCATCCAACTAATAATCAAGGCAATTTGCACCAAAAAAATCATAGATTTCACCATAGAGGTGTTTTTGGATAATTCCCTCTACAATTTTTATGAGTCTCCATGCTTAATCATATACAACATTTTGGATTCTCTAATCTATCCATAATTCTATGTCTCTCTACCCTAGTACCATCTTAGCATATTTCATCTAACTAGGTTCCACACTCAATGCACCATTGTTAATAGAAGTTCTTGGAAATACTCTAGAACATGTTAATTACAGGGATAACTTACATAGTGGAGAGTAATAATAGGCATAAAAGAGATGACAAATTTACCTACCATATATGAGGTAAAAATATGCATCTAAAATCAAGAAGAAACAAATACTAATATAATTTGGACCATAAAAAGTATAGCATTCGATAATAGATTAAAGTAAAATAGAGTACTCACTATGCATAAACCATATATAAAATAGGATAAGGAAAACCATAACAGAAAAATTCTATTAATCTCTATCAATACATTGAACTAGATTATATTATATCAAAGTTCTATATATAGTATTTTACAGTTATTTTCACATTACATCCTTTCAAGATATAAAATAAAAGACTCTTCTCATTCTTCTATTGCCTTATTAGGATTACAAGGCTGAATACATAAAAACTTTATACAAAATACAAAATCATACACTTCACACATGTGTCCATATATTATACTTTGAATTTTTTCTAAGTTTCATTCTTCATCCAAAAATCTTCTCATTGTCTATGCAATGCATCCTCTATCATTTTATCGACCATCTTTAGAGTTAGCATAATTGTATATTTGTATCCCATTTAAATATTTAAGGAAGGTATGATGAAGGTTCATGAGTCTCTATCCCTAACTTATTTTAATTAAAACTCATATGTGGGCACACAAGCAATGATGAAAAATTAGAAATACTATGATACCACTCAGGAATGATATGTAGTGTTTATGCTTTCATACCTCTAATTTGGGGGTAGGTAGTGACCTAGTGGATAGCTCAATTAATGTAGATTAAATAGATTATATGTAGAAGAGATTTAATCAATGATAGATAACATGAAATGTAATTTGGTAAAGAAACATGAAATAAAGAACAAGGTGACAATAAATATAGAACTGTAATAGCAAAGTTATACTATGTTAAGTTCTATATTGCCAAGTGTGGTGATGTCACTTGCTATCATTACTGACAAGCCACTTAGTACATTGTTGACACTATAGATGCTATGTGGTTAGGTAGAAATGGATTTGTAAGGAATAATTTTACATGTAGGCATAAACCCACTAACATAATTATTGACATAATCATAAATCTAGATGTGTAACTATAGTAATATGTAGTATGAATGAGTGACCCATAGTCTCCTCAATCACATAAGGCATAAAGGTCATATACAAGGGACATATATGTGTCACATATTAGAGTAGATGCTAGGATAATTGGATCAATAAAATGTATAGGTTGAGTGATCACATGAGTCAATCAATGCACACCATAATGAATTTATAAGTAAATGAAATCATACATGATAATTATTTCAAAATGATTGAGAGTAAAATAATAATACTCCATATGAATAGCTCACCTTGAATTACATTATGACTAGGTGAATAGGTACATATATAGGTGGAAGATAGGTATAATTCAACCACACTATGCATGTGGGACTAACAAAATAGGTGGAAGAAAGGAATCAAGATAATGTCCTCATACATGTGGGATAAACTTCCCAAATGTACACAAAAATCACATATCTAAGCAAGTTAAATATAAGTGTATGAAACCTCTTCACACCAACACCCCCCCCCCCTTAAGTGTAACTTAGGTGGGTTGAAGAAATGAGTCCTAAAAATAAGGCCTAATGGCATACTCATGTAAAAATTAATCTCTCACAAAGTAGATAAAAGGACAAAACCCATAATAAACCCCCTAGAGAGAGAGAGAGAGAGAGAGAGAGAGAGAGAGAGAGAGAGAGAGAGAGAGAGAGAGAGAATAATAAGTGAGGGTTAAAATACCCCACAATAATCTAATATTATTATAGTCACCCTGTATCCCATAAAATAAGGCCCATGTGTGCCTCTACAAACAAGAGAGAGAAGTAAATGTAAAATGTCACATGATAAATTTTATAGTGGGTCCTTCTAAAATAGATTATGTCTCTTCCTTTCAAAATAAAAAACCTCAAGCAATCAAATTGTTTAATTCCCACTCAAGTGGAATATAGGGAGGAATAAGGATGTAGATCACTAGAAAATAATCAAATGTCTCTATGATAATGCTCAAATATTCCAAAGTCTAATATGGAATGACATATCCTAGGATCAACCTGGGTCTAATAACATATTAGAGTGGATTTCAAGATCTTTGGATCAAGAGAATGCATAATTTTATGATAGGAACAATTCAAGCAATTACACAACATAATAGTTACAACCAAATGAAATCACATACACAAGAATATTGAAAAAATAAGATAAGATCTAAAACCAAACTTTCATTGAATAATATCTCACCAAGAGATATTTACAAATAGCAGTGCATAAGTAAATCCTCCAAGAAAGGTAATCAAAGAACCAATAATATAAGAGTGACTCCCATGCCCAAGATAGTCAATTAAGGGAGTTACTTCCTATTCATCTGGTTAAAATATAACTCCAAGTAAACCTAAGCTAGATTATCCATGAATGTAAGAAAACTCCAAGTGAGGTAAAATCCCTATAATAAATAAATTTAGGAAAAAATAAAACCTCTACTTTAACACCTCCCCCCCATAAGCATAGGTTAGGTGTACATTGTAAATATGGGTACCAAAAATTAAGCCTAATGAGGTACCCATGTATAAATAAATATCTCATAAATTATATAAAAGGATAAAACCCAAAGGAAAAAACTCCCCCCCCTAAAAAAAAGAAAGAGAGAGAGATGTAAAAATAAGAAGCTAGAAGCCCCCCCAAAAGATGATATTGCAATATCTTAAACCTAAATAAGAGCTCAAAAGTGAAGATAATTTCTATATATGAAAGGTTTGGTGATGATTTTTACACTCTAATCTATCATATATTAATATATCATATCAATGATGCCCCCATGAATGATCTCTCTGATGAAGTGCATGTGAATATTTGTGTTTGGTCTGTTGATGTTGAATCAAATTCTTGTAAATCTAAATAGTACTTTGGTTTCACATGGATAATTGTAAACCAACTATAAATCCCTTTTTATCTAAAGTTAAGATTTAGGTAGATTTTAATTTACCTTTGGTTGATGATACCTTATATTGATAACTTATTGGTAGCCTTATCTACTTGACACATACTAGACTTGACATATCATTTGCAATGGGCCTAGTCTCTAGATTCATGTAAGAACCACATGAGTTGCACTAGAGATAATTTAATAGGATTTTGAAGTAAATTAATGGCATATATATATTTATGATTCATTATAAATTTGGTACTAACATCAAATTGATTAGCTATACTAACTCAGACGAGGTTGGCGATATTCATAATCATGATTCCATTTTAGGTTATAGTTTCTCCATTAGTTCAAATCTGATTAGTTGGTCAATCAAGAAGAAAATTTTTATTAAGTTATCATTTATTGAGGTAGATTATAATGGGGATATAAATTTTTCCACTGAGGCCATTTGGATTTAGGGGATTCTCATAATGTTTGGTATCTAGTTCATATTTCAATATTTAGTGGGGTCTTGTACCTTTCTTCAGCTACTCTGGTTGTCATAGTAACTTAGAATTTTTTTATTATTAAGTGATTTTTTTTTTTTTTTTTTCATAAAAGGGAAAATATAATGATTGGTTAAGGCTTGGTTTTGTGGCTAAGAGGTCACTGGTTTAATTCTAGTTCTATTGACTAACTATAAGGTCATGTCTTTTGTAAAAGCCTTGGTATTTATTAATATTTTTTGAAAACTCATTAAAATTGGCCATTAATGATGGGAAAATGAAAATTAAAATAAATATTGAATATTAACTTAGAATTGAGTGTTGTTTTATTCAAAACTACATGATTTTTCATGCCTGATCCACTAGTACCATTTTTATTATAAAATTAACTAAATTATAAAGTTCTAAATTTTGGGGGTTTGATGAAAAAATTATTACAGGGGTTGTCTTTGTCTTTATGGATGTTATTAATGTTGTGGAGATAAATTCATGTAATTTTTTGTCCTAGAATAATGGGATAATGAATCATTACCTAAATCATGATCTACTACCCTATCTCTTTGGACTTATTCCTAAGATAAATGAATATGAATAGAAACTTGTG